>CM040406.1:98047621-98412908 GCA_022702515.1 Ilyophis sp. 1 JC-2022
TCAGTGACCTTCATGGAATGCATTACAATGTTAGCAGTCAAGTTTACAACAGGTAGCCTATATGGAAATGGAACATAAAAAGAAAAGTAACCAATGAGAACACAATAAAAACCCATAGACATTGTTGTAAAATAATACAAGATGTACTATAGTTGAGCTGCAATTATCTGTTAAAAGAAGGAGGACCTGATGCGACAAATTGCTAAAATGTGTTCTTGGAAGACCAAATAAATCATTTTTAAATACAGAAAATGAGAACTAATTGCCATTAATTAACAACAGTTGGTTAATTGCTGGGGCCAGGGATTAGCAATATTTTCATTTTGTTAAAGAAAAGAGAGCAGAGTGCACTTTTACAATCTTGTCAGCATGGGCCATGAATGAAATTAACTGTACACTGGGTCTGAGGAATGAACATCATATCGCAACCCATAGCCATCAGCATACCCATGTCTCATTCTGTTCTAAATATAGAGGATTCAAGTAGGCACTATATCATCTTCCCCTCTAACATTTTCCATATACATTGATATGCAAAAAATGTACACACAATTTCCACATTCCTTACAAAATGTAAGATTTTTTAGGAAAATCAAAACAGTGTTTCCAGTGTAGTGACAATAAAAGTGAGGATGTCATTTGACACTTTGGCTAATCTCTTTTTAAAAGAGTGAAAAAAAAAAAAACAGATGAGGGGAACAGCTCAAGCAAACCTTCAAACACATCAGGTCCAACAACATCTCCACGTTACAAAAGGTTTATTGCGTTCAGTGCTATTTCAATGAGCATCCCACAATGCTTCATTATTAATTTTCATTCATAATTGATTTGACTTACATTTTTTAACAGCATAATCGAACTCAAGCCACATACCTATGTTATTCTATGAAAAACCAGATGTGACCCCCAACAAAAAATATATAAAAATAAAATAAATAAAATGTGTTTCAATAGTTTCTTGTAAATTGCTGTTGTACTTTTTCAAAACGAAATTTTTTCCCACAGCCATTATACAATACAACTGAGATTTTTGCTACTACAAGTTGCGGAAGCAGTAGGCCTATACGTGCAGCATACTGAAGTCATAGCACAAAGACACTGTCCAAACCTAACCTCGGACCCACGCAGTTCACGAACACATGCCCGCACCACGGCCTCGCTCCGCTCCCCACATCCTTCTCAGAAAAACACTCACATTCCAACCTAATGAATAGATATCGTCATCATAGGATCGAATATATTCATACGCGCACTCCAACACTCTAACAAACTTTTTATCAGTGTTAGTGATTATTGGTCCAATTTATAATTATTGTTATTATTTGGAATATTCGCATTAAAACAGATTAATTAGTAATTTTAGGTTGGATCAAGGTATATCCGTAAATGTACGGTATCTATTTTTCCTAACAGCGGAAGAATACACTGGCCACATAGCTGGTATAAGAGCTCTCACTCGCAACGACGCCATTTTGACTCTCCCCGTTTCCTACGAGATAGCTGTGATCAGATCGTGGTGGAGGGAGTGTAGTTTTTGATTTTCCAAAGGGTGGGTTACACGTTTCTGTTAGGTACTCTCCACTACATTGGTTAAACATCATTGACGAGGAAGACGGAGATATAGTTTTTGTCTCAGGTACGTTGGATATTCCATTTTAATCTTGTCTCCATAGGCTTTTCCTGCCGGTGCTTTTGGATTGAAAACTGATATTCATTTTTTATGTGAACTGAGGGCTAACGTTAACGCTTTTGGCTGTAACGTTAACATTATTTTTGCAGCTGAAGTTGCCCACCATGTGTGAATCGCTTGGAGTTTTATGTATAATTACAGTTAATAACATATTTAGCCTAAAGTTGGCTAGCTCACTATCGCCAGCAGGGAAGAGCTCGGGACCTTAACCACTAACGTTAGCTACGTTAACTGTTGTCTAAATGTGATCCGTCCGCTAACATTAATGTTAGCTAGCTGGCTAACTAGCGATTGACTTTAGTCGGAATGGAGACCTTGTTATATTTTCTTCTAATTCTATAACGTTAGCTAATTTTGTATCTTCAGTTGTCTTAATAAAGTACCGCATGTTAACTTGCTATAATATAACATTAACTTACATGACTGCAAAATGAACATGATGTTACTTACTGGCGCTAATTTGATGAAATCAAATGTATCGAACTCGCCGACTGTTACGTTAACATTAACTTATCAGTTACTGTTAACGTTACTGTTACTAATTTAGCATTGCCTTTAGTACCCGTTTAGTGTTAGTTAGCTGATGTTTCCCAGGCCCTGGCCACATTTAGTGTTTAGGTAACTACAGCTAAGAATGTACGTTATCCGGCTAACGTTAACGTTAGCCAACTTGGCTACAGGCAGTGTAGACCATGTAATGCTAGCTGCCTAACGTTAGTGTTTTATTAATGTCGGATAGCTATACGCGGCTGTTAACGTGAACATGTCGATAGCTTGTTAAACGCGGTTACGTTAAACTTTGAATGTTTGACTTAGTATTCCAGGACTTTCTATTGGGCAGGAATAAATCCCATCCCATCAAAACAAAGGCCCAAGTCCCGACGAATTCCTCAGCCGTTGTGATTCAAAGGGAGTTGAGGAGGAGTCGGGTCATGTTTGCTATGCTTAGATCGAGCACTGGAAAGCGAAGCAGCGAAATCGCGACCTGCTTGTGGGGGTGGGGATGTGGTGGAAGCTGGCTTTGATCTTCCATAAAGCTCGATATTCTAAATAATATAGAGGCTGCCCTGGAAATACCCGTGAACACACTTTACTCCCCCTCTTCCGAACATCCGGCGAACATTTGACGCGTAGTGGCTACACAATTCGCAGTAACATGGCGAGAAACGCTTCTTAAACCCGTGGGCAAGTTGGAAAATTTGAATGGGCCAGTATATGGTGTCAAATTTCCCATCATTTACGACTCTTCGTCGCCAGGCTTGAATATGAACGTTATTAAATACCATTAAGTACTTGGACGTGTTGGACTGAGCTTTTCCGTAAGGTAGCTACATTGGAGGCGGAATGTAACTTGATCGGTGCACGGACATGTTTTCCGAAAGCGCCTCTGGTCATAATGTTTCACTGTTGTGGGTGAATAAACAAACGTACACCTTGATTCATATTCTACATCCAAACAGCAGACAAGTTTAATAAGTGCATGTTGTGGTGCTAAGATCTATGCGCTGGGAGGTTTGCATCATGTTAGTTTAGTCCCCCCATACTTTGATATATGGTAGATGATTGTATCATTGTATCCTTTTCCACACGTGGCTGTTGGTTTTAAAAGTTGGATTAGGACACTGTCCATGAATTTATGTCCTTTCATTTCATAGTAACCTTCAGTCTCCAACACTGCCAAGCAGTGGGGCTTTTCAATAGCATTGTAACTTGATTAGTACTTACCCATCTGATCTGCATTCTAGTGTTGGCTCTGCCGGTGTGATATTTGTGCTTGGTTTATAAATCCAGTTTATTGTTGCACCTCAACATTAGTCAAAATGTATTGCATAAAAGAAACAGGCCTCCGTTTAAATGTTACTCAAATGTTATGCCCTTGTTTTTCGTTAATTTAAGAGTTTATTTTAATTTTAAAAAAATAATAATGTTTTAAACTTTGCTTTTGAAATCTTCAGGTTAAACTTGTTAATTCAGGCGGGGGAAGATGTGCAGAGATGGGTGTACAATAGGGCTGTAGACATTTTTTTGAATATTCTATGAATATAATCAGTGATTTGAAACGGCACTGCAATGTAAACCCATTGAAGGATTTGGAGTACTGACAACCTTTCCTGTATCTCGGGTTTTTAGATTGGGTCATTTATGAAGTATGTTCTGTTGGACACTCACCCACCCCCAAAACATTCAAATAAAAAAAGAGGAGTGAATCCATTCATTTACCTGGAACAGCTGCAGTATTCCAATAATTTCCAGCAGTGCTCAGTCATTGACAGACATTTTGGGTAAATGATTAGGTTCTTAAATTATGATAGGGAATTAATAACAATTTTTTTTTCTAATATAACTAATTGGTTTGATTAACTGTTGCAGCCATTGTCTACAATAAAGCTTCCCAAGGTAGTATTCAAATTTTTAATATAATTGCAGTATTCAGCTCCTGTTTCCTAGCTCAGTGTTTAGAGTGTCGGATGTGAGGGCATAGTGGAGCTCTTGCTGCTGTAGTCTCTGGATGGCTGAGCTCTGTTCACTCCCTTTAGCATAGATGGACTGGAGGAGGGTTTATCCCAAGGAAGACATAGCCTCATTTTGACACGTTCTTGTTATTTGCGGTCTCTTCTGACTAATCGTTCGGGAGCGTCCACTGAGGCTTGTGTGTAGAGATGCTCGTGCCAATCAGTTATGGAAATGTGCTCTAATTCCATTTCACTCATGAGCCAGATTTTCACAGTCTGTTCTTAGCCAGCCATTTAGCCTATGTGCTGCATCAGTGGGGTCTATTGTCAAGATTTCTGGAGCCATTGAGGCCATGTATGTTTGTTTATGTTGCCCATTTAAAATAGAATACTGTATAATGTTTAAAATGAAAGCATACATTGCATGTAGAACTGTTAGTTTACTGTCAATCAAGTAGTCTTTACCACAAAAATGATACCTCAGGTTTTCACATTTGTATATTTCACTGGACAACTAAATATACATTTTTTTGAATTAACTGTTTTAGCACTGGCGAACACTAGAGCTTTTCAATAGTACATTGTAGTTGGTTGCTGAATTTATAAGGAATTTTATTTTTTGCATAGAAATTGAGTAATAAACAGACTTAAGTTCCTTGAAACCATAGTTTTATTTTGTAACGCAACTGAAGAGCCAGATACTTTCTTTTAAAAAAGGAAAAAATTGATTTCCTGCTCAACTTGAATTACTATTAATGAAGTCTCTTAATTTAAAGAAGTTAATCTTGTTTTTAGGTGACGGAAAATGCACTGAGGTCTCGACATGTAGCCTATAACATTTGAATATGATTGTTGGGATTCAGGTGAAGAATATCCTCTGACATGTGAGTCTTATTGTGGATATATGATATGGTGTGGTTTGGTCTAGTCTGGGTATCCTTAGCCTGCTACTTCTGGTTTAGTGTCTGAAAAAGTGGCTTCAAGAATGCTTAAGAATTGTAAACCCAGGAATGTATTGTTGATGAGAATAACCACACTTTAAGCCATTTTAATTGGTTTTCCTTCTTTTAATGTGCACACTCAGTTTTAAAGCACAAGTAGTGTGTCGTGCAGTCATGCGTTGTCACGCCATCAGGTTTTGTGCTTTCGCTACTCGGTTGACTTCTCATTTTAATTTGGTTTTGAATGCTGAAGTCACAGTTGGCTGCCGCACTACAGCTGGGGGCTGATTTAGCACAATCTTCACTAACAATAATCCTTGGACAGATGTTCCTCAGCATTTGAAATGGGTTGTCTGAATAACGTCAAACTGTTACTCAGATCCCCACCATGGAATTTGAGCTGGACTGTGGTTTCTCTGGATCAGTGGCAGGATCAGACAGCATGCTGATGAAGTCTTTATTCCTGTGGTGCATTTTTCATCTTAATGACAGAGTGCTCATTTTTTAACTCGACTGATTTTGTGGTAGGCCGAAATGTAGAAAGTTGTTGTGAACATTCATCGATTGTGATTTCAGTGTCTATACTAATAAGATAATGAATGCTGCCTGGCAGAAGTGTTTCCCCTGCGGAACCTGCTCTGGTGTCTTCTCGCTTAGACACCATCCCTTCATTATTTCTTTGACTGAGGGAGGCCCTTGTCCAAGGCGACTTGCGCAGAGTATGTTTTATGCATTAGGCCGTCCGTTTATGCAGTTGCTCATGAAGCGGGTTGGGTAACTTGCTCAAGGGTAAGTCGGCAGTGGTCTGCTGGGACTTAAACCTGCAGCCTTTAGGTTACAAGTCTTCTTTAACCATATGACAGCTGCCACTGACGGGATTCATTGAATTCAGTCATTCAAGCTGAGAATGTATTGGAACAGGGGAACTGGACAGGAGTAGGTTCTGCCTTGGTTGGCCAGAAGAGTGGGTTGGTTTCACTCAGTGAGGTGCGTGTGCGCGTGTAATGGCTTACGTGGTGTGTTTATGCAGTGGTTTGTGGAGTAAGATCCTGGCAGTTTGCTGTTTGGGGCCCTTTTCTGCTGACAAAGCACATTCTGCTGTTGCCATGGTCACAGGGCGCTGTCTGAATGACCTCACTGAGTTCAGTGTCTGGGTGTCCTAGCTGCTTGGGGTCCTGAATGGTTGTCATGATACCCATAGAATGTGCAGCAATTATAATGCATCCCATGTGTGAAGTAAGGATCTTAAGTGTGTGTCATGTTTAAACAAGCTCTGTCTAATGTTTACAGCATAATACGTCTTAGTATTTAATTGTCCTGATTTGTTACATTCTGTTTTTGGTGCTTCAGACTTCTTTTTGTAGGTAGTTATTTTAAAGCATAATCCTGTCATGTACAGTTGATCACTGAAGAAGAACTAGGACAGACATGGCTGTGAATTCTGCTTGCCAGTCTCGGTGCTCAGGAGCATGGTGTGAAACATCTTCTGCTCCTCTCTGCGTTTGGGTGGGGCGGTCTGTAAAGGCATCGTCCCAGTAAACTAGTGTCTTCTATAAGCTATTGTCTCCTATAATCTAGTGTCTTGGCTGCAATGCATGCAGATGATTTTGTCCAGTTAAGGGGTGCATGGTTTAATGTAAACAGCATACATTAGTTTTGCCTAGTTTTGTCTTTGGGTCTCCCAGACAGTTGACTTGTTGATGGGGGGTCAACGGTTGATTTACAGTTTAAGCAACAGGCTTATAAATTATGAATTTGCTCCAGTCAGAGCTACTGTATCTGTGTAACTGAAGCAAGGGTGTGGAAACTACTGCTAAGGAAAGCTTTCGGTCTGAGTCCCACCAGTCCTTTTCTCCTGGGACCAGGTGATATGGCCTGCTGAGTTACCCCTGCTGCCAAACAGAATCATAGTGCTCGCCAGAGCAGGGCCCGCACTCCCCTGCATTATTATGTACCAAGCACTCGGTGCACCGCACATACACAGATTGAGTGATGCATGCTTGAAGGGCTGTGTTGAGTTTTATTTGCTGCTTTAATTGGAAAAAATATGAATGAATACTAATGTCCCAAATACAGATAGTGAGGAGTAACGCAGTGCTGCAGGGATGCTCAGGAGTACAACTGACTAGAATGTGAAAAGCTAGTGAGCTCCTTTACATTCCTGTCATGGTGAAAATGGAAAAGCACTTATTTTGTAAATTGTAAATTTATGAAATCTTATTTGCAAGATGTCCGAAGTCTCAGCTCGCAACAAGGCGGATCTTTAGTTGATCACCGTTGAAGATCAAGTGATGTAAACTTAGGAATTTATATTAATCTGTGGAATGTGTGGCTATTATGTAAGCCGATTTTATTTTGTATGGTTTAAATTTTTCCCTCCAGGAACGTGGCATAACTAGGATAAAATAGTAGGGCTGTGTGCATCAATGAGTTATGTTGTAAATGTCATTGCAGAAGCCTTAATTTATCCCCAAAAAGTCTCTAGATTGTGTGTAGATGTGATTGCGTCCCTGCATGAGCAGATTCATTCTACGGCCGTAGTTTCGCTAAGTTTCTGAAGTTGCTAAGTTGGCAACACCACCAATGCAGTAGCGTTTTCGACTGCAGGGAAGTTTATATAGGAACCTGTTCTTTCCTCAGAAAGGATTACAACAGCTCATCAAATGGCCAGCAGTCCTGGGCAGAGAGCTGAGAATACGTACATGGACCAGAAATGGAGTAACCTGTGTTTTGAGACTGGCTAATGTCCTGTACTACCCTGCGTACGATTTATGCTGCCTGTCTGTATACCACAGCACACTTGCTATTGGATGCTTTGATTTTAAATGGGTGTGCACTGAAATGCTGAACCTCAGAGCACTGCCCTAAATAACTGGACCCCGCCTATCAGTCAAGTCTACTGCCCCTAGAGCAGGGGTGTCAAACTCATTTTCACCCCGGGCCAAATTAGCATTATGGTTGCCCTCAAAGGGCCGGTTTGTCTAAGAACTATAAATATATATATAACTTGGGATTTTTTTTTCGACCTCGATTGTGTAATTTGTTGGGGGGGGGGGCAATTTTTTTTTTTTTTTTTTTTTATACAAACTTCGTTTTATTTAATTATTTACGTATGCGGTGCTGCGTGCGGTCGGCGTCTGTCTGTTATATCGTTATATAAAAAAAAATAAAACCCGTTAACCATACACACGAGATAGATACAGATACTTAAGTTCTCGCGGGCCGCATAAAAAACGGGCGGCGGGCCGCGTTCCGCGTCAGAATCAGTTCTCGTCAGGCCACAAAAAATGACGTGGCGGGCCGGGAGTTTGACACCTATGCCCTAGAGGCTGGTAGCGGTACAATTTTATAATCTAGCCAATTTTGAAAGAAAACATTTCAGGTTGCATTTTTTCACTTCTAAATGTAAGAAGGAAGTCCAGCCCCCCCCCCTATTTTATATTAAAGGGTAAAAAAAGCCAAGGCAAGTACTTCTACTGAAGTAATATTACCAACCATTGTTAATTTCTCATGGAGCCTGTACCTTGCATACCAAATGTGGGTCAAGCACACCTCTTAACTAGGGGTGGGACAATGCACCGGTGCATCGCGGCGCATCGATCCGAATGTGTAAATACAACTGCATCGATCTGTAAGATTAGAATCGATCGATATCGATCGAATTAATTTTTTTTTTGATGTGCACATTGCACAATTATTTTTAAAAAAAAAATTATTAAAATATATATATTTTTCGACGACACTTACTTTTAAAACTGTTTTGAATTCATCAAATCCATGTTCCAACCCCCCCCCCCCCCAATAGAAGAGAGGAAGTCGGGGGAGGGAAGGAATAATAAATAATAGCTTTATGTTTCCATCAACCAAATTTTTTTTCATTTTTCAAGCATCAAAAAAAAAAGGATGGAAAAAAAAAAAAAAAAAAAAAAAAAATAAAAAAAAAAAAAAAAAAATTTCGCTACGCTCGCTTGTTTTTTTTTTTTTTGTTTGCGAAAAAAAGAAAATGCGGCAAAAACGGTAAACACAAAACATTTGCCGAATAAGTTCTGAAATTGAAAACATTGATGACACTGATCAGCCGTCGCGTTTCCGCGTATCGTCCGTATATCAATTCGGAAATATCCAAAATTGAATTGACAAGAACAATTTGCCCAGCTGAAAAAATTCCTTACCTGCCAGAGCAATTACTATTTTTTCTTAATGTTTTCCATTCCTTATGTTTAATGTTATGTTTTTTGTTACTGGTTTTGTTTATACAATAACTTTTGCACTATCTTCAAGGGGTTTTACCTCTAATTCATTTTTCTTTTTTTTTTTTTTTTTTTTTTTTTTTTTTTTTTTTTTTTCTTTTTTTTCAAATTCGAACTCGAATTTATATGGAAAGGAAAAATGAATGACACGAAAGAGCGAACAGAACTAACTAGCTGCTCTGAAGAAAAGAGTGCTGCAGAAGAAAACTACAGAAACAGAAAGAGAATTGTAAAAGAACAGGCGATGTTTTGAAAACGAAAAAAAAGAAAAAAGAAAGAACAGGAACAGGAAAAGAAGGAAAGATTACTTGACAAAAAAAGAAGTAGAAAACACAGGCAACAAGGCAACACCGTAAAACAACAACACACGACCCATTCACAATAAACGTTAAGGAAAGCAACAAACACAATTAACGTGAAGAAGCTCCTCCGCGTTAAGTTTCCAGTTTCCTCGAGAAATCCACATCTTTAAAATTTTTTTTTATAATTTTTTTGTTTTTTTTTTTTTTTTTTTGTTTTTTTGTTTTATTTTAATTTTAAATACATATCTTTTTCCAAAAAATTTTTTTTTAAAGTTTTAATTTAAAATTTAATTAAATAAAATTTTCAAGACAAAATTGAATTTCTAAATTCTAACGTATAATTAAATAATACTATTATTAATGTATTACTACGTTATAATGAATAATAATAATTAAATTATCTAATACCAAACAAACAACATTTTTAACAGTAAATAACAATGTAGTGAAAAATGAATAGAAAAAATGTAAATGTATCTAGTGAAACGTGTGAAGAAAAATGCAAAACTAAAACCTAGAAAAAATCATTACGAGTAGAGTTTAGTAAATTGTTTGAAGTTTTGAAGACTTCTAGACGACATTAATATTCGTACTATTACTTACTTAGTATCTAACCTTTAGTTTTTATTATACTTTTTGTTATTTTTTTTTTGTAATTTGTTAATTTTATTTTTTAAAAATTTTTTGTAATAAAGGAAAACTTTAGAAAAATAAATTTGATAAATTTAAAAACCTTGTTTATTAAATGTTTGGTTACTTATTATGTAATTAATGCTGTAAAGAAAAACAAAACCTATTGAATTTAATGTGCAAAAATTTTTGAAATGTTATAGTAATGCTGAATGTAAATGAATGAATAATGTACAGCTGCAAATATATGTAATATTTTAATTTAATTAAATTTATGTCGAATCAATCGTATCGATTTCGAAATTATTTAATTACTTCGAAAAATTTAAATCGATCGAAATCGAATCGAAATCGTCGTAAAAAAATTTAAAAAAAATCGAATCGTCGAAAGATCGAATCGTCCCACCCCTACTCTTAACCCATTTCTGGACTGTGATTGTGCGAGTTTGGGCAAATCTATTGTCCCAGTGCGGTATATCTTATGTTGTTTTCAAGATTTGGATTCCATTTCTGCTTGACATGAAAAAAAAAAACATGTGATTATGAAGAGCAGTGCACTCTGAAGAAAAACTCTACAATACATCCCAGCATGTGTATTGGTTTTATGTTTTTAAGGCATGATAAATGCGCATCATGTATAACGCAATGCATTGTATTCATTTATTTTTTCAATTCGGCGCGGTTAATCGTCCACGCAAAACGAGTTGCCATTTAAATAAATAAAGAGATGGTGACCTTATGTAATGATTCTGATAAGTAAAGGATTCAAAGTCTGTGGTGTATTGAAGTCTTTTTCAAAGCTCTGAATGTTTCAGAGTTCTGAAAGGCTCTAGTTCCACATGCGTTCTTAGGTTCTCCTGAACGGCACAATGTGCATTTAAGTGTTCTCTCATCAGTGTTTCCAAGGAGCAGCTTAATTTGTAAACCAGCCCTAGTAGGCGCTCATAAATTTGCTGACCTGCGGGCCGCTCGCCGTTTTATCCGTCCCCAACGACTCCAGTACTAAATATACAGGATAAGTAATGCTGCTCGTGCTGCTTTCATGTGGAGTCGGATGCATCTGTGATATTGCTGTTTACTTTCTTCAACCGCATTCCCATTTTGGTGAATTGATAATAAAAATGCCTAATATGCCGTTTGCCTGAAATCAAGCTGTGGTTCCGGCACTCGAGCAGCAGATGTCCTTAAGCGCGTCAGACGTTGAGCAGTCCTGGAAGTTAAAACTGCAGCGTGGGACTGTGTGAGCAGCGCGAGGCTCGCTTAAACGCATTACTGACCTCCTCGGGTGTCTGCTCCAGCTACGCGCTCGTCTGTTCGCTGTTGCATTTCCCCCAATTTGCTTATTTAAAGAATGCTTTGCATATCAAATGGTTAGAAATTAGTGGAGTTTGCAAAAGCGATGCACTTCATAAAGGCCTGGATCAGTATCTTCTAGGGGTGTGTAAATTTTTTTTTAAAAATAAACAAACCAGTTACGTATCACAATTCTGCTCACGAACGATTCGTGAATCTATTCTTCCTGGAAGAATCGATTCGTAACTTGCGGTTTCCGGGTAACGTTATACCAGTGCGCCGCTGTATCTTTAAGACGTGTGAAGGAGAGTTAACTTTAACAATGAGCATAGACCGTCCCAGGGTGTTACAGAGAAAATGTCTGTGGAAAACGTCATCAATTAACATTTCAAAGCAATGGGCCTAGTGATTTAAAGAGTAGCCCATAGGAAATGGCAATACATATTGTAATATCTCATCGCAATACTTGCAGAATCGCAATACTTATCGAATCGGCACCCAAGTATCGCAATGCGTATAGATTCGGCAGGTCTCTGGCAATTTACACCCCTAGTATGTCCTGCTGTGGGCTCAGGCCTGGTTTACTCGTGATTATATTTTGGACTGCAGTGGCAATCTGCAAACTAGAGTTGTGGGCGCAGGACAATTGCGCTGTTAAGTAGGTGATTGTGCTTAATCCCATTTCAACTGGCATGCTTGCTAATCATACTAAATAAGTATGTTCAGGATAGTTATTGGACATAAATGTGAGCTGGCCCACACACACACACACACACACACACACACACACACCGTGAGATGGACACGGTGTCTCGGACAGTGGGCATCAAGTCAGAGGCCTAATCACCTGCTGGGTGCTTTAATGGGCACCCAGGACACCTATTCAATACAGTGCATTGTAGCTGTGCCAAAATATGCCCCCTCTACCCCACCCCAAACCAGATGAGCAACAGAGGGGAATGGCTGCGGGCTCTACACACAGGTAGCACCATTTTCACTGTCAAATGAAGGCAGGTGAAGAGGTATCCATGCTGCATGTACAGTTAACACAGCCAGCACTGTGCATGGCATCCTATGACTGTTCCGTGTCATTTTGGACAGTTGGTGCGGGTATGTTAGTATCAGGCTTTTTAATCTGAGGGACAGTTATATTGGCTGTATTGCTTTAATGTGCAGGATCTGGTTTGGAAATGAATTTGTCGGCTTGCTGTCATACTTTGGCAGGCTACATGTTGCACATAGCATGGCAGCTGCCGCAAGTTTAAATTAATCTGCCAGCCCAGAAAAATACAAGTTTGCAACCTCCTTAAACCCACCCCCATCTGTATACTGTCCACGGAAAGCCCTGCGTTGACCTGGCGCTGTGTGTGAACCCGAGCCCTGCGGAAGGGAAGAGAAATGCTCAGACAGCCGGGGAGTGGGGCGGGGCCCCTCACACTGACTGGTAGTGTGTCAACGCCAAGCTAAGAAAGCACATTCTTTCCTTTCTCTCTCCCGGCCCCATTAATGACTGTAAATGTGCTGTCAGCTGCTCTTTGGGTAATCCGTAAAGTGCTGTTCTCACCGCCTGCAGTCCAGTGCTGGGGTATCGGCTGTAAGGCGGAGACGTCTGTTTGAGCCGTGCCGATTTGCTGACTCCTGCAGGGGGTTTTCTATAGAGGGGAAGTGCGGGGCGGTGAGTGCGCGCTAACCTGTTTGGCTAACCTGGCTCTTTCTCTCTCCTGCAGATTAGGAAGCTGTTCAGACTGAGGGATTTCAGAGGAACATGGCGACCCAGTGTAAGTGCGCTGCTCTGTGACTCACGTCTGTGGGAAAATGAGTCATTTAACTCAACGCTTTCACAGATAACATTCGTAGATAAAGGCACATTTAGTGTTTGTTGGTGCCAAATCCTCAGAAAAGGCAATTTATGACTTTCAAAACTGGAGGGCTTATGCCAAAAAACTAAAAATGGTTTCTATTTTTTTTTCTTTCAAAGTTTAAAAAAATAAATAAAATTAACATACATTTTTTCCACATCTTTTTAGACCTAGTCTTCATAACTGAGGGAAGCTAAATCGGTTATTTGGGGTCAGTGGTTCTTTCATATACGCTGCAGAGCCGCCTGTGTTCAGGTGCATTTTCCAAACAGTCACACTTGTCCATTCCGGTTTGTGTGTGTCATGAGAGCCACAATATAGTTTCTTCTCAGGTAATCGTATTTCTACCCCCATAACTGCATTTAGACCCCAGTTTCAAGTTGGTGTCTGCTGTGTTCTTATGAGCTATTCCTTTTTAAAGGATTGGCTCTACAAACACACTGACGTTTCATCACTCTGTTCTTTATGACCCCGCTCGCAAAGCTACAGAGAAAATGTGAAAGGGGCCATAAGCCTACAGACACTGCAGTGACCAGGGAGTACTAGCCCTGCATCACATTGTGTATCACTGCACATCTTAAACCTTCCACCTGTCAGACACATAATATTTCATAATCTAGGGCTGTGTGGGAATTAATTTAGTCACACCCACAAATGCTGTTCATTTCATTACTACTATATTGATATTTATGGTGTGGTTCTGTCTGGTTCACAATGAGTTTGGCACAGTTCAGCTTAACCTATCACACATGCAGTGCTGTGATGGTGTTAGTGGGTGCCGTTTGATGATCTGATGGCAATGTGCTTGTGCGTTTGCGTGTGCCTTTGAATACCCACAGCTGATCTGATGGAGCTGGACATGGCCATGGAGCCGGACCGCAAGGCGGCGGTGAGTCACTGGCAGCAGCAGTCCTACCTGGACTCGGGGATCCACTCCGGGGTCACCACAACAGCGCCCTCCCTGAGCGGCAAGGGCAACCCGGAGGAGGAGGACGTGGACAACCAGGTCCTGTACGAGTGGGAGCAGGGCTTCACCCAGTCCTTCAACCAGGACCAGGTCACAGGTACGCCCCCCAGCCCAGACCTCCGTGCGCTGCTCTGAACCTCCTGCCCTGCTGAGTATCTCCTTATTTGTAGAGTTCAGGGGAGGCATAATAACATTGGTGTAAAACCAGTTTAGAATGCAGTGTCACTTGCTCCCTGCTCCTATTTTCTCTCTTAATTGGAGAGGGGTCATCATATCATTTTCAAAAAGTTTGCAGTTTAACACAAAACATGAATAAATATTTGTGGCAGGAAAATATGAACGAAGCATTTACATAATTTTGCAAGTAATATTTGATTCTAGTTTTTCCACTTAATGATTTGTCAAATGCACTGAAAAAACATCACTAGCTCCCAGCTCATTGTTACTGGCAGATTTTATTGAAGCTTAATGAATGCTGCTGTATAAAGTGGGTTAAAGGATCGTCTTGTGTCCTGTAGACATTGATGGACAGTACGCCATGACCAGAGCGCAGAGGGTGCGGGCGGCCATGTTCCCTGAGACTCTGGATGAGGGCATGCAGATCCCCTCCACACAGTTCGACGGGGCGCACCCCACCAACGTCCAGCGCCTGGCAGAGCCATCTCAGATGCTCAAGCATGCCGTGGTCAATCTCATCAACTACCAGGACGACGCCGAGCTGGCCACACGCGCCATCCCAGAGCTGACTAAACTACTCAATGATGAGGACCAGGTACACCCACGCGCACACATACACTTGCACTTACACGTACATACACACGCATACACATACATACATGCACGTACACACCCACACACCTTCCCAGTCTGACCAACATGCTCACATGCATGTACGACACCAGGCTGTTATATATTCATTCTTCCTTCCAAAATGATAGCCAGTTTTTTTTTTGTTTGTTGCTGTTGCATCATACACATACACACGCATGTGCACGCATGCACACACACACACGCACAGAAAGGCAGACATTCAGACATTCAGATGCAGAGAAACGAGTGCAGAGAAACGAGTGCAGAGAAACGAGTGCAGAGAAACGAGTGCAGAGAAACGAGTGCAGAGAAACGAGTGCAGAGAAACGAGTGCAGAGAAACGAGTGCAGAGAAACGAGTGCAGAGAAACGAGTGCAGAGAAACGAGTGCAGAGAAACGAGTGCAGAGAAACGAGTGCAGAGAAACGAGTGCAGAGAAACGAGTGCAGAGAAACGAGTGCAGAGAAACGAGTGCAGAGAAACGAGTGCAGAGAAACGAGTGCAGAGAAACGAGTGCAGAGAAACGAGTGCAGAGAAACGAGTGGTGCAGGAGACGAGTGCAGAGAAACGAGTGCAGAGAAACGAGTGCAGAGAAACGAGTGCAGAGAAACGAGTGCAGAGAAACGAGTGCAGAGAAACGAGTGGTGCAGGAGACGAGCGCTGACTGCCTGCTCTGCGTAAAAGCCCTGAGCTCTCCCCTCTGTCGCCCCCAGGTGGTGGTGAACAAGGCGGCGGTGATGGTGCACCAGCTGTCCAAAAAGGAGGCGTCGCGCCACGCCATCATGCGCTCGCCGCAGATGGTGTCGGCCATCGTGCGCACCATGCAGAACACCAACGACGTGGAGACGGCCCGCTGCACAGCCGGGACCCTGCACAACCTCTCCCATCACCGCGAGGGTCTGCTCGCCATCTTCAAGTCCGGGGGCATCCCCGCCCTCGTCAAAATGCTGGGGTGAGTCTCCACACCCTGGCGCTTCACCCTCCACGGCTCAGAAGGTGTAGGACTACGTCAGTAGCAAGCTGTGGAGTCTATGTTCAGCTTCTCTGTTACTTGGTGCCGTGTTCAAATGCATTAATGAAAAAATAAAAAAAATTTTTTTAGTATGCATGACGGGTCTGCATAAGATAACAGGTAATGATGACAGTAATGTTCCATGCCTGACGGTGCAAATTAATGCTTTGTATGTTTAGTAGCAAGTCATTATTTACACAAGAAGTACTGTAGAGGATCATAGAGCTATTTGGGGGTGGGGGTGTGTTCCTGGTGAGTGGTGTTTATTTTGGGAGCCATAGAATATTAAAACATGAAATTGAGACTTTTAATCTTACTGCATCCAGAGCTAGTTTAAATCCTCATGGTTGTGGTTATGTACTGGTACTTGATATTTGTTGGAGCCGAATGCCAGCCTGCATTGAGTCACGCTTTACCCGCATGCCCTGCTTGTCTGTGTGAGCAGTGTGAACCCTGGTCTTTTATTTCTCAGGTCTCCAGTGGACTCTGTGCTGTTCTACGCCATCACCACCCTCCACAACCTGCTGCTGCACCAGGAGGGAGCCAAAATGGCTGTGCGCCTGGCAGGGGGCCTGCAGAAAATGGTGGCTCTGCTCAACAAGACCAACGTCAAATTCCTCGCCATCACGACGGACTGTCTACAGATCCTGGCCTACGGCAACCAGGAAAGCAAAGTAAGGCCTTGCCCAGGCAGATGTATTGGTAGCTGTGAAACTCTTTCAGGTGGCTGATTGTGTTCTCTACCCCACACAGCTCATCATCCTGGCCAGCGGTGGACCCCAGGCTCTGGTCAACATTATGAGGACCTACACATACGAGAAGCTCCTGTGGACCACCAGCCGAGTTCTCAAAGTGCTGTCTGTGTGCTCCAGTAACAAGCCCGCCATCGTAGAGGCCGGTACGTTCACGTCTCCTTTCTATCAAGAAATGGGCCTAACCTGTTATCGTTCACCTCACTTAATCTCCCTCACTGTTCACTCCTGTCTGCACCCTTAATCTCCCTCTTTTGTGTTTAAAGGTGGAATGCAGGCATTAGGACTGCACCTCACAGACCCCAGCCAGCGACTTGTCCAGAACTGCCTGTGGACCCTCAGAAACCTGTCAGACGCAGCCACCAAGCAGGTACCTTCTCAACCGAGTAAATGAACATGGCCAGTCTCCACTCCTTTCGTTTGCCCACCCTTAAGAAGGATGGCGCTTTGCTGAAGTACACGTGCCCATATGAACAGTAGCCTGAAATGACACAACCTGTCAGTGTTCAAGCTGTGAGGAGATTAATTCAGAGCACTCCTTGCTCAAGTTTAGGAACAGCGCCTAAAATTGGACTTCCAACTGTATCTAGAGGGCGATTCCTTTGAGTCTATGGAAGTAATTGGAACGTGGAATTTTTCCAGCAACTGTTTCTTTGTGCATGCTGCTATGTAAATGAATTTCAATGTAAAGTCGGTACGAGTAGTGTCTGCTAAACAAAGGCATGAGCATGTCCAGCTCAGGGTAATTTTTTGAGAAGGGAAATGTCCCTGTAGCCAGTGGGTGCAGCGTGTGCATTAGCGCTGAACGTGCTCCTCTTCCCCCCGCAGGAGGGCATGGAGGGGCTGCTGGGGACACTGGTCCAGCTCCTGGGCTCCGACGACATCAATGTGGTGACGTGCGCCGCGGGCATCCTGTCCAACCTCACCTGCAACAACTACAAGAACAAGATGATGGTGTGCCAGGTGGGCGGCATCGAGGCGCTCGTGCGCACCGTGCTGCGCGCCGGGGACCGCGAGGACATCACAGAGCCCGCCGTCTGTGCCCTGCGCCACCTCACCAGCAGGCACCAGGACGCCGAGATGGCCCAGAATGCCGTGCGGCTGCACTACGGCCTGCCTGTGGTGGTCAAGCTGCTGCACCCGCCTTCCCACTGGCCTCTGATCAAGGTAAACGGTGTGAGCAGCTGTCCGTATGGACAGTCTTTAGTGTGTGATCTTGTGCTACTCTTCACTGTGTGCACAAACCCGTGGTGCTGTCCATGCACACACCTTGCCCTGTATGTAGGGCAATTGAAATTGGTTCTGTTAAACTGGCCAGCTTAGCTGTGACTGTTATGAATGTAAATCTATCCGCCAGTGTGTCCTTTTGCCCTTGTTTGTTTTTCATGTTTTTTTGGCATTGTATGTTTTCCATTGTGTGGTCTGTAAACTCATTTCAGTGCTAGTTTAAGTAAAGTATAAATTACAATGAAAAATGTTTCTTTTGTCACTGACCGCCGCTGTCATTCCCCAGGCGACTGTGGGTTTGATCAGGAACCTGGCGCTGTGCCCGGCTAACCACGCCCCTCTGCGGGAGCAGGGCGCCATTCCAAGGCTGGTGCAGCTGCTGGTGAGGGCTCACCAGGACACCCAGAGACGCACGTCTATGGGTGGGACGCAGCAGCAGTTTGTGGTGAGCGTGTGCGCCATTGCCTCTCAGTACCGCTCTGCTGGAGGTGTATGGGGAGGGCCTGTGGGCGTGGCAATGGTGTGATGTGTGGGTGTGGCCTGCAGGAGGGGGTTCGTATGGAGGAGATTGTGGAGGGCTGCACGGGGGCGCTGCACATCTTGGCCAGGGATGTCCACAACAGGATCGTCATCCGAGGCCTGAACACCATCCCACTCTTCGTTCAGGTAGGAGGTGCCCCGACGCTCGTCCGTGTGACTGATTTTGGGGGGTAGTTGGGGTGTTCATGCATCCCCTCTCCCCCATAGCTGCTGTACTCGCCCATTGAGAACATCCAGCGCGTGGCCGCAGGCGTCCTCTGCGAGCTCGCCCAGGACAAGGAGGCGGCTGAAGCAATCGAAGCCGAGGGGGCCACCGCCCCGCTCACAGAACTGCTGCACTCCAGGAACGAGGGTGTGGGTGAGTCAGCAGCTGATCTAGGAATAGCCTGCCAGACGGACACTCAACTCTTAACCATTGTGTGAAGAATTCCAAAACTGATCCAGCATCAGCCTGATGCTAACTCTCTAGCTACATCCCTAGTTATGTGAAGAATGTGGCAGAATTGCTGAGCAATGCTTGTAAAAATTCTAAAGCTGATTCAGAATCCGCCTCTTCAGCTGAGATACAAACCCTAAACTGTGGGAGACTTTAGGAATGCTGACCCTAGGCTGTAGTGAGAGCTTGTGGTTACTGTGTTTGTCGCCTACAGCCACGTATGCTGCGGCTGTGCTGTTCCGCATGTCCGAGGACAAACCCCAGGACTACAAGAAGCGCCTCTCTGTTGAGCTCACTAGCTCCCTCTTCAGGACAGAGCCCATGACCTGGAATGAGGTAGGTCTACATGTCTCCCCCTGAAATTTCATTGGCTGTGACCAAATATGGTCCCTTCACCCCTTTGATAGCGCATATTTGAGTCAACTTCATCAAAAAGCTTTTGAGTGAGCTTTTTCTCACAAGTGGGGGCACTTAATCCCAGGATGAAACCCTTATTTCTGGGGTTTTGTTGAGGGAATTCAGGAGCACACTACAACTTGTAGTACAAGAGCGGGACAGATTACAAACTACTTCATTCATAATCTACACTTAGTAACCATTTATATGTAATTGTAAATATATATTTTTAAATTACGAACTACTTTCTCACTAGTTTGGAAAGAGTTCTGCAGGATTTCTTGTGTGCACTGCTTGCAAAGTGAGGGGGACTGGGCACATAGTGAGGGGTCTGAGTGGACAGAGGGGCAGGGAACAGGAATCATATTCAGTCCTTAGTTTGCTACCACATTGCAGCATGTGTGGGGAAAAGTACTGGTTTTTAATGCCTACCTCTGGTACCCATAGCTCAGTGACATAAATCAGTGGAATATCCCCTAAATTCATTGTAACATTAAGGTTTTCTCTCTCTGTCCCACCAGACTGGAGATCTGGGCCTGGACATTGGTGCACAGGGAGAGCCGCTCGGGTACCGACATGACGGTGAGTTCTGCCACAGCACTGAAAGCCTTAATCTGTTACTCGCCTGCTCGAAACCAATGCACTTGCCTGCGAGTTACTACTGCACTCACCTGCTAGTGACCACTGCACTTGCCCGCCTTGCCAGACTGCCTTCAGCTGGGCTGACTGCCTGCCAATCGCACCAGAATGGCACAACGACCCACTTCATCCAACACAAATGCATAAGCTGTAGGATCTGGCCTGTAACTCATGCGTTTGCTGCTTGTCTTTAATACGCTTCTAACATGTGTGCCTCCACCCCTCGACCCCCTCGCTCTGTTTGCAGACCCCAGCTACCGGTCC
Source organism: Ilyophis sp. 1 JC-2022 (assembly GCA_022702515.1). Classification (NCBI taxonomy): domain Eukaryota; kingdom Metazoa; phylum Chordata; class Actinopteri; order Anguilliformes; family Synaphobranchidae; genus Ilyophis; species Ilyophis sp. 1 JC-2022. Next base: position 98,068,082 of record CM040406.1, read on the forward strand.
TTCCACTCTGCTGGGTACGGCCAGGAGGGCATGGGTTTGGAGCCCATGATGGACCATGACATGGGTGGCCATCACCCCGGCGCAGAGTACCCAGTCGATGGCCTGCCCGACTTGGGACACGCCCAGGACTTGATTGACGGGCTGCCCCCAGGGGACAGCAATCAGTTGGCCTGGTTTGATACTGATCTGTAAATATCAACTTTTTAGGTAAGGAATCCAGATGAAAACCTTGGAATGGTACACAGTCCAGAAAGAGCACAGTGCTGTTTGTAAACTGAGTGCTGGGGGGAGGGGCTGGTTGAGCTTTAGCATGATGCACGGCATGCTGGGAGGATGGTGATGGGTGTGCCACTAATCCAACATGCTGTTTGAAGTGTTCATGGGTGGGTCTATGGGTGGATTCCAATGGCTTATTTTATCCGTCTTCACCTGACCCGGAAATCGATCAAGGTTTGCCATCTTTAAGGACATGCCAATGCTCCTCGGAGGAGTGGGGGATTAGGAGGCTCACAGAGTGCTTCAGTGAGGAAACACAAGTGTAGCCTTTGCGGAAGCCTTTTCTCAGAATGCGTGACGTGTATAAATTATCCACCACTTCACATTTGCCACGTCGCAGGCACACCCCTACACAAATGCAATTTTACTGTTCCTTTCCATTTATTATAAAGCGCTAATCCAAGTTGCATCACAATCCGCCCCTTCCCTTTCACACAAGGTGCTTTTCAACACTTGATAGTTGACATCATCTAGTGGGCCGGTTGAGGCGAGGAACAGTGCGGGTGCTGGTACATCAGATGGATTTAGATTCAGCCTTGGAGCGCCTTGCACTCTGTCTTGATAGATGTGTTAAACTCATGTTTACGGTTAATTTTCAATTGGACCTTTGGCATTGAAGCAACTCATAGCGTTAATGCGAGGAGGTCAAAAAGGTTCACGTTTTCATCCATCACTTTATTCTCAAAGCGTAAAGTTTTACATCAACCGGTGGGGTTTATTAAAATGGAGGAAGCAGTGCTCATTCCCTAACCTCTGATATAAATTAGTCCAAGTACAAGGACTATAGGTTTGGAAAATCAGGCGAGTGCCATGTTGGTATAAACTCTTCATGGAGAAATTTCAATGAGAATGTTGGCTAGATAACTTTGTGCTACTTGCCAGGCGTTAAAGGAGAAGTTCGGTATTTAGCATGTTAAGCCCTGTTGAAAGGTTATTTACGATCATATACAATGGTCCAACTTTGCAGTCTTGAGATATATTGTTTATTGCTCATGTCACAGCTAACTTACACAATGGATGTGGATGTGCATAATGGAAAATCCTATGCTTCGTATCGGGTTTTATTTATAACTTTATTAAATCCATTGACTTGTTAGATACCAACAGAGGTTTAAATATACATCCGCAGCAGGAAACTGGAAATACTTAATTGTTTTGGAATGTTTGTAGTTATCCGTTGCTCACTAGCGGTCTTGTGCGCTCGCAGTGAAGGAATCGGTTGCATAAACGTACACTAATTTAGCAAAATTGATCCTTTTGAAGAGTATCTAACAATGAAAGATTAGCTGTAAAGCAAACCCTGACCTGGTGACCGAGTGACCTCTTCTACGGTAGAATTTTAACTCAGCCAAGACCTCCCAAAATTTCAAGCAGAAGTTTACAAACGTATGGCTGTACGGCAACTGAAAATAGTTCTATAAATCTTTAGACGGTAAATATATCAAGACTGCAAAGTTTGTCAAAATGTTGATATGGACCATTGTATATGATCGTAAATAACCTTTTAACAGGGCTTAACATGCTAAATACCGAACTTCTCCTTTAAATGTTGTGAAAATGTTTTAAATGTTTAAATCCCCTGCACCAGTGTAGTAGAATGAGTCAGGAACTGGGGTTGAGCAAGGCAGTTGACCTGAATTGCTTCAGTAAATGTCCAGCTGTATAAATGGATACTATGTAAAAATGCTAAAATTTGTGCTGTAAAAAGTCACCCAGGATAAGTGTGTGTGCTAAATGCCTGCCTGTCATGTGAACTTGCTCACTAAAATAATGGTTGGACAACTGGCATGTTTCCAAACTCCCTCAATGCAACCCAACAGACATTGAGTTGATGTATAGGACTCTGCCAGATCAGTGTGTAGACACCCTTAGACTGATTGGGCACAGGTTGAACCAAACTGTTCTCGTCTTTTCCCCACAGCTGTATCGTCTGAATGAACCTGCGTTGTGATTGGCCGGTAGAGTTGCAGAGCGTTCTGGAGGGGGGGGGTGGGCTGGTATCTCAGAAAGTGCCTGACACACTAACACAAGCTGAGTTTCCTATGGGAACAAGTTGAAGTAAAACTTTTTGTTCTGGTTCCTGTTGGTCGGAGATGAAACTGCGAAGGAAATTTTGGAGTGGATGCATAAAGGAAGAATGCACAAGAGGAGGATCTAAAGGTGGAATCTCAAATCCTAGCCTTGCCTGTCTATTTTTTATTACATTTTATTTTTATGATTCTTCAATCACTGTAATGGTACAGATCTTAGCTTGCTTTGAAATGATACTCTAGTCTTTTTTTTTCCTTTTTTGCAGTAATTTGTATTCCTTTTAAGTCTCTCGTAGTGTTAAGTTATAGTGCTAATGCTCCATCAGTTTCTAAATTTTAATCAATGGTGTAGAACACTAATAATCGGTTGAATTGTATTCTGAATAAAGTGTAACATTGTGTAGCTTTTGTATAAAACCCAGAATTGGAAAAAGGTCCAATATTTTAAATGATGAAATGAAATGGAAACTTGTTTCCCGTGTCATCAGTGATCCAAAAGGGAGGGGTGGGGGTGCATCATTTGGGTAGGGGTTGAAATTATAATTATTTTCATTTTTCTTTTTGCAATTAAAGGTAGTTAAGAATCCCTTGAGTTGTAGCCTGCTGTGCTTATTGAAAACATGGTTATGACATGGCTAAACAATAAAATGGACTTATTTCACTTTGACCTGGTTTGTTTATTAATAACCTAAAATGGTGATAGAGGTGTGGCATTACTAAATGCAAATGTAATTGAAAATAAGCTTGCGCATTAAACTAGCCATGCTCCAGATGTGCAGTAAAAAAAATGTTTATTTGAACTTTGAATGCCACTGACTCTGTGTGCACCCTGGCTTAGAATGATTTAAGTGGCACTCAAATACTAATTTTAAGCCTCATGAGTGAAACCTCACAGTTACTCCAGACTTCACCAGGATCACACCGGGTAGAGTCCACCCCTTTTCTAATGATTCAGATGTGCTATGCTGTGGCTGCATCCTAGGGCTTTGCCATATTGCATTTCGCCTCTACGTGTGTAATATTTAACACTGTATTGCCCTACTCCCTAACCCCTTTTCAGTTATGTTCTCTCTTCCCTGGGGCTTCTGCCCCTTTCCCCCACCCTGAGTTCAAACCGCCCAACACTGTTCTGGCTCAACCCCATACCATTGTGCAACCTGGAGACCTCACTTTTCTGAACTGCATGTGAATATACATTTCTTTGCTTGGACTAGTTTAATACCTAAGGCTACAGTCTGTCCCCAACTGATTATTTGCTCTGATGGGCTAAATGGTAAAGTATTGATGCCTAGCCAGCCAGTGCAGAATAGGCTCTATGCAGGGTCATCCAGAGATGTCTTCAGTGTTTTGTTTTTTTATATACCTGTTCTCACTTGGTTTTAAACTTTTTTATTTTTTATTTTTTTAAATGCTGCACATTTCCTGTTAAGTGACATCTCTGAAGCGGCACTGTACAGATTGAACTGGTAATTACCAATGTTTACTTTTGGTCTGAAGTTTGAGTATGGAATAAATTTAGCTTATTTCTTGTGCGACTTCCCTAATAACTTCTATTGTTGCAAAGTTGACGTTGTGAGACTTTACAAATGAGGAAAATGCAAAGAAGGTTTTGAGAAGGTTAAAATTTGCACACACATGCCTTCAAAATCGAGTGTTCTCATGCGTGAATTACCGTACAAGAGAATCCAACCGCAAAAAGAGGCTGCCTCAAATCGTTGACATTTGCACTTGTAGGTGTTTTTGCTGTTTTATGCAAATGTAAGGGCAATTGTTTTTTTTGTCATGGAAGGTGAATTTTCTGCAACATTCTAGTAAACTAATTTTTTTTTGTTTGAAATTGAACTTGGTCAGCATGGTCTGCCTTTGTGGTACTAAATATTGGATGTATACACTCAGCGGGTCTTTTCTCTAAAATGTTTTCAGGACCAAAAAAAAGTCCCTTTTCCTTGTCTTATCTGCACACAGGGCAGTCAAGTGTTCTCCTTTAATGCACTCACCAAAGAGCCAAAAGAAGCAGTGACAGCTGGTAGACTGCTGGCCTGGCTTATCTGTGGGGTTGGTACTCGCTATGGCTGCCAGGGATAACCAACCTTTTCAAGGAGTGGAAACTAGATGTCATCTGTAAGGGAACTTTAAATACCACAGGGGATGAGTCTTATTGTATCACGAGGTTTGGAATATGTGTGTGTGTGTGTGTGTGCGCACACCCATTCAAATAATGAAAACATCAAACGTAATCCAAAAACAAATGTATTACAGCAGTTTAAAACAAGTTTAGCATAAATTAACTATACACTGAAGAACAGTCCTTGGTTTAACTCGGAGGGTCCTCTAGCATCCGAAGCATTTCAGTATCTCTACGGCAAGTGCAGAGTTGTTGAGATCAGAGTGGGGTCTGTGAACAGAGACATTCTGGTTAGATTACACTTGTCACACTAGTGACCATTAAAGCACATTGTTGTTCCCCAATTGCAATTTTCATTTGATGGGTCTCAAACAAAGCCAGCTGTGCAGATAGAACATGTTAATTGATATGAACTGATTAAAATAGAAAGGTTTGAGACTGATTGCTGTGTGGAAAGGCTAGCACCGGTTCTTGATAAAGCTTGGGTAATTTAATATTGACATTTGTCCTGCTAATTGGCCCATGAGCCATTGGGGTGTGTCCCAATACTCAAAAAATGTACCCTCCTTTCCTCCACTACCACCCCCTCTCCTCTGTGCCCCGGAAACATCTTTGTTTTCATCTAATGTTGCTGATTTCATCTTAATTACGTATTAATGGTTACGTATCGTCTCGAAACAAACCGCAGGTACATTGTATACTGTACATGCAAATACTTGTACTCAAAACGTTCAGGCAGTTTTGCATACTTCCAGGTAAGGGGGTGGGGGGTGCGTCCCAATAGTTGAAAAATGCACCCTCCCTTCATCCACTACCACTTCCTCTACTCTGTGCCCCGGAAACGGATCTTTGTGTTTTAATCAAATGTTGCTGATTACATCTTAATTACACATTAATGGTTACATATGAATTAATGTCTCGATGCAAACCGCAATGTCAGGTACATTGTATACTGTATGTTTAAATACTTGAACTCGAAACGTTCAGGCAGTTTTGCATACTTCCGGGTAGGAAAGGAGTGGTAGTGGAGTAAAGAAGGTGGGGAGTAAAAAATATTGGGACGCACCCAAATAGTTGAAAAATGCACCCTCCCTTCCTCCACTACCACCTCCTCTACTCTGTGCCCTGGAAACCGATCTTTGGTTCCTCCATACCTCCACTGTCCCAATAGTGGAGGAGATGAGCGAAGCGGCTTCAAACTCTGCTTCTCTCCTCCGGCGAAGCATACATCGATGTATCCTACTGAGGACGTTTTTTTAACATTTTTGGGTGACATCACGCTCACGCCCACAGAGATTTAAGAAAAGGCAACAGTGACGATGCGTAGCTATGCTCTATATGAATTTCCCCAAAATAATGATGCCACAATGCAAAATATTTTATTTTAAAATAATGTGTTGTGTGTGTGTAGGTTATAGTTATTAAAAGGCATCCAAACACAACACAACATCCAACATTGCCAGTCCGTTTTTGTGGGTCCATAAAATACATAAACTTCGGCAAAATTAAAGTGGGGAACAGTTTTATTTATTTTTATTTGCATGCAACGTTGATATTTAATTACGTACATAATTAACAGTGCATACGGAAATACATCAGACCCTTTCATTTTTTCCCATTTTTTTTATTTTTTTCAGATTCATAAAAAAATTAATTAAATCCATCAAGCTACACTCAGTAACCCACAATGACAAAGTGAAAACATGTTTTTAGAAATTTTTGCTAATTAAAAATCTAAAACTGAAATTTTAAATTTACATAAGTATTCATACCCTTTGCTTTAACGTATTTTTAAAGTATCATATTTAATATTTGGTCGCATATCCTTTGCATGCTGTTACTTTCTGAAGTCTGTGACCCATCAACATCAAAAGACTCGATATATTATTTTCAGGTACTGTTACAAGCGATACTATCTACGTTTTTTTTAGAGAAAAAGCTGCAGTTCCCTTTAATTAGTTTCTTAACAGCTGCTGGATGGAACATTGCATGCATCACCTCGCATGATTTATCTAAAGTGTGTATGTGTGTGTGTAACAAACAGTGTATTCTCTGTGGCCTGCTCAGGACTCATTGTGTATCTTGGAGGGAAATGCAGTAGAGCATGGATACACAAATGTGGCCCTCAAATCAAAATCCAGTCCTGGTTTGCTTTTCTCTCAGGTAATTAACTGAACAATTAATGCTACTGATTAGCCAGACTGTCTTCACACCTGTCACACAGGTAAAAGGAGGGTGGGAACCGACAGTGCTCAGCCCTCGAAGACAGAGTAACAGGGCAGTAGAGGATGGGGGTGTGCTTATGTAGCTTCTAGCCACACACTAAGTTTGGGGGGGGGGAGGAATGTCACTGTAGCTTTGCCAACAGCACAACAGAGCTGCAGTGTTGCCAGAACCATATCCAGTTACAGGCTACGCCAGACAGCTTCAAACGGACCGCTGTCCTCCCTGCAGACACAGCAGCTGGTAAGGGGGGGTTCCACATGAGGGGAACGTCATCTCTAACCCCGGCCCCCGAAGCTGTGCGTGGCACGGAGAGAACAGACGCTGGGCCTCACCTGTGTGAGTGAGCCAGTCTCTGCAGGATCTGCACCAGCTCAGGCCCCTCCTCCTGCAGGCCTCCAGCGCTGCTCCCCCGGGAGGTGATCTGTGTGAAAACGATTAACAGCAGTCTTCAGTCTGACTGCACACACACACACGCATGCATGCACATCTTCCAGACCAACACACACGCATGTCTGTAAGACACCAGGCTCTTATACTGTATATTCATTCCTCCTTCCAAAATAATAAAGCCAGTGTTTTACTTATTTATTGTTGTTGTTGCATCTCCAGCAAATCCCATCATACGGCACCAGAAACTAATGGCACACGCCAGAGACAGCTGACAGCGTGAAGTAAGAGACCGAGTTGACAAACTCTCCCAGTCGCCCGAGGCCCAGTGAGAGCACTAGGCGGGGGGAGGAGAGGGTCCCTGGAGCTGCGCTGCTAGATCAGAGGAGAGACACTCCCAGTGAATGTGTGAAAGGCGACAGCGAGGCGGCCCTTCCTGATTCATATCTGCAGCAGGTGCTTTGTTAGAGCGCAGCAGACTGCTGAGGTGGGGCTCTCACTCTGTCACACTGTGAGCACTAAAGGGAGCAGGGTTTACTGTTTCAGTCTCTGATCTCCGCACAGCAAGACAAAGCCCCTGCACAGGGACACTTATTTATGGAGGTCATGACAGGGATCCCACACGAAGCTCTCTCTCGCACATAAACGGACGCGCACACGAGCACGCACGCACACACCCAATATGTGTAGTTTGCAGCTTGTCTCATATTCTGAACCCAATCTGTCACCCGCAGAAACAGGTTTTCGGTAAACTCACAGAATCTGATATTTATTAATATGGATATTTTTTATAAGTGGTTATTGATTCAAAGTAACATAATACAATTACATACATCAGACTGTGTTCTTTGTACTGCAAATAATACCTTTCTAAATATAGATTTGTACAGAATGCATATTTTTATACAATGAGCAATAAAGGGGGGCTGCAGTGCTGGGTAGCACTCTGTAAAAGCACTGTTTGTGGCACATGAGTGAGCACCGCGGTCTCTGATTGGATCCGACGCATACCAGCGCTGACCGTGACCAGCCGCACCACAGGGGCAGCGTACAGTTGGCTTCATGTCGCCCAAGAGATATATGAGAGGGTGGGATTAGCAGTGTTCATTGCTTCATTCTAGCAATGAACGTCTGTGGCTTGCTCTCTGTGCATGCGTATGATTGGCTCACCTCTGTTGTGACTGCAGTATGTAAAGAAGCAGCTGGCTGACACCGCATGTTTCAGAGGAGAACTGTGAGTTCAGGGGTTTCAAGTCATTATTTTCTTGATTGTGCTATTGTTGCCGGGGGGTGTAGACTGCAATCACAGACTAGGGCACCTATGGTTTTGGCCTATAACGTTAAACTAAAAATATCTCCCAGGACAATTAGGCAATTTTCTCATTGTCCATGACTTTTCTGTGACTGGAAAACAGCATGACAAAATTCCAGGTTTTCCAGGACGTGTGAGAACCCTGGAGTTTGTGCTGGGTTGTACATAGTTCGCAAATTGGACATTCCAAATTCAGGTTGGATTGGGGATGCAAAATAATTTTTTTTTAAAAGCAATAAGTACAATGTGGGCGACTGGAGACGTGATGAAAATACATCAGAGCCCGTGTATAAACACTGATAACATCTGTAGTTTTAAAACTATATTTAGACTTTTTTTTCTCTACTTCTAGAAAGCATTGAAAGAAAGTAACAATTTACCTGTGCCAAATGTGGCTTTAAGGCAAGCCGACCAAGGGGGTAATTGTAGAGCCAGGCACAACACAAACGGACCTCTATTGTCCTCTCCTGTGACATCACCAGTGCTTTCTGCTTTACAGCGGCCCTGCACACCCGTTGCCAGGCAACAGGGTTGCATGCCCAGGAAGGCTCTTTACTCTATTATCTCCACAGTAACAGAAGGAATCCCTCTTTCCATGGCATAGGGTACAGTGACCACTGAGGCAGGTGAAATACTCCGCAAACTCTGCAATCAAGCCCCTTAGATGAACACACCTTCCCAAAACCCTCCGAAAAGCTCCACCCGTTGATGGAGAAGAAGAAAACACAGCAATAAAGGATACCTGACAAAAACACATACACACTAATGCAGGCCCAGTGTACCTGACAAAAACACATACACACCAATACAGGCCCAGTGTACCTGACAAAAACACATACACACCAATACAGGCCCAGTGTACCTGACAAAAACACATACACACCAATACAGGCCCAGTGTACCTGACAAAAACACATACACACCAATACAGGCCCAGTGTACCTGACAAAAACACATACACGCCAATACAGGCCCAGTGTACCTGACAAAAACACATACACGCCAATACAGGCCCAGTGTACCTGACAAAAACACATACACACCAATACAGGCCCAGTGTACCTGACAAAAACACATACACACCAATACAGGCCCAGTGTACCTGACAAAAACACATGATAGACTAGGTTGCTAAAGCAAGAGATGACTGAAATAGCCAACACACAGTGTGAATACAGTATAAATGCACTGTAAACATAAATGCAGTAAAATACAGTATAAATGCATTATAAGTAAGTATAAACCACGGATAGTATTTGAGTTTTATGATGGCAAAACCTGTAATTATTAACACAATAGTAAACTGAATTTAATATTTCCAGTCTGTACAACTTTAGTTTACCCTTAATGCCAAAAACCAGTTCAACAAAACGCACATGAATTTCAAATCAAATCAAAATCCATTTATATAGCGCATTTCAAAACAAGTGTCACACTATGCTTCACAAAAAAGTAAACCCTGGCCTAACCCCCCCCTCCTCCCCCCTTCCCCACAAGAGCAAGTCGAAGGAAACAGTGGCAAGGAAAAATTCCCTGGATGGCAGATCAGATAGGAAGAAACCTTTTTTCTATTGCTCATAAACTATTGTGATAACAATGCTGTTCATCTATATTCAGTGTAAAGAGGTGCACTGCAATTCTGTTAGGCACGAAACTTCAGATTATGCAGGGCTGCAACTGTGACTAAAATGGTTGCAAATGATACATACCAGCATGAAACCAAGTGTATTTTAATAAAGTTGTGGGCCCTGGAGGTTCTGAAAGGGACACAATAACACAACTTATATCATCTTGAGGCAGATTTGTGATGCTGCAGATGAGCCATTAGCATTTAGCCTTACTCTACAGGTATCTGCTGTTTATTAAGGAATTATCTTTATACTTACAAACATCAAACTGCCAAATTAAGTACTAATGGTTGTTTCTTTGTACTTTGTACAGCTCAACTCAAAAGTGCTGAATAGGCTTTTGGTGAGTGCTCATGATTGTGTGTCTGTGTACTGGATATTTGTTTGTGTGGTCTGCTGATGGGGCGAGGAAGCCTTTGTACATGAGGGTTTGCATGTGTGCATGCATACGTACGTACGCATGTATGTATGTATGTAAAGAATGTAATGCACAATATCCGTGCTATTGATTTTAATGTGAAGCACATTGAGACTCATTGTCTATGAAATGTGCTATATAAATAAAATCTGACTTGACTTGAATATTAAAGCAGAAATGCTAAAACAATTTGATGAAAACTACTTTTAGTCATGTCACTTACTATTTTCCCTTGAACTGGATTGATATATGTATTTAATAACCTTGGTTTTTATTAATACAGGCAGGCCATTGTTTAATAGAACTTCACCAGAAACCTTAACAGAGCTGTAAGCTTGTCCCTCCTATCCTTACCCACACACAATGTCAATTCAGTTATTCTGGACGTAATTCATTGTGCTCTAGCAGATTATACGTGCATCACATTCAAGACTGCAGGATACACAAACATAATGCTTCATCTTGTGAATGTTTCATTTCAACACTTCATATCTGAATTGTCATTGCCTCTCTTGGGCCTAGACGTTGCCTTTCTCACTGAAAACAGTTTTTAGGCAAGCCACATGTGGCACAGCTAAAGGCTTAACGACATTTCATTAATTAATGAGGCTGTTTACTGTCAAGTGCAGGGGCATAAACACAAACTCATCTTTCTTTAGAGGGCTGTGAAGCAACCCTGGCTAAAACTGATGATCTTAAAAGATCAGACTCTAAAAGTAGCCATATTTTTACAAGATAAAATAAAAGCTGTTGTTAGGAAAGAATGACTCAGTTTGCATGTCCAGCATGTGATTCAATTCTCCTCTAAATATGAACACAAGTAAACAGTTTTCTTTGGTCTTTTTTTTGTGACTGGTCATGTTCATTACAATTTTGAGTGCTGGGAGTTACATAATTCCATCTGCTGGGGTTCCTCTGGAGGAGATGGGAGAGGCAGTGGACTGAAACTGAGCAATCTGGCCCAGGGGGCTTCTTATACAGCAACACCCTCGTGCACATTACTATGCTCCCCTCTGCTCAACCCTGCAAGCCCTGTGAACCCATGTGGGCATGGTCATACGCACCGCTTCTGTTAAACTCCAGGCTTCACAAATATAAATGAAAAATGTGGTTAAACACTGTGATGCCAAACATCCCCCCATAAATCAACTGTAGCCTCTCTTTTATTATGGTTACGCGAGTTCTGATAGATTTGGAACCGTACATATGCATGCAATGAGCGCTGCTTCTTGAGACTGAAAGTATAATATACCTAAAAAAACAGGGCCTTGTCTGAGGTTTATTGTAGACGAGAGCTGGCTACGATTCCAAGCAGATTAGTCACCTTCGTCACTGTCCCTTCCTATCCCTGAACTGCAACTGAAAACAATAAGCCCGACCTCCATTTCAAACATTAACAGCCAATTACAGATGTCCTTGATAAGCCGCAAACACTCTGCATGCACAGATTTCGCGTTGAATACTAATTAAAAGTCTATCTATTGGTAGCAGGGGCATTGTGTCTGAGGTCAAAACTAAGGGCCCACAACCAGAGCGTGCTTAGCTCAGGTGCAAATATGTCCTCTGTGACATTACTCAGATGGAATGGAAGCATCTGGCAAAAACATGCAGAAATTAGACCAGGGTTCCATGAATCAGGCCACACCTGTGTTCTCCTGGAATCGGAAAGACTAATAAAGGTTCAAGTGAATACAGCTGTACCGCTTAAAGGGCAAAATTACACAAGAATAAAATGTTCACATTTTATTAATCAACCCACAATAAGCATGGAACTTATGATCATTATGTACACTGTACAACTTTTCTAGATATCTAGCACCACTACCTTTCTTGGCAGCAATTTTAAGAGATTTGAATGGGTGCTTATTTTTACTTTCTCTGCAGCAAGTTGGGAGAGCCTTAGAGCAACACTGGACATCACGGTGTGTGTGTGCGTTTGTCCAGGGTGTATAAAGCCATTTACATACGAATGACCACATCAATACTTTGTTAAATAATTTGTTTCAATCCCACCCAAATTTGGAATGTCCAATTCGCAAACTATGCACAAGCCCTGTACAGATCCTGCTACTGGCTCCGGAGGGTGAGAACAACTCACGGTTCTCCTCCGAAACACACAGTGTGTCACACAGCTGCTCCTTTCACACCGCAGCCACAAACTGTGCATGTGCAGAGTGGAGGCGGAGGAGACCCAATCATACGCATGTGCAGAGTGGAGGCGGAGGAGACCCAATCATACGCATGTGCAGAGTGGAGGCGGAGGAGACCCAATCATACGCATGTGCAGAGTGGAGGCGGAGGAGACCCAATCATACGCATGTGCAGAGTGGAGGCGGAGGAGACCCAATTATACGCGTGTGCAGAGAGCAAGCCAACAAGGGTCGCCCGAGCAATGAACAAAGCTATCCTGCCGACTGAATCCCTCCCATATATCCATTGGGTGACATGAAGTCAATTGTGCGCCACCCCTGCAGGGCTGCTGGCCACAGTCAGCATTGGCACAGGCCAGATTGGATCCAAGACCTTGGAATTTGTTACATTTTTGTTTTTCTTACACTACAACATGTGGTTATATGGCACAAGAAAAATAAATGCATTATAGAATACTGTTTACGGGTTCAGTCTGCTGAACAGAGAAGTTTCATGGAATTTTTTTTTGCCTGAGCTAATAATTCTTGTCTGGAAAAAATTTACTGTTATGATATACTGTTGCATTCTCCAAGAAATAAGCACAACATATTAAAAGGATAGCTCACTTTCTGAGGGGTATTTTGATATTATTTCAGTTTTAGTGTACGTTTTTGACAGTTTTTGTATAATGAAGGATAATTAAGATACTGTCAGCTTTACAATGGATGGTGTGGAGTTTTTGGGGTTCTAAAGCAAGACAACACACTTCAAGTAACTCTAAAGCAGCTTGTACAACTGGAGGTCAGAACAGTGATCACTATGTAGTCACTCACTGGGAGGTCAGAACAGTGATCACTATGTAGTCACTCACTGGGAGGTCAGAACAGTGATCACTATGTAGTCACTCACTGGGAGGTCAGAACAGTGATCACTATGTAGTCACTCACTGGGAGGTCAGAACAGTGATCACTATGTAGTCACTCACTGGGAGGACAGAACAGTGATCACTATGTAGTTACTCACTGGGAGGACAGAACAGTGATCACTATGTAGTCACTCACTGGGAGGTCAGAACAGTGATCACTATGTAGTCACTCACTGGGAGGACAGAACAGTGATCACTATGTAGTCACTCACTGGGAGGACAGAACAGTGATCACTATGTAGTCACTCACTGGGAGGTCAGAACAGTGATCACTATGTAGTCACTCACTGGGAGGACAGAACAGTGATCACTATGTAGTCACTCACTGGGAGGTCAGAACAGCGATCACTATGTAGTCACTCACTGGGAGGTCAGAACAGCGATCACTATGTAGTCACTCACTGGGAGGTCAGAACAGCGATCACTATGTAGTCACTCACTGGGAGGTCAGAACAGTGATCACTATGTAGTCACTCACTGGGAGGTCAGAACAGCGATCACTATGTAGTCACTCACTGGGAGGTCAGAACAGCGATCACTATGTAGTCACTCACTGGGAGGTCAGAACAGCGATCACTATGTAGTCACTCACTGGGAGGTCAGAACAGTGATCACTATGTAGTCACTCACTGGGAGGTCAGAACAGTGATCACTATGTAGTCACTCACTGGGAGGTCAGAACAGTGATCACTATGTAGTCACTCACTGGGAGGTCAGAACAGCGATCACTATGTAGTCACTCACTGGGAGGTCAGAACAGCGATCACTATGTAGTCACTCACTGGGAGGTCAGAACAGCGATCACTATGTAGTCACTCACTGGGAGGTCAGAACAGCGATCACTATGTAGTCACTCACTGGGAGGTCAGAACAGCGATCACTATGTAGTCACTCACTGGGAGGTCAGAACAGCGATCACTATGTAGTCACTCACTGGGAGGTCAGAACAGTGATCACTATGTAGTCACTCACTGGGAGGTCAGAACAGTGATCACTATGTAGTCACTCACTGGGAGGTCAGAACAGTGATCACTATGTAGTCACTCACTGGGAGGTCAGAACAGTGATCACTATGTAGTCACTCACTGGGAGGTCAGAACAGTGATCACTATGTAGTCACTCACTGGGAGGTCAGAACAGTGATCACTATGTAGTCACTCACTGGGAGGTCAGAACAGTGATCACTATGTAGTCACTCACTGGGAGGTCAGAACAGTGATCACTATGTAGTCACTCACTGGGAGGTCAGAACAGTGATCACTATGTAGTCACTCACTGGGAGGACAGAACAGTGATCACTATGTAGTCACTCACTGGGAGGACAGTGATGTGGTAACTCACTCGCAGGGCAGTGATCACTAGTCCCCTTCACACATGAAATCTTGCACACATGAAATAAGTGAACATTACCATGTTCAATTATCTGGGTTAGGTGGTGGTTTTCCCTGTTCACACAAAGGTCTTCTATACGGAAACATTCTGTGCCGAGTCTGTTCACACATGATCATTTGTGGATTATCTTATCGTAGACCATGGCATCTCTAACGGGACCACAATATCCTGTTATATTTTGGCTGTGTCGCCCTCTGGTAATTGGCTGGCTCACGCCATGCAAAAGCATCTTACGCAACAACGTTGTAACATTTTGTGTGCTTTACTCAGGAATGTTGCAGCTTTTGTTCACGTGAGGGCAAATCATACTCCTGACGCAGCAAATTGGAGGAAAACCGACTCATGCTCCTGTTCAACACAAAAAATTGGCGGAAGATTTACAGGTTAAGATGCATGTGTGAAAGGGGCTTATGTGGTAATCACTGTCAGAACAGCCATCACGATGAGGTAACTTTGTGGCCAGTGCTAAGTTACAGTAAAATACCCGTCCAAAAACTGAGGAGTGACAATCAGTTGCTACAGCACAATGAAGAATATGCGATACAGGAACGACGGGTCTGGTTCTGACGACGTCAAACATCCTGTCCCAGTCAGTTCCCTGCTGAGTAGGGTACTTCTGCAACCAGACGAGATGTGGGAGAGCAGAAGAGGACGCTGAAGTAGTTAACGCTGTAGCATAGCTAGAGGGGGCTAATTAAATTCCAAGCCGAGCTTTTGGAGCGACTGCAGTTAGGAAGATGGCAGCGGGAGGGCAAATTAATAACGACAGGTCACTTAATTCCATTAACACCCAGGTGGAAGCGCCTCTGTGATAATTAGGACATGCAGAGCAGTCTGACAGTCAATGGGAGAGCTCGCAGTACGAGAGACTATAATACACTCCGGCTTCCTGCATCACTTAATGTGCATCTGCTGAAGACTGACAGCTCACACTCCCACAACAGCACTAATGCACTCAATCTTTCTTTCAATGTGGACAGATAGGGTTTTAGGATAAATTATACAAATCTTAGGAACTGAAAACTGTTCATTCCTCTTTCTTCCCCCTGTCACTTCATGTGTACTGTCCTTCTGTATTTATCCATCAATAAGAGTTTACGGCAGACTAATAATCTGCAGGAGGACATGGAGAGCAGACTACAGCATATGGTGTGGACTAGACTGAGACTGAACTGCCTAGACCCGGATCGAGTTTATACTTTGATCAATACACTAACAACTGCCCCACACACTTAGTTATCATCAGGCTGTTGTGACCAGAAAAATGATTACAATTCTGACAAGTGATACATTATCACAGAGAAAAATCCAACATTTTTCCAATACGTATTTAATTCAGTTCTGAAAAAATCCATGCCTGGCCCATTGTTTTGTTGTTCTTTTATTTCATCATAAATGAGGAAGGTACATGATACACTGTAGTTTGTACGGGTTCAATCTTCGCCCTAATCCTACTGTAGCTTGGCCTGGGCCTGTCATTAGTTTCAGGGGAGCTGTATACAACAGGGAGCAGCGGCTATAAACACTGGGATGGATGCTGCTGTTGTTCCTTACGCTAAGGTCATTAAACTGATTTCAAAACTGTAGCTCGTCAGCTGAAATGCATTTTGTACGAACGGTCATCTCTGGATGCCTTTAATAAATAGCAATTATTTGCTTTCTTACTCACTGGACTAGGGCTTGCACTCCACTGCCCCCTGCAGTATTGGAGTGTTACAATAAGCACCGAACAGCATCCGTGTGTGTGTGTGTGGGTACGATAAGGTGTGAATGACACATTTTCTTCACCGATGACCATAAAAGGCTGGCTTTATGGTACTCCTCACTCATCGCTGCCACACAGCCAGCAGTGCCCCACCCATCTCACACAAGCCCGCAGGACGGCAGGGGCATAGCTCCGTGAGCTTCCTGCATTTGGCTGAGCTCCAGTTCAATGAAGACACTGAACTGTAGCACCAATGTCTCATTTATACAAGATAATTCTAAAATTCATATGCAAATATTTTTGTGGTAATAAAGAGCAGAGGAAAATGGCACACAGTGAACATGATAATATAAACAAACATGAATGTCAGACAAAGAAAACTCAAAACTGTCACCGTCCTAATTCCTGTGAAGGTAATCCTTACTGAAAACTCAACGAGTTCCATAAGATACATCAGAGGAGCCAACAGTGTACGGTACCTACTGAACTCAAACTACTGATCACATGCAGCCTGGTAATGATCATAATGGCTATAGTTTGAACATTACGGTCACAGCGTGACCCTGAGGACTACAGTAATTGCATATCTGGGAGAAAATAGATTATTCGCAGGGGGAAAAGACGAGGAGAGCCAGAGAACGTAGACCTGTCCTCTCCTGCAGCTGTAAATACTTAATAAGCTCCCATTGAGTGAGGGAAGCTGGTGATGGAGCACAGAGAAACAGAAACTTGCCTGATGAGAAATGAGCCCAGGGCTCTATATCAAATATTACAGTGAGATGCAGGTGGAGGGCTTCACTCTGACAGCACACTGCAGAAACTAATGTGAGTTATGGCGTAATGTACATGTGATCCACTGATTTTACCCTCCGGTGATCCAGAGTCAATGTAATTAACAATATCAGCGATGAAACATTCATTTCTGTCCTTCAACCAATTTCACTCTAAATGTGCAGTTTTCAGAGGCTCTGTTCAGCTGTAAATAAGCACATTAATGTAGGGTTACCCAGTTTTACCATTTGACAAAAGCTTAATCTGTTCAAGTGGGCGGTACTTCTCAGCTTCTGAACAGTTTACATGTCATCTACTGCCACAACAAAAGTTTAAAAGGAAATCCTGAAAATACAGTTGAAAATTTTAATTAACTGAAAACATCAACAAAAAAAGATTATGTTCAATTAATTGTACATGTTGGTTAATTATTACTTTGCAGTAATTTACAGTGCAGGGTTTATCAGTTAAATATTTAGATGCACATGTCGTTTTTTGTAGATGTGACATAATTAGCATATGAATAATACAGCATGCATTACAATGCTAGTAGCTGAGCTGGCTGAAAGGAGGGCGTATCTGACAGAAGTATAATTACAATAGCCAATCTATCAAGACAGAGATGGAATGGGGGTACAGGGGGTGACTGTTTGAAGAGGAAACGGGCTAAGAAAAAAATGGTGATGGAGTTTTACAGGCCATCCCACTCTCTCACTAACAATATAACAATAACTCCCATATATCTACATGCCAAAAATCCCAAACGCCAAATCCTCATCAACTCTTATGTGAAAGCTTTAGAAACATTTTGTGTAAAGAATAACCCACTGGATCGATCCATTTTTAATTCAACCACGTCTGAAATTATACAAATTTGCTAAAAGGAAGGATAAGCTATTCATCAAATGAATGAGTTTAACCATTAAAATGTATTAATCCTGAGTTGCTTTCTGCCAATGACTGTTGGTAACCATTCTGTTACTAAGAAGTCATTGATTGGGAGATACTCATATAATCTGTCATTACAGTTGCAAATGTACTAATCTCTAATGCAGGCTGTGCCCGAAATCATAGGCACTGCTAATTTGAGTCTGGGCTGTCATTTGCAAGCTATGACAGGGAGTCTGCAATTGGCTTCTTTCTTCCAGGGGTAGGGTGGGCAAAACTTTGCCAGAATATGTTGGTTAACCAATGCACATGCGCCCCCTAGCTACCAACAAGGCACTTGCAAGTTTGATTGCCTGCTCTCCAGTTGTGGATTGAAGTCACAGTGAGGTTACTGGAGGAGTACACATGTCTGAGCTGCAGAGCGGGAGGCATAGTGGAGACACAAGTAAAGCCATTTCAGATGGAAGTGGGGGAGGGGTGTGGGCAGTTTACTGAAACAAGAGGTCCTGTCCCAATATATTTTATAAATTAATCTGATTGCTGAGGGAACTCTGCTGTTGACTGCTCCCGACAGGTGCACAGAGGTACCTCAGAGAAGCACAGCGGGGCCTTAGCAGTCATTAAGCAGAGAGCACCAGCCAGGGGCAGAAAGAATAAAACTGAACCAGTATAAATTTGAAATATCAGTCACGATATCAGTCGTATCTGATTTTAAGCAGCAGTTCAAAAGCAGAGCGGGAAAAGCTATAAATCTAAATGAGGCCGCCTTTATAATGAAAGACCTGTCTGAGATGCCTCCATTGCAACGGAGGTGGTTATTGATGTGGGGCGATGGCGGGCGACAGGGCGTTTGTGTTTTTGCACTGACGGCCTGCTGTGGAGGAGGATTAATTAGTGCCAAGCGCCTCTGGGCTAGGGCGTACTGGGGGAAAGAGGCGGGGTCAGTGGCCTCATTAAGGAGGTGAAGGAATGCTCGTTAGGATGTCATGCTCCTCTGTTACACCCCCCCACCCCCCCCTCAATCTGCCCGACTCCCCGCTACTACAACTGAACTCTCCAATACATCTGTGTGCCTATTATAGCACAGCTGCTTTCCTTCCCTGTTAAAACAACACACCTGTGTTGCAGTTTCCCGTTTCCCTACTGCTTCCTATTTCTTGCACCCTACATAATCACTACAGAATTCGCCCTCTATGCCTAATTTACTGCAGCTCATTTGCTTCTAACACCCTTGTCCACACAGAATTGGCCCCTCATTCACAACAGCATAGCTACTCCCCACACCATATTCACTATAACAGAACTGCTCCCGATATCATACTCACAACAGCAGAACTCATAACTATATCCTGCTCACTTCAGTGCAGCAACATCAAACTGCAGAAGTGCTGCCTACACCCTATGCACTACAGCGGGACTACTTTCTTATTCATTAATATTACAGCAGAGCTATTCAATAGAGAAAGGATTGTCAAGTACACGCTATTCCCTATATTATAAAAATAACGACGAAGCTCCAACCGCAAGACTTGCTTGAGCGAACAAAAAGATATTTCTCCCCAGTGGTTGAAAAGTTAATGATGGTGAGGTTTCACATTTGAGCTGTGGAAAGATATAATCTAAACCAATTTACAATTTAAAAATAGAAACAACAATGTAAATCTTAAAAACATGTTTGATAATTGGCTGTTTTGCACTTATAAAAAAGTTGATTCTAAAAGAATCACAGTAACTAACCTCAGAGACAAACCTCAAATTCCAGTGCTGAATATGTGAAAATATAATTGTCATTTCTATGTCAATCTTGAGTGAGGGCTCAAAAGACACAGCCTAATAAACCCTCTACCGCAAGTCATTTCCTCTGCATTCCTCCAACTCTGAGTTTGAATGGGAATGAAATAATAGAGTAATACATTTTCAACACTGTACTTGCTCCATTATAGAATAACCCCCCCCCCCATTTTAAAACAAATTATATCCACAGCATTTTCATCTCAGGCTAATAGAATGTCACTTGTTATCACACCAGCCGGAGATGTAATGGTTTAGGGTTGCTTGGCAACAGCTTAATATTAAAGTCCTCTCTACGCCTGGAGGCTCCTCTGAGAATCTCCAATTTTCAGAAGGACAAGCTAATGGCTTTTATACAATTACCATGGACTTGAGAAACCCAGATACTGTAAAGAAGGCAGCAGGCAGGACCAATATGAACTCTGCCAAACAAACTACTCCCGTGGCTCCCATTCATTCATCACTTGTCATTCTAAGTGACAGGATACTATTACTCTGCGTGGACAAATATTTCCCATGAATACTCTGGAATGGCCCAACAATCCCCCCTCACTGATCAACTGAGGAATTCCGCAAAGGCAGCAGACAAGCTTCATAAGCACTGCAAGTCTGAGAGTTCTCACATGCTACATTTTTTAGTGCTATTTGGGGTATGAGAAAAGTATAAAATCCAGTGCTGGAACCAGAGACATGAACTATAGCTTAAATAGTTAATCACTATTTAGAATAAGCATATGTAAAAGGTTATGACAGAAAGCATACGGCATTGCGTAGGGTGTTTAACCATCCGTAATCACTATTTTGAATAAGTGTATGTAAAAGGTTATGGCAAAAAGCATATGGCATTACGTAGGGTGTTTAACCAGCTGTAATCACTATTTTGAATACGTGTATGTAAAAGGTTATGGCAAAAAGCATATGGCATTACGTAGGGTGTTTAACCATCCGTAATCACTATTTTGAATAAGCGTATGTAAAAGTTATGGCAAAAAGCATATGGCATTATGTAGGGTGTTTAACCATCCGTAATCACTATTTTGAATAAGCGTATGTAAAAGGTTATGACAGAAAGCATATGGCATTACGTAGGGTGTTCAACCATCCGTAATCACTATTTTGAATAAGTGTATGCATAAGGTTATGACAGAAAGCATATGGCATTATGTAGGGTGTTTAACCATCCGTAATCACTATTTAGAATAAGCGTATGTAAAAGGTTATGGCAAAAAGCATATGGCATTATGTAGGGTGTTTAACCATCCGTAATCACTATTTTGAATAAGCGTATGCATAAGGTTATGACAGAAAGCATATGGCATTACGTAGGGTGTTCAACCATCCGTAATCACTATTTTGAATAAGTGTATGCATAAGGTTATGACAGAAAGCATATGGCATTACGTAGGGTGTTTAACCATCCGTAATCACTATTTAGAATAAGTGTATGTAAAAGGTTATGACAGAAAGCATATGGCATTACGTAGGGTGTTTAACCATCCGTAATCACTATTTAGAATAAGCGTATGTAAAAGGTTATGGCAGAAAGCATATGGCATTACGTAGGGTGTTTAACCATCCGTAATCACTATTTAGAATAAGCGTATGTATAAGGTTATGGCAGAAAGCATATGGCATTACGTAGGGTGTTTAACCATCCGCAATCACTATTTAGAATAAGCGTATGCATAAGATTATGACAGAAAGCATATGGCATTACGTAGGGTGTTTAACCATCCGTAATCACTATTTAGAATAAGCATATGTATAAGGTTATGGCAGAAAGCATATGGCATTACATTATGGTGTTTAGTACACAAGGCGGGGACTGAACACAAATGGCTCTGAAGAAAATAATAAAACAAAGGTTTCCTAATAAGTTAATCCAAACTCATTCATCACATAAGGCAAGCCAAAGCAAGAAGACCATTACATTTTATGACAGCCACGATTAAAGTTTTTCTCTTGTATGTTTTTCTGAAACAATATATTTCTTATTGAAGGTGCTGTTATTTTTGACAGGGAAAATGGTAAATGCAATAAGACCTGGCTTTGCCTTCAAGACATCAGATTTTATAACACGCTAAATTTTACACACATTAAGGTTTCCCCTACCATTCCATAGGTGGGTCATACCACAGAAAACCTGAGACATAAATATTTAAAAATTCCAGTAAGGCAAAATTTTTGAAATAAATCATATCATATCCGTTCTTTATTTTTTTAAATGTATACACGGATATATCTGTTAAATTTTATTTGAACAGATATACCTAATGAATATATCCGATATATCATTAATTTGTCACTCATTGGCCTGGCTACTACATTACATTACATTACAGGCATTTAGCAGATGCTCTTATCCAGAGCGACTTACACAACTTCTTACATTTATCCATTCCTATACAGCTGGATATATACTGAAGCAATTCAGGTTAAGTACCTTGCTCAAGGGTACAACGGCAGTGTCCTACCTGGGAATCGAACCTGCAACCTTTCGGTTACAAGTCCGGTTCCTTAACCATTATACTACACTGCCGCCCCAGCAAGGTGGAAGTTGGATTCGCAGCTATACTGGAAGTGTGTCAGTTGGCTAACTATGTTGGTTTGTTAACTTTCAAACAAGCCATTGTCACTATCCTTGTGAAAACTATAGATAAGTAACCTGCTCAAAACAAAAGTCGGTGCACTAAGACAGAGAAAGATATTGTGCTTCTTTAATGTTAATACCCCTGCTGTTGAAGAGTATGCTGGCATTGGCAGTGCTGATAGGAATCAGACAAAGAAGTGAATAGTCCCAGTGTTCACAAAACACCACAAGTTTGTATTGAACCCTGCTTAGCTGGATGACCCGCATTATCAGCCATGGCTTTATAAAACCAGCCTGGATCGGTATACTCAAAAAGTGATGCCATAGTTAACAGGGTAGCTACATTCCACTGTGAATAACATAGCAGCTACTTGGATACTCTGCAGCTGATGAAGTCTAGACCTAATTATCCAACTACATTTCCCCAGATCTCAAGTCTGTTTGCATTGTTACTCTAGGGGTGTTCTGCCGTGTATGTAGGCAACACAGGCAGCTTGTTAGGATACAGCTGACAGGAGGTTTACTGAGGTCCCAACTCCCTAGCCAGGCATACAGAAAGGACAAGTTGGACCTCCATATGGCAGAGTGTGCAACGACTTTAACAGGCATTACTTATGTCTTCACTTGTTATAGCCTGTTATTTTTGTAATAACTTGTTATGGTACCAGCAAACTTAATTGATCCATTAAAAATGATTTCTTAGAACTTTTTATAATTTATTTTCAGAATTGCTTATGGACATGATGAGAATTCCATGCTATCCAAATTTTCCACCCGTGTGCTTCTAACTAGCCCGGATGCAATAGAGCACTATTGTAAGATTGTCATGCTTCAGAGTACACACAGGGGAAAGAACAAAGCTACACTGCTCAGGCTGTGGGCCACTGTCACCTGCTGCTGCTGCCACCCTGTCAGGGCACCTGCTGTCCTGCCTAAACAAATTATGGGAAACGCTGACACAGACCCTGGGCTGCCAGGGCTATCCAATACACAGACATGATTCACACACTAACTTACACATATTCATTCACACTGGTACATACTCTCACACATATATACACACAAAGCACCACCTGGCAGTATTATACAATAGGGATAATGGTGTAGGGAAAGACACAGCACAATGGGTTAGCATGTTTTGTGATCCTTAGTGAATACCTTTTGATATTATCTATCTACACAGCTAGTTACAATCAGAAATCACTCAGCTAATGCATAATACTGAAGGGCACAGTGACCCACCAAGGATTCAAAGCTGCCATCTTCTTAACCAGTGCACCATGTTGTGTCAGAGGTGGAGAATAATTCTGATGGGAAAACCGGGATATAGAAGAACAGGACACAGCTTCCACTCACCGGTTCCATGGATTCCTATGGGAGCTGCTCATTGGCGCCTGAAGCCAATTCATGGAGGCGCCATGTTAGACTATGGGGTTTTTGGAACCAGAAGAGCATGCCCACTGGGTACCTAAACATGCGGACCCAATTGGAAATTGGAATGATAACTTCTTCTGTGGGGCGCAGATATTTCTTTTAAAAGAACTGTCCAAAATAGTATAATTTCGCCTGGATAATTTTGTAGTTCTTTTTCATAATATGAGCTCGATGTCTCGCTATGGGATGTGACCCTCCGCAGCCCTGACAGAAGTACCTATCTCAAATAACCAATCCTGATTGGTCAGAGAAGCGTGTCCCTCCGCTGCGTGATGTAGTCCCCCCACTACAAATACCGCAGCAGGAGGACACGCCCGCCATTCTAAAAATTCTTCTCACCTAGAAGCATTATCTCACACCGAGCCTAGTTAGTTTAACTGTCCACAGACGGAATTATTTATTAGCTTCTGTCGACGGACGCTAACTCAGCTCACTATTCGCCGAGGGTTTGCACGCCAGCTCCCCTCGACGTTTCCTGCTAACACACCAGTTAGCCTCCTGCTTTTAACACTCCAGTTATCAGCATCTTGCTTTTAACACGCCAGTTATCAGCCTCTCGCTTCTAACACACCAGTTAGCTAGCTACCTGCTCCTAACACACCAGTTAGCTAGCACTTACCGTGAAAGACACCCGCGCACCAGCCGGTGTTTTTTGCCCCCATGGCGTCCGCTGCTCCTCATGCCAGAGGAGACTCCCGGCCCTGCCCTTGTGGTGCCCGGATTTCGGGGAAGGATACGCACCCCGTGTGTATGGGTTGTCTCGGGACTGACCACGCCAGGCTGTCCCTATCCGTCCCCGGTTCGTGTGTACATTGCAAAATGTTCACGACGAAAAGCTTGAGACGCCGCCTGGCTCGCCAAGCCAGCCTGTCCGACCAGGACCCGCTTCTGACCGCCGCTGCCCCGGTAGCCGCTGACGAAGAGGAGCCCATGGTGGAGGAGGTACACGAGGTGCACACCGACTGGGCCGCCCTGTCCGTGATGTCCCCGGTTCCTGCCTTTCCTTCCGACGATGTGTTAGAGCTGGAGTGTGTAGAGTCCGACTCCGATGATCCCCCTCTCATTTCAGAGAGCGAGGAGGAGTATGATGCCTTAATCACTCCGGTGCCGGCTGCAAAGCCGGGGCTGCTTTCCGGGGGCTCGGAGGACGGCGAGGACGCACGTCCCTCGTCCCCGGTTCCTGTGGTCCTGCTCGACACGTGCAAGCGTGCGGCAGCGAGCATGGGTATTCCCTGGCCCGCTCCGGTGACACAGCCCTCGCGCTCGCGCTACGAGGGCAGGCTATTAGCACCGGGCGGTAACACGGCCAAGCAGCTTCTTCCCGTCTTTCCTGACTTACTGCTCGAGCTCACCAAGATGTGGAGCGACAAGCCGTACAGTGGAAGGAACCAGATCCCGGGTGCCTCCGTTCTCGACACCGAGAACATGGAAGCCCTGGGTCTCCTCGCCATGCCCCCGGTCGAGTCCCCGGTTGCAGCGCATCTGTACCCGGGTGGCGCCATGGCTGGCTCAAGCAGACGTCCGTCCCTCCCCGCTAAATCGGAGCGTCTTCAGTCTGCTTTGACCGAGAGGGCGTACAAGCAAGCCGCGCTCTCGATGAGGGCTTTGAATGTGCTGTCGCTTCTCTCCGCTTACCAAGCCGACATTCTCCACGGTGCACCTAGCGCCGCGGTTTGGCGCGAGGCGGGAGTGATTACCGACCTGTGCCTTCATGTCCAGCGGGTGGCTGTGCTCGCCACGGGGAAAGCTATGGCTTCTCTCGTGGTCCAGGAACGAGCCAGGTGGCTCAATCTCGCCAGGCTGACTGACAGAGAGCGAGACGACATCCTGGACGCGCCCGTCATACCGGAGGGTATCTTCGGCTCAGCTCTGACCTCCATGCAGGAGAGAGCGGAGGCGAGGAAGAAAGACAACGAGGCGTTTGCGCTCTGCCTGCCGCGTAGAGCCCCCTCGCCGTCTCCCCCGCCCCGGGGAAAGTCTTTCGCCCAGGCTGCTGCTCAATCTGCGCGATTTAAGGTCCCGAAGAGGCCGCAGCAGCAACCTTCCCCGGCCCGATCCCAGTCGCCTGCCCCTCGGGTTGGTTGGAAGGGTCCCCCCGGCGCTCAGCCCGCAGCCCCGCCGCCTCCACCGGCCGCTTCAGCTGCGCAGGGTAGGAGGAAGAAGAAGGCTACTTGACCGCCTTCGCCGTTTCTCCGGGTGACGCGCCCATCAGTTCCCCGTTCATGGGCTCCACCAAGGAGGGTTTTAAGTGCGCATCTCCAGTCGCTGATCTCCGCCCCAGGGCCAGACGAGACGAGGAGGGACATTGTCACCGGGCTGTTTGCCGTTGCACAGCCGTGTTCACATGTCCACAAGCACGCGCATACA
The DNA here is from genome assembly GCA_022702515.1 of Ilyophis sp. 1 JC-2022. NCBI lineage: Eukaryota > Metazoa > Chordata > Actinopteri > Anguilliformes > Synaphobranchidae > Ilyophis > Ilyophis sp. 1 JC-2022. The sequence goes on from CM040406.1 coordinate 98,094,477, forward strand.
CACAATGTTCTGCCTTTATTCAAGGTAATAAAGTTGAAAACAAAATGTGTGAAAAATACCCAAAACAAAGCAAGCACAAACAAAATAAATGCTTTGCACATAAGCAACATGTCCGCCGGGCATGTTGTCCCTCTGTTGCCGGCGATGGGCATCCCATTTCCGGCTACGGAGGAATTTACCCAGGCTGCGGCGCGAGTTCGCGCATGCGCAGTACGGCCCGAGGGACATTCTCTCGCTCTGCCACTGGAGGGAGCCATACCACCACTTATGAGCCCTCCCGTGTTGGCAGAACCCCAGCCGATATTTTCCCCTTCACTGTGTTTACACATTCAAAAGTGGAGAGAAATAGGGGCTCATCCGTGGGTATTACGCACGATAGAGCGGGGTTACCGGCTGCAGTTCAACACTGTGCCGCCTCGTTTTTCCGGCATAATACAGTCACGAGCACAGGGACGTTTAGCTGGCGTGCTAAAGGAGGAGATAATGTCTCTTTTAGACAAAAAAGCTATTCAAATCGTCTCTCCCGAGCAGAGTCAATCCGGGTATTATTCAAGATATTTTCTCGTCCCCAAACGGGGAGGGAGAGGAATTCGCCCTATCTTGGACCTCAGGGCTCTGAACTGTCACTTAAGGAAATACAAGTTCAGGATGCTGACACAGGCATCACTGTTGCGTCTAATAAAACCAGGCGACTGGTTCACATCAGTGGATCTGAGGGACGCTTATTTCCATATAAAAGTGTACGCTGCCCACAGAAAGTATCTGAGGTTTGCGTTTCAGGGAGTGTGTTATCAGTACCGAGTGCTCCCGTTCGGACTTTCCCTCAGCCCGAGGGTGTTCGTGAAGTGTACGGACGCGGCGGTCGCCCCGCTACGGCGGGGGGGAATACGCCTGGCCACATATTTGGACGACTGGCTTCTCCTAGCGCGCTCGGAGCAGGAGGCCAGGTCGCACACGGAGTTTGTCACACGTCATCTGTCAGAGTTGGGCTTTGTGATAAACACGGAAAAGAGCAATCTCTCACCGGGTCGAGAAATAATCTTCCTCGGGTTACAGCTGCTATCAATGCCGTTCACTGCGCGCCTCTCGGAGGAGAGGGCGAACAGTTTCAAGGCATGTCTTGCTCTTTTTTAGAGACACTGTTACGTTCCATTCAGGGTGTGTCTGCGCCTGCTGGGCCTGATGGCCTCGGCTATACACGTAATACGCCTCGGTCGCCTCCACATGAGGGAGTTTCAGCGCTGGGTTGCTGCGCTCAGGCTGGACCCCGTGCGTCATGGCGCACGGAGGATTTTGGTGACGTCGGATTGCGTGTTGGCCCTACGTCACTGGCGGGCACCCTCTTTTCTGACTCAGGGTGTGCCCCTGGGCACCGTCCTGTCCAGGAAAGTGGTCACTACGGATGCCAGCCTCCAGGGGTGGGGCGGCATTCACGAGGGCAGATCTGTGAGGGGCCGCTGGAGCCTGGGTCTCCAGCGACATCACATAAATTTTCTGGAGCTCTCGGCAGTGTTTCTCTCTCTGAAACATTTCCTCCCGTTCCTCAGGGGTCATCATGTCCTGGTGAGGACGGACAATACGACCACGGTGGCGTACATAAATCACCAGGGGGGTTTGCACTCACGTCAATTACACATATTGGCACGCAAACTGATCCTGTGGAGCAGTGTGCGTCTCCTGTCATTGAGGGCAACGCATGTCCCGGGGACCCTGAACGTGGGGGCGGACCTCTTGTCCAGGGGTGCGCCCGTATACGGAGAATGGACTTTACACCCTCTCGTGGTGACTCAGATTTGGTCCATTTATGGCCGCGCCAAAGTGGACCTGTTTGCGTTGGAGGGGAACACCCAGTGTCAGCTGTTCTTCTCCCTACACAGTCGGGGGGCCCCCTTGGGGCTGGACGCTCTGGCGCACGACTGGCCTCACGAGCTGCTCTATGCGTTTCCCCCTCTGGCGCTGGTTCCTCCCACCCTGGCGAGGGTGAGGGAACACAGACACTCTCTTATCCTGATAGCTCCACACTGGCCGGCGATGCACTGGTTGGCGGAGATTTATCAGTTGCTGTGCGCCCGGCCCTGGCAGTTGCCAATACGCAGGGACCTGTTGTCACAGGGGGGGGGGACGGTGTTCCACCCACACCCGGACAGGTTACAACTGTGGGCGTGGCCCCTGAGTGGCTCTCTATGACCACTGCGGGCCTTCCTCCGAGTGTGATTAACACTATTCAGAATGCTCGGGCCCCCTCTACCAGGTCTTTGTACACTGGTAAGTGGGGGGTGTTTGAGCGGTGGTGCCATGATCGGAATCACACCCCTTTTCAGTGCTCTGTTCCGGTGGTCTTATCATTTCTTCAGAGCCTCATCGATGATGGCAGAGCCTTCTCGACAGTCAAAGTGTATCTGGCGGCCATTGCCGCCAGTCACGTGGGCTTTGGGGACAAAACAGTGAGTCAGCACCCTCTGGTGTGCCGCTTTATGAAGGGTGCCCGTAGACTGCTCCCAGTCTCCAGGCCGCTTATGCCCCCATGGGATCTGACGGTGGTTTTGGAAGGGCTTAAGGGTCCCCCCTTTGAGCCTTTGCAGGGTGCTAGTTTGAAGCATTTGTCTCTTAAGACAATGTTGTTGCTGGCGCTCGCTTCCGCGAAGCGGGTCAGCGATATTCATGCACTCTCGGTGCATCCGTCATGCACTCAGTTTGCCCCAGGGGACGTAAGGGTGTCGCTGAGACCTAACCCAGCCTTTGTGCCTAAGGTGGTGGGTTCATGCTCCCCGATTACTCTCGCTGCGTTCACAGCTCCAGCTGCTGACCAGCGGGCTCATACATTGTGTCCGGTCCGGGCCATACGTTGTTATGTGGACAGGACTCAGTGCTTCCGACGGAGCGACCAGCTCTTTATTTCCTGGGCTAATCCCAGGAAAGGTCAGCCTGTTTCGAGGCAGCGCCTCTCACACTGGCTGGTGGAAGCTATAACTTTGGCCTACGCTAATGGGGGGTTGCGCCCGCCTGCGGGCCTGCGCGCTCACTCTACGCGGGGCATGGCTGCATCCTGGGCCTTGTTCAGGGGGGTGTCTATTCAGGACATTTGTGCGGCGGCGAGTTGGACTTCGCCTCTGACTTTTGTTCGATTCTACATGCTGGATGTGTCGGGCCCGTGCGTTGCCAGCGCGGTCCTTCAGGCCTAGCATCTGGACATCTGGACCCCCCCATCGGTTGGTGGCTGTTCGATAAAGCTGTCTGGCAATTCGGGAGTAACCACATCCCATAGCGAGACATCGAGCTCATATTATGAAAAAGAACTTTAGGTTACTGTCGTAACCCCGGTTCTTTGAGTAATATGAGCGAGATGTCTCGCCAGACAGCCCTTCTTGCTGGGCGGTGAGAAGGAATTTCGGGCTTTAGAATGGCGGGCGTGTCCTCCTGCTGCGGTATTTGTAGTGGGGGGGACTACATCACGCAGCGGAGGGACACGCTTCTCTGACCAATCAGGATTGGTTATTTGAGATAGGTACTTCTGTCAGGGCTGCGGAGGGTCACATCCCATAGCGAGACATCTCGCTCATATTACTCAAAGAACCGGGGTTACGACAGTAACCTAAAGTTTTTAATGGACTTCAATGGGGAAATTAGCTTTTTGGCACCAGAGGCTGCAATACCCCCAGTGACCACTGGAGTTTCAAGCTTCAAGGAGAATTTCAATCCCTGGTCCCCTGGATGGGACACACTGTACAAGCAGTCACCCTGTGACCCACCAGGCGTTTGATGATCCTGAGGAGCTGCTTCTGCTGTTTGGGGTGGGGCTGCTGCTCCAGCGTGCGGGCCAGGCTGAGAAGGTTGTCGGGACGCAGGCAGTCAGGGTCGTTCCCGCCATACAGCTGCACCAGCAAGGACAGGCATTGACTCACCATCTCATACACCTCCGGGTCTCCGTTCGGCATCTGGGCCAGCAAGACCACACAGAGAAACAGAGACATACAGGCTGGTTAGAACATTCTGGAACACCTCAATCTGCCCCTGAAAGACCCACATGTTCCTCCAGCTTCCTAACAGATCACTTTCTGTGGTGCATTTCACAAAGCAGAGATTAGGAAATTTCAGCTCCTATTCTTTGTTGATTCAAATGACGATTCAATTCAATTTCCTGTCCAAAATCACATTTTGATTATTGCAGTGTTAGTTTCCCCTCTGTTGAAATGTTACACTGAATGTCTGGTAGTATTACAGGGTGGAAGAACAGTGACTGGGGCCTCAGACTGTGCTCAGCTCATTCTGGAGACCGTGAATGGAGCCTCACGTTCCTATCACTATTTGCTGCATTGTTACTTGCTGCGTTAGATCAAGTGATCCCTGAGTGATTAATCAGTGTGAGGGGAACCCGCGGGGTTAAGGCTCCCTTTGCTTTTCTTCACTGTGTGGCCCCTTCTTTACAGCCCAAAACCTGTGAGCCACAACAACACAAAGCCACAGCAACCTCCGGAACCCCAGTGCCCCATTCCCTAAGGACCAGCACAAGCCCCTTCTTCTCTAAGCAGCACAGAGGATGAATGCAGGAGCTTATGAGGTTATTGTTGTTGTTGTTGAGAAGTCAAAACAGAGATCAGACCAGCTTAGCAGGGTTTAAAGAAAACTGTGCTTGCTCAATTGTTGCGGCTGAAACTTGCAAAAGAGGAAAACAAGAGAAAGCAATCTAAACAAATGGAATACAATCTCTAACAATAGATCCAAAGCAAATTTCTAGTATAGCGCATGGCTGTGTATCATTTCAATATCTGAGTAAGGAACTCATGACACCCGTCTTGTCATCCCCAGATCTCAGTTTTGAGGCCTGTTGTGACTGGAGAGATCTGAGAAGCCGAGACACTTCTTCGTGTGACATGGGAATACGTCCACAATGGTCCACGCGGCTGTGCTTTGGGAGTTGAAGGGTCACATGATTTGTAATGTCTAATCTCAGTAATAAATTGAAAAAAATAGCTTTGAAGTCTGGTGAGCTGGTACTTACCACTGTAGTTTGTATTTGAAATGGCTTTCCTGTTGCTGCTAAAGGTGACAGTATTCCAAATAAAGTTCCAGTAAAGAAACACCGCTGTGATTCTTTGAGCTAGAGGCCTTTTTGTAAACTGTCGATTGAAAACGGGCCACATGTAAAAAGTGCTGACAGGACTGACAGCGGCATGTGAAAGGACCCTGAAGAAACACAAGCAGCGCTCTTTGCGGCTCTGCAGTCCTGCACGCCCTCATTGTCACTTCAGGCTTCGTGCACAAAGCGAGCGTCACACAGAGGACCTTTCAGTCAGACTGAAGCCGCGCAACATCACCACAGGGTGCCAGGTTGTACAGTCTGTGTAAAGAGTCAGCGCACAGCCAATAGCTTGCTCAACCTGTTGACACACTGCTAGGGGAAACGGGAGGGGGGTGTTCTTCATGCTTCGACACGGCACGAGCAGCTTCTGTGACAAATAAATACAAAAGTCCTTTCCAAGGGTTGCTGTGCATTGCCATCTGTGCCAATCGCAGGCAGCACATCATGGTGTTTAAGTCCTTGGCTCAGTGCCTAACACATTCATTGCCTTGCTGTGTGTAAATTCATAGTTGATAGGCTAACATTCCAAATCTGACTGAGGAAATACAGCTTATTGGTTCAACATTCGCCACATAACCATTGCTTTGCTGTGTGTAAGATTTTAAACTTATTGGACCACCAGCTTATGCTGACAGACACTGCAACAGCTATGCAAGTGATGACATAAACAGTACAGCAGACTTAATCCAAAGAGACGGTCTACGGAATAGAGATGATGTAAACACGAATAGCTGTAGATGGTGTAAACTGTAGAGAACGTGTAAAAAGTAGCGATGATGTAAACAACAGAAATGGCTGTAAATATTAGATGGTGTAAATAGTACAGAACAAGGTTCATACTCTACACCTTACAGGTGAAGGGCTTACAAGCATCGTTGAACTTGGTCAACTTCTATAAATATTTTTTTTTTTTAAAAGTTTATCTAATAATGATCTGGTCAGATATTTATAGACATTTAAAAACTCTGTTATTTCTTATTAAGAATATATAATATCAACACTAAGGCTGAAATAAAGAGCAAAGGTGATGTAAACTGTTGAGAATATGCAGAATTAAGTTTTAAAAAAAGAGAAATTATGTAAAGTGATTAAATAATCACAAGCACATTTTGTTCAGGAGGGGAGGCCCATGATCTCACACTTGTGAGGGCATGTAGGACACAGCTGACTTTGGCTAAATCATCAGTGTTTTTAAGTCTAGTTGCTACAATATTGCCCATACCCAAATAAACGTTTTCTCTGGGAATGCAACAAAATCCCACTTAAATTATACATAAACTCTAAAATTATGTCAGACCTCAACCAGTCAATTTAAATACTTAAATATGTGTAGTGACTTATTCAAATCATCTATGATAGGTATACATGGAAGTGAACTTGGAACAGTTGTGAATGCCTAGAATTAGTCTATTTATTATTCCTGCCTGGAGATGTTCATTATTATTTAAAAACCTCAAATCATAATTAAAGTTACATGAGATAGATGAGGATTTATGACACTCTGTAATAGTGTTTTCACCACAGTTTCAGCAACTGATTCTTATCAATCACAGAAATACTAAGCAGAAATAAACAAGAATTCAGCAGGCACTGTTGATACTGGCTGTGACTCCTCTGCTGGTCTTTTCACCTCTCTATTTCCTCTAATGCTAACACATTGTTACAGTAGGAGGTGCTCACTTGGGTGGTCAGCCAGTGTGTTAGTGAGGGTCAGGTTTAATTTGTAAAGGTACCAGCATACTTAACTTTTTGAGCAAAATGACGGATTTCGAACAAGAAACAAACAAAAAGACACAGTGTTTTGAGTTTGTACACAGTGTGTGAAAACCCCCAAACAGCCCAACAGTTCTTAGACCTCCCTTTGTCCCCATACATAATAACCAGCTCTGGTGATAGCTTCCTCGTAATCATCAGCGGCAGGGTACGAAATTAACACCAGACAAATGCTGGAAAAAGTTTTTGATTGTGGCTTGTAAGATTTTCTACTCTAGCAGCCACTTTGGCAGGTAAACAACCAGGATGTAATGCGGCTGGTAAAGTGTTGACAATGGCTGGTGATTTTTAGAATACGTAAGCCACTTTGGCCAGTGGGTGAAAAAGTCAATTTGGTATCCTGATCAGCGGTATGGAGTGGCATAAATCTCATAAAAAGTTCTTTGTCATTTGGAGTATACACTGCCTACTTAAGTCTACTTCTCACAGTCACAGCTTATTCATCTATCTAACATTCTGTAGCCAGTGAAATAAACACTACCCTTAAAGCCCCAGGGAACAAATATTTGTGATTGCCTTCTAATTAGGTTAATTTGGGTCCTGTGGACATACTTGTATTGCATATACTTGTATTGGCAATACTTACTTTCTGAATTCCAGAGATACTGGAATTCACCCTCGTTTTTGGATTGAAGTTGGGCAATACTTTAAGTGGGAATAGTGACGTCACTAATCCCAAACCAATCATAAGTCTGATGTTGCTTGTCTCTCCCACCAACATTTGTCAAAACTAATGCGTTCCCGCATTAATGCCTTATTCGAACACGGCCAGTGTGTTTGCTAGCCCTGTGGATTTAGCTACTACTTTCAGTAACGTTACGCGTATCTTGGCTAACGTTGGGCGTGTATCACTAACGTTAGCTAATAATGTCACATATGCCTTCTCATCGCACAGAACTGAAGCGGAGCGGAGTGGAGCTTTAGTTACCAGGGTAACCAACCAAACAATTTCATGGCATTCAACATGCGAGCTAACTCAACGTGAACTAGCTAGCTAACAAGCAGCAATACCCGCATCTTTATTGGAAGAAACAAATGTGACCCGCTCTACAAAAATTGGTCTGATGTGGCCAAAACAAAAAAAGGGAGTTATTCATATGGCTTGAAAGAGCATAAAATAAGCTTCAAACTGGTGTATGTTGGAGCGCTCTAGGGTATTGCATTGATTTTTTGAAATAATATATTTTGCACAAGTGTCAAAAACCCACATAAGAGAAAAACAAGCTTTTTTAAACCACAATATTGGACCCATATTTGGACACAGGAAGGTTGCAGCTTTCGGTTGATACCAAAAATGTAACGGGGGTGAATATAAAGAGGGGCGAAAACACGCAGATTTTACGCATCACAGCAAACTACTTTAGGAATCTAAAATCAATACTTCTTTTGGTTTTATCTGAGAATATGGATATAAAAAAAGCAAAACAAACGAATTTTTAAAAAAAAGATTATTTTTCAGAATAAAAATCACCCCACAACATTCAATCTCCCTGTACGCCCTGTAAACATTATGCGACATCCGACTCATTATTGCAGATTGGGTCACAAATGTTATAACAAAGTTCAAAAATGTGGTTTATTATTACATGGAAACTTTGTATCTTGAAACCCACCATTCCGTCACCACCTGTGAAGCCAGAGAACGCGGGTTATCTGGTTGTGGAATTTCTACACTCTCAAATTCAGTGTCAGTAGGTTCGTACATATATGGTTGTACAACCCCGATTCTCCCTGCTATTTTGTATTTTTGCTGTGTGTGATGCCGAGTGTCTTCTTGAACAGAGGAATGTCAAATAAAGCGTGCTCATTAGAATATTACGACCATGCCCCGACTGTCCTAATGCAGGTCAGATCAGCTAATTCAGCTGTTTTATCATATTTATATTGATAAATATTTTAATTCAAACCTTGGTGGATGCTTAATAACACACTCAAGTTTGATATCATACATACATTTGAATGATTTTAGGCTTTGTTCCCTGGGGCTTTAACAATATTTGCTTGTATATACTGTAAACAGATTTGAATGAGGCCAAGTGTTTAGGTTCTAACTGGGAAGAAGTTTGATTACTGTCTTTGAAGGTGTTTAATTGAAGCCTTTAAAGGATAAGGCTGACATAAATTTATATTTTTCTTATTGTCAACATATCCTATGAAAAGACCAAAACCTACAATGCTTCTGTCCAACTCAATACTGTCTCACATTCTCCTACCCCATTTAGTGCTCAACCAGGAAGCCATTCATTCAAATAGTGTGCACCTCAGCCAAGGAGGTTATGTGATGACATCCGTCTGTCCGTCCGTCTGCCTGTGACAGACGGCTGGATTGCCATGAAATTTGGGAGATTGTTGTGCCTTGACAGAGGCCTGTGGTGTATTTCACAAAGCAGGATTACTGAGTTAGCTGGATAACTGCACGGAGTAAAACCCTGAACCCTCCCAAATTTGGAACACGGACTGAAGTAAAAATAGCATTCCGGATTTTACTAGGAGCGGCAGTGTAGTATAATGGTTAAGGAGCTGGACTTGTAACCAAAAAAGGTTGCAGGTTCGATTCCCAGGTAGGACACTGCCGCTGTACCCTTGAGCAAGGTACTTAACCTGAATTGCTTCAGTATATATCCAGCTGTATGAATGGATACATGTAATAAGAAGTTGTGTAAGTCGCTCTGGATAAGAGCGTCTGCTAAATGCTTATAATGTAATGTAATGTACTCAGTGCAGTTATCTAGCTAACGCCGCATTCTGTCTACATATTATTATTATTATTCTTCACCACAGTAATCTTTTTCACCGTATTGCAATCAGCAATTCTGCAGGCCTGTTTTTCTTTGACTATGCCCCTGGGTACAAAAACATATGGTGCCCTCTCCGCTGGCCAATGCCCGAGCAGTGAACCACTCTCTCCACAGGCAGGAACATATGGAGAGAGGGGGTGGTAAAACCATGCCCACAAATAAATGTGATTTCACTGCTCCAGCAGTACCTGCTTTTCTCTTTCCCTCTATCTTTTCTTTGTCCCTCACCCCTTTTATCCCGTCTCTCCTCCTCTATCCCTCTTTGCTACCCCATCTCTCACCTTCTCTTCTCGACCTCCCACTCTCTCTCCCTAGTCAGAAGACGTCATCTAATTACACGTTTTCCCGTCCCTTCACAGTGGGAGTCAATCCTATGCTGGCACACCAAGCCAAAGTCTAATTATTTTCTGAGTACTGCAAATCACACGAGTAAACAGCACGCGTCTAATCTCTGACAGTCTCCAGTCTCAAATGAGGTCTGTCACATTAATACGGCACGCTCATGGGCTGATCCTGTTCACTGTGCCAGAAAGGACCCTCTTCATATGAAAAATGACTTTTTCCATTAGTCCCTTCATGTACTTCAGGTTGAGCCTCAACTTAAGTCAGTCTGATAAAACCATTAACAGAATAAACCCCCGAATGTTCCCTGACTGTCAGTGTGATGTTCTCACCGCAGTAAGATATAATGAGCTGACAGCACCTACTCCTGCATTTATCTGCAGTGCCAGTTTCACTATATATGGAAATGTTCCATAGAATGGTAGAAAAAAACAGAAATTATCATCATTATGCTTTCCAAAATTCTAAATCTCCACTGGTTGCTCCCACGACACTATTTAATACAGTAAAATCCCTGTTATTATGTTCTTGCAATCATCAAATCTGCAGGAGTTTTTTTTTAGCCAATGTAGCTCATTACCACTACCTGCATTAGGTTCAGTACAGTATGGCATATCTGCCATAATATTTATAAATGTAACACATAAATCATTCTTTAGAATGCTTAGAACTACACTTTTTCTTTTTACAAATATCCAGTGTTTCCTATACCCCCCACACCCGTCCTCCCCTCTGTAATACACACATAGACAAAGACATTACATTTGGGCAATTTGCAGATTCTCGTATCCAGAGTGACTTATGTGCAGAGTACATTTTTACACACAATCCATTTGTACTGAAAAACCTTAAGTATTTTAGGTTAAGTACCTCAAGGGTGGAACACCAGCACCCCAGGTGGAAATCAACAACCCCCCCCCCAATCACACACACACACACACACACACACACACTGACCATTTGAATGAGCAGGCTGGTGAGGTCAGTCAGTGGCTTGTTGATGAGCAGGAGGCCCTCTGCTGTCTGGGTATCCTGTCCTTTCTCTGACTGTACCCAAAATTGACAGAGAGAAAGAAACAGGATGAAGAGAAGAAAGAAGAAAGAGGAGGGACAAAATCAAGAACAGAACAGAGAAAGAGGAGATGGGGAAGGCAGACATGTTTACCATAAAGATGAAAGATATTTTCTACTCAAATACATTTCAACACATTCCTATTTTGTTTAAGTAATACATTGAAATTGAATTTTTATATAATTTAAATGAGAACGCCAAATGTGCAATACATGTGTTCTATTCTATGTGAACTGAAATTTAATGGAGAAGTTGATTTCAAATTCAGATCTAGAACTGAGTATAGTGCTGGTCAAAACTACTGCCTTTAGTATTGTAATGCACTGTAATGTATAATGGTCCTTCTTCCAAAGCCCGTGTTCTCCTGCTGTATCTCACCACGTCTCCGGGCCTACTCTAACGTCATGGATGGGCCAAATTCAACCTAAATGCAAAGCCTTTTTATCCATACGTGTAAAGATTTCTTTACTTGTTACGAATTCAAAGAATGGTTGTTTTTTTTACTTTCTTTCACAGTTTTGGTTCATTTCAGCAACTGTCACGTTAAGCCTTATATATAAAACAAATTGAAAAAGTGATGCTTGCAAAGCACAGCCTCAAAGTTAAGGTAAAAAGAAACTGCAGCCACAGTCTACACAAAACACTTTGTACAGGAGAGTAAAAAATGATCTTTTAGATCAAAACTTTACATCAGCTTCTGCTTTAGCAAACACGGGAGGTTGTTCCATCTCCTGACTTTCACCAACTTGCAACAATGACAGCGAATTCAATTTTCAGAGAGGTGGTGTGTGTGTGGATTATTCACATGCCCCAAAAAGAAAATGATTGGAGAGGTCTTGGCAGCTCCTTGTTTTTGGTGTTTATTTTCCTGTCAGATGAGAATACTTGTGAAGGCTGAACAGCTGCAGTGATGCGATTATTTAGCATTTAGAGCTTAGAAAGTTTTCTCCCTCATTTTCTTAATTGTGAAGTGCTGTGGTTAGCTTATTCATCCGTTTAAAATATTAATGCAGGATGAATCTGTCAGAAAAAGTGGTTGCAGCCAAAACAGAGAGAGAGAGAGCGAGAGGGAGGAGAGAGAGAGGTGTTGGGTGCATATTCACCCTTATCATTATCATCCCAGTGAGTCTGGAATATGCACAAGCTTTTTAATGAGCTGAGCTCTGGGTTTCTCCCTACTCCACGTCCCCCCCTCTTCCGGTGTCTATGTATAAAAGAACTTGCTGGGCAGATCAGAGTTAAACGAAGAGCCACTGGCACTGCTGAATGACTTATAATTCCTTAATACAAAGGCTCACTACTCCTGGCCATGATAACTACTGATGGTAAACCATGATGACAATGACCACCCCACTGAACCTTCCTGCCCCCTCTACGACACACCAGTCAATCAATTAATTTTAATTACACCTGTCACCACCTTGGTGTTGTTGCTTTTTAAACTCCACTGATTGTCTAGACATTGCGCTGCATTTATACAACAAAACCAACGTGATCACAACAAAAGCTATCATTATCATTCATGGTCATTTCTATCACTGTGGTGCGACAGTAATTCTCAGTTGTTTCGTTGTTCTATCAAAAATTGTATCATTATAGTTGTTATTTTCAGTGTAGCCTCAACTTATAAACCCAAAAAGGTATTTATTCTGTGAAAGCTGTAGATATTTTCAGTCTATGCAATGTTTATCCTGGGACTGCAACCGTACATAAAGATTGTACATTTCTTTTTTTATAATAATACCACAGTCCTATTGCCATTATTTCAGTTCCTAAGACTAAGTTATATAAAATACCTGCATGAAATGACAGCTTTCTGTCAGGCTATCATGAAAATTTGACATCAAAACTTGTCATTAAATAATTATAATAATTCAGTTCATCATCTGCTCATCACTTATTTCCTTTACACAAAGTAAATGGCTGCTGCCTTCAAGGGTTGTTTTAATAGGGCGCCAATGAATCGTGGGAACTTTAGTTTTGGTGCTGGTGTTTTTTTAATGCAAGGGGGCTAGTGTCTCCTCACAGTAGCACATCAACATAAGTACATGGACAAATGAAAGAGGAGGAGGGAGGAAGTGAGGGAGGAAGGGAACAGGGGCAGGCGGATCTGTGCACCTGGAGAGCCTGCCGCACCACACCGGAGGTGCTCCTCAGAACACTGTGCAGGACTTCTAATAAAGACAGGAGCATACTGCTGGCCTTGAGCCCAGCCTGCTCCTCCCCGACCAGGTAGAGCGCACCCACATCCATCAGGACACTTTGGAGAAGCTCCACCAGACCTGCAAGAGAAAAACAGAGAGGAGGGGGTGGGTCAGGTCTGCATAACAGCCCCATGCGTCAACAATTAATTCTGTGGGGGCACAGCTAGCAGTCTGCTCTACAGAACTGCAACATCATTATTACCCACTACAAAAATTAAACACACACACACACACACACGGCCGCTTAATATTGGTGCCACTGATATCCCAGTATAAAAGTAAACAACCTACATGTGCCCTTATAATCACATTTAGCATTGCAAACCAAACAACTCTCTCTACTGTGGTAAGTGGTAAGTCATTCAATTGAGCGCCTATGTGATGAGATGAGAGCCATCATAGCCTAACAACATAGCATAACAAACTGTACTTTGTGGACACTTTCTAAATTTAATAAATACAGTACAAACAAAAATGCTTAGCTAGATTAGTGTTGATGCAACTATATTGTAAGATATTTTCTGAAAATTTTCTTTATCATAAATTTCAGCTTTCAAGTAGATTTTTTTAAAGCTAGCTGCCACCTAACATCATGGTGGCATCAATGCCAAGGGAGGCTACAAAAAGAGAGAGCATGCGAGAAAGAGCGAGAGAAATAAAAGCATACATTGTGGTGGTGACATTATGGTGACTCTGCCTTTGTAATAAGAATTACTAGGCTATACTAGCAATTTATTTCCACTATCACACTTAAGCAAGTTTTGTTATGTATTTCAATATCCTTATTTGAAAATAACCCAAGGATTACACTGAAACCCCCATTTGAACTTAAATGGTGCTGCATTTCCAAAACCTGTAATTTCTTCCTTCTATTGCAGATGGCTGAACAACAGCGAAGTGTAGTGTGGACTCACTTTAAACAAGCAGTGTCAGGAGTGGCGCTGTGTGGCACTGCAACGAGGCAATAAGTATGAAAAATGTTGAAAATAAATGTTACGTATTTTGAACATTGATTTTGCTTTATGTTGACATATTGTTATCGGAAATGAAAAAATTCACAATGCTAAATATTGTCTGTACTTATTGACCATCGGCCACTTCAATTATAATTTTATCGGTTGATCACTAATCTCCAGTAGGTATGCTTAGGATACTGTGTGGAAAATAAACATTTATACTATATACTTCATTTTGCACCCCTTTTATCCCAAATACTATTATGGAATGCCAGATCACAACTGCTAGCCCATACCACTATTGTAACATCCTCCATAGGTTTGTCAGGGCAGACAATGGCATACACGTCCTCCAACCCTCACTCATGCCACCGGAGACACTTTCATTCATCCTGCTGGACAGTGCAGTCATTGCAGCAGAAGACTGCAGATGGCAGGCCCCTGCTCTGCCAGAGGAGACCCTCTCACGTATCCAATTATGCATCAACCCACAAGACGACTGGAGACAGTGGAGCCTAATGCAGGCAGGATTTGATTCAGGACCATTGGTTTGAACTGATTTATTGCGTATTCTTAGAGAAATGTGCAAAAAGACATGCAGTCACTGTGATTGGCCATTTATCAAGGACAACTGGCAGACTCAACACGATGGACTGATAAAGCACAGCCAACAGCCAGTGCAGAGCAGTGCATGCATTTTCCTGCAGCAAAAGTGAATATGCTCTGTAAAAGCTAATTATAAAAGCAAAAAAGGGGAAAAAATAAATGAAGAAACATCTTTTCTTAGTTCATGTACCGATTACAGAATACCCGAAGGACAGGAAGATACCATCTTTCACCACTGCTACACAGTCTTTGGATTTTCCACTCCCAGCATTGTAGAGATGTTAATCACTGATGAATAATCAGTCTTTAACTGTTCTGGTGTCTCTCTCTGAGTCTCTCAGACCTGTCAGCCTGGATCATGGCATGTGCTTGACTTCCCACGCTGTGTGTGAAACCATGTACTTCACCTGCACATCAAACCCCTCATCTTTACATAGCATATTTTCTCAGATTGCTCAGGCACATTCAGGAAACAATTCAAGGGTACACAAGCTGTTCTCTCAAAGCTTATCATTCCTTTAGCTCACAATCATCAATTAAGAATTAATATCAAACTAACATTTCAGTTTCTGAAAAAAAGTGATTGGTATTTGAAAGTGAATTGCTTTGAAAGTGTAAGAGGTCGCATTAATATGATGGCCTTTACAATCTGATTTATAAATGCCTTTTATGTCCAAAACAATGTTACACCTGGGTTTCAATTTCCTACTAGAGGAAGGAAAGGGCTGGTGCATCCACATGAAACCAGTATCTTTCAGTGCAGTGATGAGCCCTTTGGTAATCACTGCCAGCTGTGGGGGCACTCAATGGGCCATAGTATGCCCCAGGGAGAGGGGGCTTTGGTTGGCAGAATATCACCCACCTCATTGCCAAATAATAATTCATCATGTCCATATGGGCCTCTCCTGTCTGCCTGCAGCTGATGGAGGAAGAGGCACTTATGAAAAAGGCTTAGTTATAACTGGGCTTTCAAAATGGAGGAATATAGAAACACTGTTCAATAAGGGAAGAGAAAACGTGTTCTCCATTGTTCCTCAGATATTTCTGCTTGTCCCAGAGAATGTAGGGCCGAAGGCATCTAGACTGGACTACCTGTACTAAACATAATATACATTTATAGTACTACTCTGCTTCTTTCCAGCAATTTGCTGGCATCCTACCACAACTGTAATAGCAGATAGATCAAACCCATTACAGTACCTCTCGCATCACCTTAGTATTAAACTTTATAATCGGTGTAGTTAAAGGTTTGTCTGGTATATCCCTACTGCTCTTAACACTGTAATTGCATCCTTGTTTTTTCCCCCATTCCATTTTATACTGCATCTGTTATAATTCCATCCTGAATTTCTGCAGTATTCTCTGTGGCAATAGCTTTGTGAATAACACTTGCAAATGGGCCATTAATGGCGGTTTTGAACAGCTGCTGCTTATCAAAAGCAAAATGAGAAACAGACGCATAAATGAAAAAAGCATTAGATATTAATGAACAATTATGATACCACAGCTTATTGTTTCTGCTTTGCGGCCTGGTTTAGCGGAACGGGAGACAAATCTCCACATCTGAGATTTTACCTTTTAAAAGTCTCCCTGACCTTCTCAGGTACCGGTTACGTGAAAAATAAGACATTGCTGACTCCTGTAAAGGTCGTATTTAACAGCCACAGAGAAGGTTGTGTTGTGGAAATCATTAGGAACACTAATGCTATTTATGGAATTTCAGTACCAACCATTCACTTGTCACTGGAGGTGACATGCCTGACAACACAGAATGCATAAACTCCAGTAAGCCACAATATGAAAAAGCACAGCTGTTCAAGAAAATATGTAGACCAAGAAGAACAATGTTATGTAATTAGACAAAAGCTTGCCAGGTGGCTGATGATGCATTAGTTGTAAATAATGGGACGTAACTTAAGATAACAGTGGATTGACAGCAGGGTAGGTGAGTGGTATTAGAGAAATCTCTCAGTGCTGAATACCTCCCTCCCAGGCGCTACATACCGGTCCTGTTATGGCTCTGTGCTGTTCAAATGTGCGTCTCACTGAGAAATGGGGAAGCAAGGTGAAGAAATGCTCATCATTTCCACTGAGTGCACTCAACCAAGGATTCTTCCACCTCTGTGATACCTGGACATGTGTGGAGACGTCATGTTTTGCTGAACAGAGTAAGGAGCCCCTTATTAAGAGCTATTCCAGATTGGAGCCCATATGAGGCACACATGACCTCTGGCAAAATTACTGGGCGAGATATAGAGGGAGAAATGTGGGGAGATACAGAGGGAGAAATGTGCATTTCTCTGTGCATCTCTGGAGATAATTGAGGAAAATCTCACCACTCTCATGCGTCAAACAAGAAAATACAAGATTGCAAGACAGCGTCATTCATTATTCAGGAAAGCTTCCGCACAGACACCAGTGATCAAAGCCCTAGTGACACTGGGAAAGGGGTCTGAGACAGGGTACTGCATGCAGCAATCTGAGCCTGAGTACTGATGCAATCTTTAGCTTTTCACTGTAATATAGGCCTGGATTCAATCAATATCTGTCCTTAACTTTGACAAAAATTAATGTGTTTGTTACTTGTTTTCACAAACACAGAACAAATGAGTTAAACAATCATCAAAATTAACTTGTCAAACTGTTTTGAAAACAAAAGTAACAGATATTTTGTTTGTAAATCAAAGTTAAGGAAAAATTGATTGAATCCAGCCCATAGTAACATACACACATGTATGCACATACTCAGCAAAATACACAAGCAAGCATAAAAACACACACACAAAACATGCCTCAAGGGGAAATACAATACGCTGTTTTACATCACCGAGAGGCATTAGTCATGACTGAAGATTGGTAATAATGGTGGAACTGTGTGACGGACAGCGGCTCTACTGATTTGAAGATGGAGACGACTGCAGAGACCCAAAACCTCTGCCCGTTGACACATGGCCAGTGTCTGTACTGAATCCTCTGCTGAGTCACACATGGCCAGTGTCTGTACTGAATCCTCTGCTGAGTCACACATGGCCAGTGTCTGTACTGAATCCACTGCTGAGTCACACATAGCCAGTGTCTGTACTGAATGCTCTGCTCAGTCACACATGGCCAGTGTCTGTATTGAATCCTCTGCTGAGTCACACATGGCCAGTGTCTGTACTGAATGCTCTGCTGAGTCACACATGGCCAGTGTCTGTATTGAATGCTCTGCTGAGTCACACATGGCCAGTGTCTGTACTGAATGCTCTGCTGAGTCACACATGGCCAGTGTCTGTATTGAATGCTCTGCTGAGTCACACATGGCCAGTGTCTGTACTGAATCCACTGCTGAGTCACACATAGCCAGTGTCTGTACTGAATCCTCTGCTGAGTCACACATGGCCAGTGTCTGTATTGAATGCTCTGCTGAGTCACACATGGCCAGTGTCTGTACTGAATGCTCTGCTGAGTCACACATGGCCAGTGTCTGTATTGAATGCTCTGCTGAGTCACACATGGCCAGTGTCTGTATTGAATGCTCTGCTGAGTCACACATGGCCAGTGTCTGTATTGAATGCTCTGCTGAGTCACACATGGCCAGTGTCTGTACTGAATCCTCTGCTGAGTCACACATGGCCAGTGTCTGTACTGAATCCTCTGCTGAGTCACACATGGCCAGTGTCTGTACTGAATCCACTGCTGAGTCACACATAGCCAGTGTCTGTACTGAATCCTCTGCTCAGTCACACATGGCCAGTGTCTGTACTGAATCCTCTGCTGAGTCACACATGGCCAGTGTCTGTACTGAATGCACTGCTGAGTCACACATGGCCAGTGTCTGTACTGAATCCACTGCTGAGTCACACATAGCCAGTGTCTGTACTGAATCCTCTGTTGAGTCACACATGGCCAGTTTCTGTATTGAATCCTCTGCTTGGTCACACATGGCCAGTATCTGTACTGAATCTTCTGCCTGGTGTCTGTACTGAATATGAGCAGTGTCTGTGTCCTTGAGGAGTGGCAGAGCTCCAGGGGCGTATCTAATTAAATACTGTCATGCTTTGTATGCTTTTGCAGCTAATTACCAAGTGCAAATGAACAGAAATGAGCTGCGCTCTGATTTCAATCTTCAGGTCACATGTGAGGCACCCATGTCTTCCTTTCATTAAAACACAAGGGTACTGCCAATATCAATTATTACACAGTAACTCTGCTAAATCATCTCCTAATGAATCTTAACTCCTATTTTGTTCAGAAAGCCACCTGTAACTCCGGAACACGCCAGCATTCAGCATCACATTTCAGTGTGTGCATTTTTCCCCACAGAAAAGTGTTTGTAGAACATGATATTGAACTCAAAAGAGCTGTGGTCAAAGTAGCCCTTTTGACATGTATTTGATGTAATGTATTATGGCCCTTCTACTCTAGATACATTTCACTCTTCTTTAATCGAGGAAAATTTAGCTAATGGAGCTGAGGCCAAACATCAGCTCGCTAACGAAATGAGAGGTTGGCGGTGGGAGCGGCCTCTGCTCTGGAGCTGGTTTCAGGTCTGTGTCACCTCTCACAATCCCAGAGGGTTCTTATCTCCAGCTCCAGAGAATCTGAGGAGCGTGCCAATTATAAAATTCATCTGATGCATTCCACCGCTTCGTCTCTCACACCAGTGCCCCAGTCACACCTTAAACAGCCAATTAAAAGCTGTTTCTTCTCCTCTCCTCACTCAGTGTTCTGGAGGGTGCTGCCGCTGTACCCGGAACAGCTGGAGATAGTGTTAATTGGCAGAGTTATATTTAGTGCTGGGTCAACAGTTTCCTAGAAGCGGGACGTGATTTTCACATAAGGATGCTGACTCTTTTAAAAATAACTTCCTGTAATGAGAAGGGTCAAGAAGAGCGAGAGCAGGGGATCAAATTCACTGAGCCCTGGAGTGGACACTCCTGGACTGATGGCACGGGGGGCGGGGTTTGGATGTCAGCCTTCAGAAGCATGTGCAAGCAACTGCTTATATTATTACAAACCCGTATGATCACATCCAGACACCGGAGAGGCCGCTGACATTTGATATAACTGTAGCACTTGTCTCTTATCGGGGGAACTCCAGTCTGGTCAGTCTACAGATAACCCTGCAATCTGAGGCACAGGCAAGTCATAAATCAGGCAAGACTCGATATCATTTTTTAATTTAGAGACTGTAGATACTATGAACAAACAAGAAAGGTGATCGTTTTCTAGGATAACACCATTTTAAGAAGTTTTTTTTATTTTTTTTATTAAAATGTGTTTTGGAGCTTGATTGTTAGCAAAGTGGAGAAATAACAAACAAGCAGTAGTGAATTATGCATGTTCCTGTAATATAACAATGTGTCTGGTATTGGTGCACTTTCAGTAAGGTAGCTACAAGGGCTGTGCTCAAAATATTGATATGGCAATATATCTGAATTCACTTTTTGAGGATCCATGTAACGATACAGTGACAATATTGATATTGTTTGTATATTTATTCTTTTAATAAAATGTCTACATTTGTATTTCATCTGTGGCTTTTCATAGCATTGGAAATAAAAATAAAATACTTCCTACAAACTGATGGTGGCAGTAAGCGCAGGACAACCTACATGGCAAATCAAAGTAGGTGAGTAAACGATAAGAGGAGCAGAGAGGGCATCAAGCAGCTACAGCCAGCAACCAGCTACGCTCAAAGCCCACAGACCGAGCAGCTACAGCCAGCAACCAGCTACGCTCAAAACCCACAGACCGAGCAGCTACAGCCAGCAACCAGCTACGCTTAAAACCCACAGGCCGAGCAGCTACAGCCAGCACCAGCTACGCTCAAAACCCACAGACCGAGCAGCTACAGCCAGCAACCAGCTACGCTCAAAACCCACAGACCGAGCAGCTACAGCCAGCACCAGCTACGCTCAAAACCCACAGACCGAGCAGCTACAGCCAGCACCAGCTACGCTCAAAACCAACAGACCGAGCAGCTACAGCCAGCACCAGCTACGCTCAAAGCCCACAGACCGAGCAGCTACAGCCAGCACCAGCTATGCTCAAAACCCACAGACTGAGCAGCTACAGCCAGCACCAGCTACGCTCAAAACCCACAGACCGAGCAGCTACAGCCAGCACCAGCTACGCTCAAAGCCCACAGACCGAGCAGCTACAGCCAGCACCAGCTACGCTCAAAACCAACAGGCCGAGCAGCTACAGCCAGCACCAGCTACGCTCAAAACCCACAGACCGAGCAGCTACAGCCAGCAACCAGCCACACTCAAAGCCCACAGACCGAGCAGCTACAGCCAGCAACCAGCTACGCTCAAAGCCCACAGACCGAGCAGCTACAGCCAGCAACCAGCCACGCTCAAAACCCACAGACCGAGCAGCTACAGCCAGCAACCAGCTACGCTCAAAACCCACAGACCGAGCAGCTACAGCCAGCACCAGCTACGCTCAAAACTCACAGACCGAGCAGCTACAGCCAGCACCAGCTACGCTCAAAACCCACAGACCGAGCAGCTACAGCCAGCAACCAGCTACGCTTAAAACCCACAGACCGAGCAGCTACAGCCAGCACCAGCTACGCTCAAAGCCCACAGACCGAGCAGCTACAGCCAGCACCAGCTACGCTCAAAACCCACAGACCGAGCAGCTACAGCCAGCAACCAGCTACGCTCAAAGCCCACAGACCGAGCAGCTACAGCCAGCACCAGCTACGCTCAAAACCCACAGACCGAGCAGCTACAGCCAGCAACCAGCTACGCTCAAAGCCCACAGACCGAGCAGCTACAGCCAGCACCAGCTACGCTCAAAGCCCACAGACCGAGCAGCTACAGCCAGCACCAGCTACGCTCAAAACCCACATTTGGAAATATTTTTGGCTTTTAAAAAATAAATTAAAAATAAATGTTTTTTTGTTTTTTTTGCATCTTGCAACACTGATTCAGACCCAGCCAATATTTTACACTTACCCTGTCCTACACCCTATCCTGTACACTTTGGCTACTGCTTCTTTAATTATAGTGCTATATACCTTGTATTTTTACAATAAACTACTGATTTTTATATAGATCTGTATCGTATTGGCACATGTATTGTATTGCGCCTTCCGTATATGTATGGTATTGTGAGTTACCTGCCCATACCCAGCCCTCGTAGCTACCCTGGATTGTGAGGGAAAACTTTCTGATTTCTAAACATATTGAGGATCATGTATGCGATACATCTTGAAGACGTTTTCTTTAGGAAAAAAAGATATTGGCATAAAGGGACAAGGTTTCCTATTTACACAGGTGTCCACAGGGATTTAAACTTGCACTATAATCGATGTCACCTGACTAATCATACAGTTGGTGGTTAATTGTGACCCTCATAAAAGTGGTTTGTTTTCCTAACACATGGAGAGGAAAGAAAGTAAACAGGGACAGAATGTCAAACAAAAGAAAGTCAGGTTGACCGATTGCACTCGTATCAGACTGCACAGACAGTATTCAATGTATTCTATGGAGTTAGATTATGCAATTTATCCACGCAAACAAAACAACAATAGATCAACATTCACAATCAAATAACATCAACCATGCGGAGACCAACAACAAGGGGGAATTATCTGTCAGCAGAGCACAAGAGAGCCTTGAGCAGTGGATAGATGTCGTCCACAATATGACCAATGATTTTTTGATTGCAGGTATTTTCATTAAGCATGTAATCAATGGCAGGGCAATCCTGCCTGCAAAACAGCTAAGGCAGAAGAACGTGCCACGGCTGCTGATGCACATATTGAAAATATAAAGAGTTTTATTTGTTTTGCAAGGGAAATCAATGGCATCAGATTTGACGGTAGTTCTCACTAACACGGCATAACTTACTACTGTAAATTACTGGTCAGTTTTAGATGGCATCAAGACATGCCTGTTGGATTCGAGGTGAATTTACAAAATGTGACTGCATTCTCCTCAACTGTAATGCAAGTGACCTGTTAGAAGCATACCAGGAAACCCTCAAAGGCTTGATGCCAAATGCAGTCCATTTAACCTGCAATGCTCACATGGTGGCACTGGTGGTTGCATTTGTCCAAGCAATTTCCCCAAGGATGACGAAGTTATGGGAGACAATAAAAAGATTTTTAAGCCTTGTCCAAGCAGAAAGTTACGCTACACAGCACTTCTAAGAAACACAAAAAAAGGTTCAGACCTCTCAAGAAGACTCCCACCGGAGCCATGCGAAACAAAATTCTCTGCTGTGTCATTCCCGGTACCTCAATTTCCATTCTATTTCGTTTCGTGGATTAACATGTCATCAAAAACTACTGTGCTGCTACATCTCAGGAAGTTGTGTGTAAAGTGTTTAGGGACAATTTTCAGACCAGGAAGTTGTGTGTAAAGGGTTTAGGGGCAATTTTCAGACCAGGAAGTTGTGTGTAAAGGGTTTAGGGGCAATGTTCAGCTCAGGAAGTTGTGTGTAATGGGTTTAGGGGCAATGTTCACGTTAATTGCAGAACAGGAAAAAAGCCTTGTTGAAATTATTCACTGGTTTGAGAGTAGAGATATCAGAATACATGATACATACAATAAGGCTCAACGAAAATAAGTATTCAAAACACTGGCTCAGCAAACACACAGTGGAGCAATAAATAGTCAATGCGTCCAAATATTCAGAGAAAAAAAAGTAAAGTTGCAGAGAAATTGACAGCATGTTACAACCCGATGCACTCCAAAGAAACCTTGCTTCTCTCAACCAGTGCACAGATTCCTTGAAGCTGTTAGGGTTATAGTCTGCACATTTGACTTGACAAAACTCCCTCCTGGACTTGATTCCAGAATTTGGCAAGCACTGCTCTGCCGAAATTGTAAATTAAAGATCATTTGCACAGAAAAACAGCCCTCCAATGGCACTGGGGGAGTTCTGGAAGAGAGGTGAGAAAATGTTTCAAATATTGCGCAGAAAGAGAAACAATGCTTGTCCATTCCAACCAACTCCGAAGATGCAGATAAAGATAAATCTCTTCATATGGACAAGTTTACACCAAGCATCGTCAAGCCAAGCCACGCGTTAACAAATTGACCATGGTTAAATTAAATCGTGTTCAAGTAGGTGATATAACTGAACTTGTTATGCATGCCGGCTGCTTCGTGCAGATTAAAAAAACAATGATATAGCATAACACTATGCTCCTGCCACATGTAAGCAGTTCTAAAAACCACACTGAATGCAGTTGTTATGGTGATCCTGAATATAACATCTCAAGTCACCATAAATACAAAAAAACAAAAAAAACAAGGAGATACCCACTGAAAATCTAAATAAACCTCACGTTCAAAGGCCTTAATAAATCTCTCCTTTATAACAAGATTGACACTTTTTACATCCACAAGACAAAAAAAGAGAAACAGATTTAAAAATAACCACTGAGTCGGTGTTTAACGTCTGAAGCGGAAACGGAAATGATGCACTTGTGTTGATGAAACTGGAAAGCCAACAATCTGTAGCAATAGAAAGAAACAAAAAATGTGGCTGCTACAGAAAATACAGAAATAGAATCAGGCAACACCTGTCACCCAACAAGAAGAATGACATGTTTTTTTAGCTGTAAGTGTAAATACAAAAGTTTTTCTAAATTAACTGTACAGTTCTTCTATTCAGAGACTGGTGTGATACTGCAATACAAAGCAGCACGACACATGGGAAGGTTAGTTTCTTCAGCTGCTAAGAAGCTTATCTCTAATGCCAGTGTGGAAATGATTTAAACACCCTAAGACCCCATTGGGTAATCCCAATGTGATGCTGTGAACTCACACAAATATTCATAAAACAAATGTAAAAAGTTATCAGAAAAAAAGGAGCATTTTTCTAGCCAATATTCAATCAGTGGGCTAGGCAATAAGGTGCTTGAACTATAAGAAGACACACTGTGAGGAAATTCTCTTGGAATGAGGAACACTCACTCAGATGATGACGAATGCTTGTGCACACAGGTGACTGACAACAACTTAGTCAGAAACAAGCACTGAATCAGAGTTCCATTACACCGCTTCCTTAGTCATGGAGCGCTGAAGGTAGTGGAGGTCTAATGGAGCAGAGCACTTTGTGTTACAACAAAGCCCTGCAGGCAGGTCAGTGTACCCAGGTGTACAGGTTCAGGCTGGATCTGAATCACAGGAATGCTATAATGGACTGCACAAGAGCTACAAATGAAACATGTTTGCAGTAAGGTACAATGACTTGTGAAGGTCCTAAATATGATGCACATTCTTTAGGCTTTTGTCAATATTTCAGAAACCCTCACTGGTGAACATTTGTGCGTTTAAGCAGAAAATGTATAAATTGTACCATGTTAGACGAGGATACCTTTTTTCTAAGTTAAAATAAAAAAACTATTTTTTCTTTATTTTACAACAAATATGTCTTACAAAGCAATTATTTTAAATATATTTCAAATAAAAAGTGATATATTATTATAATCCATATTTTTCTAAAATAACAATTCTA
The DNA here is from genome assembly GCA_022702515.1 of Ilyophis sp. 1 JC-2022. Lineage (NCBI taxonomy): Eukaryota > Metazoa > Chordata > Actinopteri > Anguilliformes > Synaphobranchidae > Ilyophis > Ilyophis sp. 1 JC-2022. Next base: position 98,119,775 of record CM040406.1, read on the forward strand.
AGACATATCCATTCACACCGTTTCCAATAGAACATACTTTTTTATTTTTACAGGGTTTGCTAAGAGGCATAAATTAAGGGAGGGGGAGGGTGCTGACTGTTGCTTGTGCTCTATAATTAGTTTATAGGTAACCACTGAGATACTGAAGGCAGAAGCTTACACAAACAGAAAGAAAAAGCTTCTTGTGAACTACTGCTAGGTTCAGGCCAACGAGAGCTCCGAGCTCCAGTGCAGTAGTTAAGGAGCACCATTCTGTGTGTGTATCAGTAAAAGTCTGTTCCCAAACTCTTCCACATTCATACAACGCTGAGTGGCTCTTTTTCACAGAGCATATGGCATTCTGGTTTAATCTGAGCACAGTGAACCGTGTACTGCCACCAAGCGTTCTATTTAAATCTGTAATGCAAACTCTCGGAGGCACTGTCAAAACAATCACCTCAAAGATATCCTCTATCTAACCGCTCAGCAAACAAGGTTTATAATTCTGAACAGCAGACAGCTGACAGCTGACATTCAGGAGTACAGTATAAACACATCAAGTTTGTGAAAGTTTTCTATGGCTGCATCCCAACAGGTGACTCATCATGGGGGGTGGATGTGTGTGGATGTGTGTGGATGTGTGTGGATGTGTGTGTGTGTACGTGCGCATGAGTTAATTGGTTTGGGAGTGTCTGTCGGCCAGGAGGAACTACTAAAGGCTGTGGGGCTCAGCTGATGAAAAGAACCCTCATTTCATAGTTGCCCTTTGCACCTGTGAAGTCTTTAAAAAAATCTATTTAAAGCACAATCACTCCAAGAAGTGTGGAGCCAAGCTAACTGGTTCAATAATCAGTTGCATCTGGTTTTAAGTACCTGACACTGTGTCACAAAATGTGTTCCTCCAGGACCATGGTTTAAGGGCAGTTTTATAAAAGCTTTGTGAGTTCTCCTGTATCCCGCGGATAATTTGTCATTGCAGAGTTTTGGATTCCGTGGTGCACTGTACAGTACCTTCCTGGTAGAAAGGCTGTAGATTGGTATCCCTCTGTCCAGTCAAGTTGCTGAGGAGAGCCACAGCATTCTGCATGGTGCTGCCCAGTGAGTTCACCTGGTGCTCCTGTCAACACACATCATTTTATGTCCCAATGAATAAGATAAAACACAAAAGGTTACTCAGATAACATTAGGGTTGGGTGGTATACATATTTTCTCACCATCACTGAAATGTACCACAGCATGAGGTAGACTGTTTTGTAACAACTGAAAAATGCCGGTACATTACGATGCTTGTAGTTATACCAAATGCTCATAATGCACTGCATTTACATAGCTTATGTTATCATAAACATTACAAAACCATTTGCTCTTGAAAAAGTGCTACTAACAATAATTTAATTAATAAATTGCTACCACCCAGGTGTAGGCCACATATTCCGTTCCTAGTTACATAGCTGCAGGTCTGTTTGTTTCTTTCCCATTTCCCTGACTAAACATTACCCATAGCTAGCTAGCTATATAAAATGTTCACATATTTTAACATACTGTATTTCACTGCTGGGTCGGTACAAATTGCACATTACAATGTACCACTGTTTCCACAGAAACTCCTTCTATCGCAACAAGAGGGGTCACAAAAGCCCAGTGCAACTTTGAGGACTGAAATTGATATGAATGCTTTCTGTACCAAAATAATTAAATGACATGGATTTGAAATGTGCAATTTGCTATTTTTAATTCAAATGCAGGACACCATGTATCCTTGAGGGATAAGGGACAAAACAAATGAAAACGCAGGACATGTGCAGGATGTCTGGCCAGGTGTCAATAGAACAAACAATCAAATGCACAAACTTGCTTTAAAACATTTATTTTGCCACAGCGCAGTTACTGAGCAGGAAAATAATCTCACAAGTGTGCACAAGATTTGAAGTGTTGCCTTTGGCAGAGTACCCAATTTAAATCTTTGGGTTTCCTTTTATAATGTGATATCAAGCCAAAATACTGCCACAGTGGATCCGTCACATGTTTTGGCAACCAAATCTTGGGCCTCCATCTTGTCTCTTTACTCTTGTCTAATCCACTTGCCAATAGGATTACTTTTGATTCCACAGCATCGCTCAGGCTGTATCACAATGTCATACTCGTAAGCAGCGGCAGTGCTTTCGAAAGTGGAATACTATTAACACATGCACTCTAAAGACTGTGCACCAACCGATTAGACAGTATTGAAATAAGTGTCAGTACTAAGGGATATCATCCAATCCCAACACAGCATTAGGTCATAATAAAAACAGACCAATTATGGTGAACTAACCCTCACGTTGTTCCTCGTTAAAGAACCTGGGCAATCAAAATATTTAACTTTAGTTTTATAATAGTCCTTATACTGCCTACTACAGGACAATTTGGTATTTGTCTTTTGAAGACAATGTTTCTTATGCAAGCAGAATGGAGATTTACAATTTAAACAAAACACTGGAGCATTGATTTAGTCTGCTGCCAATCAAACTAAATTGCAGTACCGGAACAGACACACCTTGTCAGACTTCCAGCTCTCATATTTACAAATGACATATTTAAAAACAACATTTCATCAGTTTCCTGTTTATAAAGTAAGTATACATTTTTATAATGTGGCTTTAAATAAACACTCTAAATAAAAAGTAATTGCACATGGTTGTTAATATTAACCAGTATGTGGTGGGTGGCAGGACAGTAGGCATGTCAAATATACGAATGCAAGATGAGTAATGCTCTGCAATGGGGTGATGCAACCCTGTAGTGCTGGTAGGAGAACGAAAGACAGGAATTTCTGTGGGTGCTAGTTAGACAATTCTTGTTGACTCTGTAGTCCGTTTAGATAATTAAGTCCATTTCGTAGGTGCTCCTTTTAACTGACTTAACATGCACTATTTATAATGCGGCCACTTAATGGCAACACACGCACGCACACAAATCAAATGGCCATTTTGTTTCAAATTTCCAATTATATTCTTTAAAATGAATTAGAACCACACATACTAGACATTGGGATGAGCAGGCTAGGCCAGGCCGAACAACATGGCAAAGTGAGCACACTGTAAAGAAATTAACGGAGAACATAAAAGTCGTGGACACACAGGCATGATGGGAGACGTGGCCGGAAAGATTACATCATCAGAGAAACTTCACAGTCTGGAGTCATGACAGTTATTTAAGACCTATACCTCCAGAGAGACTGAATGGTTAGGCCTGTGTCAGTAACATTTGATTACTAAATGCTAATAAAATAAGAGAGGAGGGAATTGTGGACATCACTACCTGCTATAAACAGCTTGTTTAACATGTGGGAGAGATCTGGGTCTAATGGGGACCTGAATTCACACAAATTAAATCAGATGGGATTTCCTCCTCGCACATCTCTAATTCAACCAGGTTTTAATGAGAAGATGAGTTGGGAGAAACCAACCTCTTACAAATCCCAGCCTGGTTATATGCGCAAACATGCACACAAACACACACGTCAAATACAAAAAGTGAATCGGAATGCAGGCCCAAACTGGCAAACACTTTTCTAAAATATAACCAACCAGGAATCAAACACTGAACTTTGTATCACCTTCTAAGCTCTGTGGGGCTGTTTGTCATTCCAGCATCTCCAGCTAAACAGACATTTATCTGGTCGACAGTGCCTGAGCTCCTGTTAGCTTTGACACTGCTGTACTTCGAGCTTGTGCCATAAACACGATGGTTGGTTTATCTGTCTGATGCCATTATATGTGACTCACATATAATGGGACCCATCTCTGCAGCAACACAAGGGACCTTTCTGTAGAAACCCAGTCACAATGAGGACAATTACCATTAAGGTAATTATCTACCAGCTACTAGATACATTGGAGAATGTTCTCTCTTTTGCTATACCTGCCAATCAATTATTTTCAACACCCATGTCTCACAGCCTTTGTTTAATTTTTAATAGCATTAGTGAAACCAACGATGGCTATCTTTGTCGCTCAAGGTCATATTTAAAGTTATTGTTGATGTGACCAGCTCCATTAATTTGAACTTAGTCATTGAACCCAGTATGATTGCACTTACTAAAAGTGTGGTGTCTGTGAAATTTATAGAGAGTAAAGTTAAGGTGTCAGTGTTGTCTGTAGCCCATCACAGGGTTATCTACCAAGACAACAAAGTGTGTTCTTGATAACAACATCTTGAACTGACCAAGGTGTTGTGTCTGACACACTGCCATGCATATGGCAACAAATGTAACTCAAGAGCAAATCAAGATGCTAGTTTATTTTGATTAAATATCAAGTATAAAGTATTGCGCAAACCTTAGCTCCTAAGTAAGACACAGGGCCACAGTGAGGCTGATAAACTAGTTTCTGTGACTGGAATATTTAATTTGGAATAATGTAGCTTCGAAAAAAAATTAACTATATAGTATAACTATAGTTTGGCTATTTTCTACAGTGGTTAATATCAGAACAGGAAGAAGGCAGACATATTGGTATCTGGGGGTGGGATATTTGGGGGGGTTAAAGCCATAAAGGGTGAAACAGGAGAGGTTGTCCACAGAATGGAGGTTATCTGAGAGGTTAGCTCATGCCCTTGATGGAAGCAATAACACAAACAGTGCCAGGCATTTATTTGCCAAGGGAACAATCCATAGAGATTGCCAACCAGGGATGAATCGATACCAATCAGATCAGCTTTCTCTCCCCAGTCATTACAGTTCAGCCTGCAGATTCCTCCCGTCCATCTTCTCTTGAGCCAACTCTCAGAGTTTAATCAATGGCACTCTGTAAACTACTGAATTAATGTAACAGTAAGACTACATGACAGCTCTGTCTGCAGCCATGTCTGGACGAAAACACATTTTTCTGGGACTTTTCAGGCTCCACAGTCAGATTAAATCAGATTAAAGTTTGACCCGGAAAAACAGGCAGGGGGGCAAGACCTTTGGATCTTTGGTTGTCCCAGTTTATCTACCTTATGAATACAGAGGCGGTGCTTCAAATAGAAACAGACTGTGCAGAAAATACATGGGTAAAGCAGAAGATATCATATGAATGACATACAGTATGCCTTGTCATGGTGGGTTATGCAGGTCATCAATCAGACAGAGACGAAAATAGATACAAAAGGTTCGATCAGTACAATAAGGGCTATGCGTTCGCCGATAACACGGATGTAAAGTTGAGCATTCTCCAGACACGGACCACTGCTTGTACTTTCTAGAGATGGATTGATCACTCATTGGTTATAAGGTTCAACAGGTTTAACTGGCTGTTCAAGGAGGTTCATAACTTGCTCCAACCTCCTCTGAGCCCTCCCTTCCACTCAATTATATATCTGTCTTTTTTGCATAATATTTCCCAATAATCAAGCAAAGAGGTCATAAAACTTATCCTTGCTTTAGGTTTGAAAGCCACGAAGGGGGAGGTTTTAATATAACTAAAAGTCTTACTGAAATACAGCATGTAAATTATGTCTCAAAAGCCGAGGCTTTCCATACTTTGTGCAATCTCTTTTGTTTTATGATATGATAAAAATAGAAAACAGTGTGTGACCAGCAGGTTCACAGGTATCACTTTGATTTTAACATTCCTTTATTCACTTTGCTGTTTTTAGCAGATGAGTATGGGTGACAGTGGGATTTTACAAACCACTTTTAATTTCCCACAGATTACCCTCAGACGCCCCACCCCAAAATGTGTAGGAAAGCAGATGAACAGACGCATGCGCACACACACACTAACACGCACGCACCCACCCACACACAGCACATAGGGGACAAGGTTTTCCACAAGCTACTTACCGAGATAACTTGAAATATGGCAGGTAGCAGGCGGCTTTCTTCAATGAGCCTGTGGCAGAAAGATACAAGTGCGTTTACCTTCTAGAGCCGGGCACGCATTTCATCTTCATTAAGCCGTCACGCCGCCTCAGTATACCAGCTTGACTGTGCAGGTGCACTGTGGCGTGAATACCCACACGGCTAAGATCACTCATCTGACAAAATGACCTTTGACTAATTCTCTGAAGAAAATCCAGCATCACCATAGCTAGACACAGACCAGTAATGTGCCTTTCTATTGGGAATGACTTCCGCTGTTGACACATTGATTAGGCCTTTTGATTCACAGCCAGTTTCTGCATGCATAAAAGGTGTTTGTGGTAAAAATACAATCCCAGCCTCAAAAAAGTGAGATAAAATTAAATTAGCTAGAGGTCACCAGGAGAATTAATTATGAGGTTGCGACATAATAATGATTCATTGACTTACTGAAAAAAATCCCATTTTCACACCTACCTCACTGAATGTCCCCTAAAATAAGATTCCTTAAAAAGATCCTTCTACTCACAACACCAGATAAAGATAAATAACACAATCTCTCTCTTTCTCTCTCTCACATAAAAAGCAGAGAAAATGCATGCACACACACTTTTTTTTTTTTTTTTTTTTGTGCCAAAGTGACCTGCCTAGATTTCCATCCTGCTCACATTCTATCCTTGCTCTTATCAAATCTAATTCTGAGACCCTCTGGCTTAGTTAGTAGGAAAAACGTAAACTTTCTCACTCTGAAAGCAGATCATTAAAACCTAACTGCATGCTTAAGTGGCATCACTGCGTAAGGCACTAATGCATAATGCAGCAATACTCCCTTTGGCCCTGATCGCATAGACTGTGGCCTGGATTCAATCAACATTATTTACAAAGAAATTCAAGTGCTGTATTTTTGATTTAAACCCGTCCAACGGTGTTTGCGAAGACAAAAAAGAATAACACTTCGACATTAATAAGTCAGAACGAAGGCTATTAATTAACATTCACTGAATACAGGGCTGTAACGGTGCCAACAATACAATAACATACAATACAATACGGCCTTCATTGTCCAACCATTGCCTTCTGCCTCAGGTAAAAAAACACATAATCAATCATATTTCAGCAAAATACAAGTAGGAACAAGTACACAGTACATACACTTTATACAGTACAGAGTACATACACGTTATACAGTACACCAAGCCTTGTTGAGGAGGCTGATGGCGCTAGAGACAATGGACATCTTACAAAGGTTTAATTTACCCATAGGCCGTCTAAATTGCTGAGGTTGGCCAAGGTCAGGAACTATGGCCAGAACCTTCCTGTGTACAGGGGAATCACGCAGGACATCCAGTTACTTCTGCTGTCCACCTATCATCTGGCCAGCTGTGTTAACGATCCAGGCCAAGAGTCCCGTGGTGGGATGCATAAGCTTCATCTGCTTGTCCTCACCAACCTGAACTGACAGGGTAGAGGGTACACTGCAGTGATAGAACAGGCCTGCAGTTGCTGGGCCTTCTCACTTGCAGGGGTAGGGGGGTGATAAATGACCCTCACTAATCAAGGTGTCTGAGACGGGAAACTTTCCACTTCTGTGTCAGCAACAGACACCCTGATGAAAACAGTCTGTGGGACGAGCCTCAAAGCAGAAGAACAGAAATATTGTGAATGTCAGAGTGATATCAGGGACACTCTGGTTCTAAAAAAAATTAATAAAAATAATTTTAAAAAATAGAATAAATTAAATTTTTTAAAAAGAAAGAAAAAGAAGTAGGCCAGGCCTTGATATTCTATTATGCTGAGCTGAATCTATGCCTGCTGAGTCCTCTGTCCTTTCATTTAAAGGGCTATAAATCCTCCCCAAATACTGCCAACCATTCACACCAATATGTTCATGGAGATGCACTGAGTCGGCAGCATTTGCATAAACAAAGGTCACCCCATGAAGCTAAAGCATATAATAAGTGCTGCCTGTTTCCACACAGCTCTTTATGCTCTTGATTCTCGAGCCCGCTGATGCGAGATAACCAATGGCATCGCCGCATCGTGTCTTTCCCACACGCCCACAGCTTTTAGAATGGCAAGGCAGCTGGATGACATTTAGCTGTAATCACATGCTGTCTGTTTCTCAAACTAGATGTCATAACCTGCCACTTAACTCCACCTTCCTCCTCATCCTCTTCCTCTGTCCGCTACACTCTCTAATGTGGGCCGGACAGCGCCTCACTATCGACCAACGATTGAGCTCTCTACTAATGTGACCGATGTCCACACTATATAGAAGAATGAAGATCCGCATCAGCTATGCGCATGCTCTAAGCTCATTCCTCTCCCGTCTCTCCTATGCAAAGCCCTTCACTTTGACCGTAATCAGAGCACCACCTGAGTGACATCCTCAGCCTGGCATGCTGTATCACAGCTGGCAGAGAATAATACAGCCAGCTTGCTCAGACCTTGATAATTACTAAAGCCCAGACAAGGTGGAACCTCCCAGATGCCCTGGTGACTGATCATCATAAAGTTGTCTCCTTTGGGCACAGGGGAAAAGCCTGCCAAATCAAACACAGAGGGAGGGACCAAATGGGCACATGCCTGATGCTCTCAGTCAATATTATACACCTTTTGCACTGAGAAATTTGAGCTGAGCCATATTGGACCCGAGCATATTTGAACTGGCGGGCAAGGTTTGAATTGCTTTTCCATTGTACTCTGTTGGCCTCTAGCATGGCAGGGCATACTTTAGCAATATCACACAAGAGGGAGTGCCATTATACAGTATAGCAGCACAACCTTGAGTGCGATATTGCTTATATGCAACAGTTCTACTCGCTTCCGGACACCATTTTAAAACTTTTTTTTTCCAACAATGTTTCAATTAGAATGTAATAATTCTAGTGAGTGATGCATTACAGTAAAAAGTTCCAGTGCTGTTGTACTGTATATCAGCACTAATGGAATGCCTCCTGTCCAATCAAATTACTCGACCGGAGCGAACTGTCATATAATAAATATCATCATGTCAATATTGAAATTCATTTTGGCTACTAGTAGATTTTTAGATGGATTCATGACAGGCTACGGGGACCTTATTTTACTTCTGATGATGGCATTGTTTTTTCCTTGCTAAATATGTATAACTTGCTTTGTGTATCTTAAAGTATGTAACTATTTTGCAGAATAAATTATAAGTTCAGTTCTAAATTTATCGGGGACAAATATTGCCATGGTTAAAATGGTTAAAAAAAAAAAGAGGCAGATTTTAATACCGTAATTTCCGGACTATAAGCCGCTACTTTTTTCACACACTTTGAACCCTGCGGCCAATACAACGGTGCGGCTAATCTATAGATTTTTACGAGCTAACGGCCTCCAGGGGGGCGCTCTAGCAGGAAGCGCAAGAGCGAGACAGACAGAGATAATGCGCCGAGGAAGACGCTAGTTTGATTGTGTTTTGAACAGCCGTTTTGCGCATCATGCACACACCCTCATCATGGAAAACACACGAAGAAATGCATATGATGCAGCTTTTAAGTTAAAGGCAATCGATCTGGCTGTCGAAGAAGGAAATAGAGCTGCTGCAAAACATTTTTAGGAAACGTGCCTGATTATTACAACGGTATTTGCATTGGGTGAACGCGATCGCGATCGCATAGCAAATACAGTAAAAAATAATAATCGGTCATCAGAAAAACTACCAATAATAGGCCCACAAAAAAATAACAATTACGTAGGCCTACTGATCGACATTAGATTCGTTTTATTGGGCTATTCAACAACGCGATAGGGCTACTTACTTTTTCCACCTCGCTGGTTTAACTTGCAGGGCGAACAGGCTAATCCGTTTTGTTTTTTTCCTTCGTTTAAAAGTTTTTTTTTTTTTTTTAAATCCTGCGTTAACATAGTAACGGATGCTCGTTTTTTTTATAGAGCAACATTTAACCAGGAAAACATGACATTTCAGTGCAAATTATGTCAATATGTCATTTAAATGTGTACATTAATAAAATAATAAGTTTAACCGACTAGTATTTCTGGTGCCGACTAGCGAGGGTAGCAACGTTGAATCGTCTAGTCGACTAAACACGCACATCCCTACTGTGTACGTAAATATCTCATGTTACAACGTGGACACCTGCGGCTTATAGACAAGTGCGGCCTATATATGTACAGATTTTTTTTTTCTTCTAAATTTCGTTGGTGCGGCTTTTATTCAGGTGCGCTCAATAGTCCGGAATTTACGGTAATTCAAATGGGGTCCATATTTCCATGTCTTCTCTTTGTCATTGTACGGTACTGTTAGCTAAACAGTTCTGTTTTATGTGTTTGTTGATTGAGCCGTCTGCATTAATCTCTTCCATGGTTTACTGGCACGTCCTTGTGGACGGATTTTGAAGTGACCGTTTTTGATGTAACTGCTAGCTCTCAGCTCAATTATAATCGTACCAGCACCAGAAATGAAACCGGGTCTCGCCAACCGCGTCAAATCTGAACAAAAAGTGCAAAAGCTCCAGCACGGGTCCGGCCTGGCACGAATGTGTAAAAAGGATATAAATTACTCCTTTTTCAGGGCTCACCACATAAATAAACAAACATACTACTACTGAACTCTGGCTTCAGCTCAATTGGACAACATAGAACTTATGTGATAAACTGGTGTGCGAGTCACATTATGTATCATTTATTTATCATTTCAAAGTTCCTTTTTGGATCAGTAGCCAACAGTGCTTCTGAGAAATACTGTTGTTTGCAGCTGGCTGGTTGTTGGCTACTAAAGGGCAGATTGGGTTCAGCTAATCCGACAGATGCCTTTGCCCAGAAGGCAAATAGCTCCCTGGTCTCTCTTAGGCATGTACACTCAAGGAAGACTGTGGCTAAAGGTTTAGATAATCGCATGGCTTCAGCTCCTAATGAAAGCCATGATGTTCAGAAATACCGGCACACGGTCTGCTAATGTTCCAATTTGAAATCTAATTTAGGCAAGAACCTAGCAAGAGAAGTCTGCACTTTTTCCAAGACCTTATCAAGCCGAAGAAAATGCAATTAAATTTTTCATCGTAATGGTAACGCTTATTCAGTCATGGGAAAGGCCATCGAAACACAAGTGTTTCAGACCGCTGACATCAATTTAAACAGTTCAGTGTAGCAGAGACCATCAAGACCTAAAGAGATGGCAGTGTAGGTAAAATAAAGACCTGTGGTCAGCTGCACAACCAGACCACCGCTTTCATTATTTATTTCCATTAAGTCAATTAAATGGGCTGAAAAAGACAAAAAATAATAATAATTGGGGAAGTACTTCAGAACATGTATTCAGGTTTTCTTGAAGTACATGCATTTCTTATTAAAATAATTAACATAATTGATAGTTATTGAAAAACATGATTTTAATATACAAAATTAATGAAAATTTAGTATATAGTATAGGATAGTAAATAGTATATAGTATTGATGCAAAACTTTGCAATCTGAAGATCTGATCCTTTGATGAATGAAACCACTAAAATCTTACATGATTTGTGATTTTATTTTCAGTGATTACACTTCCATCACTTCAATCACAGGTTGCCCAACATATTTAGCAAGTGTGTCTGGTAATAGTTTAAAAATAATGTACCACACATTATCAAAGTATCTACATTGCTTTCCCCCCTCCTTGTACCGAATTGGCCAAAGAGAAACAAATGAAGATGAAAACACTCGTGGAAGGGAGAAAAGACACTATTCTTTCTACTGCAGTAAATAAAATAAATGAATGAATGTAATTAAAAGTTTGATTTGGGTGAGGTGGGTATGGTCTGCTTTTAGATTATTTTACTTGATTTCAGTCACTTTTGCACCAAATTCACACAGTCCGAATAAGGCCATTGTGTATTTAGTGCACAAGCTACAGCAAAGGTCCTGTGCTTGGATGGCTGAAGTATGTGTTAGCACATGTCAGAGGGCCCGTTTACACTGCTTCTCTCTGGGGAGTCCATCCATTAGCATGTGATAACCAGGCCAGTGGCGTACATCACTCTCAGCCTCCCTGGGGCTTTCCCTACGGGCCACTGCTATGGCCTGTCACAACCTGCTCCCATTCCCAAATCTCGTCAGTTACAACCAAGGGGGACCAGTCATTACCAGCTCAGCACGGCATCAGGGGCTGCACCTCAGAGGCAGATTTATATTCTTTGTAGACCACTGGGAGTTATTGTGGGAGGGGACTGTAACCCAGGAAGCAAGTACAAAGTCTTATGGGAGTTCCTGGCCTACATTACCCAAAATACTTATTTGAAATAAGCATTTACTGTTTCTTAGCCTGTTTTAAGCTTATATATATTTCTTACTTTTTATTTATTTCACAACAGTTTTTTATTGTGACTGACTACTAAAACTAGTCCAACTGTCTATAACAATTACTGCTAATAATAAAATTACTAACATTTTTACACAAGACCCTGGTTTCTGGATAAACCAATGCAACTACTGACTGAGCTGAGGGAGAATAAAATAGCCCCTGAAACCAAAGAGCTTGTGATGAATCCTAAACAGGACTTGCTCTTTATTTGCCCTATGGCTCCAGTAGGATATAAGTTATTAAGTGTAAACACATCTCGACTGGCCCTGAATCTCTAATGCATGTCCGACCCAAGGAGAAGCCATGCTTAAGCCCATCTCCAGCAGCACACAGCCAGGAGGAATCATATATTAAACAGCTCTCACAGTAATGGAGCCATTCACTGTAAATAATTTAACTAGTCAGCAACAGCATTCATCAGCTGCACTCGACATCTGTTTGTCCACGACTCCAATGACTTCAGGTCAGTGTGCAGTTGGTCAGAAGCCAGCCTAGCCTGCTTCTAGCAATACCATCAAATTCTCAGGTTCATGTTTGATATTTAGTCTAGCTTTAGTTCAATTTCAGGATTTCCCATACATGTCAATCACTGCTAATAAATGTATTACCCTAAACCCTAAAGTGACAAAACAGCTTTCACTATGTTTTTTTAGGACCTACTAGTTATTGTCATTTCACCACAAAAGCACCTGGAGTTTATTGGGCTTCACAACCAACCTTATTCAACATGACTTATGAAGGCAAAATGTCTTCATATTGCTTCATATTATTTACTGAAATCATTTAGCACATTTCTTGCTTAATGGTACAACAAGATTACAAACTGATTGTCAAGATTGGAACGGCAAGCTCCAGTTTAGAAGCTCACAGCTCATTAACCCCAAAATTGCACTACATTATAGTAAAATGAGTAATTACGTATTAATCTACTGTCAGCCAATGTCTGAAGTTTGGCTTTCCTCGGTAATGCTAAGTAACAAGTCTCTTCTATGAAACATTTTGTAGGAAACAATCTCGTAAAACCAGAAGACTGGGTGCCCTAAATGTCAGTGGTCAAGTGAGTGTAACTACAACCAAAATGGCGGGGTCGTTTACTTGCTGACAGGTGTGTTATGCTCTGTCAGAGACACAAGGAGCTTGAGGGCGTAGACTGGGACTGGATCAGGTTCAAGAAGGAGAGACTCATATCTGTGGAGGAAGAAAACAAAGAAATAAACCCGACAGAGTACAACCACTTACTTCTTTTAGCATTTACCTTAAAAATGAAGAAGATAAAACTTTAACTTCAGTCCACAATGAAGAAATAAGAGTTAATTTGTGTATGCTTCGAGGGGTCACTGCCAATTATAAACCGTGTTCATTATTCTCTAAAATATGAATCTAGGTCAGAGCACATATTTATGTCAATGAGACAACAGTGGCTACTGAGGGCCATGACTATTGTTGTTCTATCATTGTGTATCATACTGTTGTTCTATCATTGTGTATCATACTGTTGTTATATCATTGTGTATCATACTGTTGTTCTATCATTGTGTATCATACTGTTGTTCTATCATTGTGTATCATACTGTTGTTCTATCATTGTGTATCATACTGTTGTTCTATCATTGTGTATCATACTGTTGTTCTATCATTGTGTATCATACTGTTGTTCTATCATTGTGTATCATACTGTTGTTCTATCATTGTGTATCATACTGTTGTTCTATCATTGTGTTTTTGAATTGGTAAGAAAGGTCAGACCGATTAAATGACAGAGAAAAATGAAAGACAGCAGAAGAAGATAAGGGAACATTGGATACAGAAGTTAATTTTATTTAGGGCAAGTGTGGGTGATAAAGAGAGAGAGAAAGGCCAACATAAAAGACTAATGGTTACCAAAAGAAGACTGAATATGTGGTCATTGGAGAGATGAAGCTGCTGTTAGCTATTAAAGACCAGGAGATTAAGTAAATAAATACTTTACTGACACAACATCTAGTACAACGTTACAATGGCCATTCCCGTGAACATACTCCAAGCTCCAAAGAGAGGATTTGCGCGTGCGCATGCTAGTATATAGTAGTGTTGTAAGTACAGGAGCAAAAACGCATTGGCAAATAAGAAAAAGGTAAACTTAACAGATTTAACTGTACAAAAACATATTTACACAAATTTGAAGAACTTCAATTCCTTATCAAAGTATGAAAAATGTGAAATCATATTAGGAGAAACACCAACAGCCCCAATTACAGCACAACATATTTCAGCCCGCCATAACCTGGGAGACACTGAGTGACCATTCACTCCTAACATACACAGGAGATTCATTTTTCACTTGTGTTGATTTATCATTAACATTGTTATTGTTACTGTGTTGTTTTTGTTTTGAGAATATTCATTAGCATTATCATTTTACTGTACATATGCATTTAATTGATTTCTGTATGCTTTGGCAATATTTACATATGTATTTCCTGCCAATAAAGCAACTTGAATTTGAGAGAGAGAGTGAAAAAGAGAGAGCTCACTGTGGAAGCAGGGCCTCAGTGATGAGTGACAGCAGTCTGTTTGAGGTGTAGGCCCCGCCCTCCTGCACAGTCTCCTGGCACAGCAACAGCAGAGTGATTTCTGAAAGCACCCGCAGGCTGAGGATCCGCCATTCGACTGCAGTACAGAAAAGAGAAACACACATCAGCCCATCTCGACTGCAGTACAGAAAAGAGAAACACACATCAGCCCCTCTCTACTGCAGTACAGAAAATAGAAACACACATCAGCCCCTCTCTACTGCAGTACAGAAACCAGAGTAACACACATCAGCCCCTCTCTACTGCAGTACAGAAAACAGAGTAACACACATCAGCCCTTCTCTACTGCAGTACAGAAAACAGAGTAACACACATCAGCCCCTCTCTACTGCAGTACAGAAAACAGAGTAACACACATCAGCCCCTCTCTACTGCAGTACAGAAAACAGAGTAACACACATCAGCCCCTCTACTGCAGTACAGAAAAGAGAAACACACATCAGCCCCTCTCAACTGCAGTACAGAAAACAGAGTAACACACATCAGCCCTTCTCTACTGCAGTACAGAAAACAGAGTAACACACATCAGCCCTTCTCTACTGCAGTACAGAAAACAGAGTAACACACATCAGCCCTTCTCTACTGCAGTACAGAAAACAGAGTAACACACATCAGCCCTTCTCTACTGCAGTACAGAAAACAGAGTAACACACATCAGCCCCTCTCTACTGCAGTACAGAAAACAGAGTAACACACATCAGCCCCTCTACTGCAGTACAGAAAAGAGAAACACACATCAGCCCCTCTCGACTGCAGTACAGAAAACAGAGTAACACACATCAGCCCCTCTCTACTGCAGTACAGAAAACAGAGTAACACACATCAGCCCCTCTCTACTGCAGTACAGAAAAGAGAAACACACATCAGCCCTTCTCAACTGCAGTACAGAAAACAGAGTAACACACATCAGCCCTTCTCTACTGCAGTACAGAAAACAGAGTAACACACATCAGCCCTTCTCTACTGCAGTACAGAAAACAGACTAACACACATCAGCCCCTCTCTACTGCAGTACAGAAAAGAGAAACACACATCAGCCCCTCTCTACTGCAGTACAGAAAAGAGAAACACACATCAGCCCCTCTCTACTGCAGTACAGAAAAGAGAAACACACATCAGCCCCTCTCTACTGCAGTACAGAAAAGAGAAACACACATCAGCTCCTCTCTACTGCAGTACAGAAAACAGAGTAACACACATCAGCCCCTCTCTACTGCAGTACAGAAAACAGAGTAACACACATCAGCCCTTCTCTACTGCAGTACAGAAAACAGACTAACACACATCAGCCCTTCTCTACTGCAGTACAGAAAACAGAGTAACACACATCAGCCCCTCTCTACTGCAGTACAGAAAACAGAGTAACACACATCAGCCCCTCTCTACTGCAGTACAGAAAACAGAGTAACACACATCAGCCCCTCTACTGCAGTACAGAAAAGAGAAACACACATCAGCCCCTCTCGACTGCAGTACAGAAAACAGAGTAACACACATCAGCCCCTCTCTACTGCAGTACAGAAAAGAGAAACACACATCAGCCCCTCTCGACTGCAGTACAGAAAACAGAGTAACACACATCAGCCCCTCTCTACTGCAGTACAGAAAACAGAGTAACACACATCAGCCCCTCTCTACTGCAGTACAGAAAACAGAGTAATACACACTTCATCCCTGGCGTAAGGGTCAAAGGTGAAAGTTCAGATAGCAGAGAATGAATACATTGTAGCTTCCTCACCATTTTTACTAAATGCCAATGAAGTCAAAGGAGGCAGAATGGAATCCACAACCTATGGAGAAAATAAAGAGCCTTTCAGCTGGAAAATAAAAGCACTAGGACACACAATCATTTACACATTTTAATCATTTACTATTTCAATACATATTCATCCCCTTATGGACAGGATGCTTTTCATACAAATGTAAAAATTGAGTTACTAACCATGTGATTTACAACAGTTGGAAGGGAAAATGAAAATGCACTCATAAACGCAAGCAGCAATTTAATGCTACCACTGCCCTTTGATCAATGGCAGTCAACTACAATAAACGCCTTTATGTTAGCTCTTTTTATAATTACAATGGAGTTATTTTTCATTATTACATCCATAAAAACAATAATAACTATTCCACGCCATCAGACTCAGTGTGAACACTTGGGACATGTTTCAAACGAGAGACAGAATTTACATATGAAGCCTGTGGCGATGAACATTTGTTGAGGACTTTTATAGTTTATTACATCCTTCAATACAGCGCTTTATTTAATACAAAAGGCATGTTCCTTTTGCCATGACCGATTTTACATAACAATGTTTGTGCAAAACATGGCACTTGTAATGGAGATAATCTCCCTGTGCTGTCAGAAGCATTGGAAATCCTGCTGCCGCTGTAAGGGCGTCCGCCTCATTGTCAGACGTGGCCCTGTGAAGCGCCCGTTCATCCCACAAAACAAACAAAAGTGCTAATAATAACACCAAACAGGATAGGCCAAATGGCTCTGTATTTTCAGCATGTCTAATGTTTGTCCTGCGCACCTCCACTGTTAAATATAGTCTCTCCTGACGTTAATTTGGACGGTTTTTGTTAAAGCCAGTGTCAAAAATGTTTTGTCAACTGTCACCCTGTCCACACAGGCACGCATTGTGTGCGGTTGCAGGCACCACAAATAAATTAAAAAATTAAACTATTTTAAGAGCGTGATAACACTGAAATTAGAAAGCACCATTTCCTCTATCATTCAGCGCTATTGACAAAACCCAATGGAGATTTTGGAGAAAGGGTGATGTAGATTTTAGATATACAGTGCCCTCCACAATTATTGGCACCCCTGATAAAGATCAGTAAAAAGGGTTATAAAAAAAGTCACCTTTTGGTGAATCAGCTAAATGAAAATTTAAAAAGAAAATCCAACCTTTAATTGAAGTAAATGTATTCTGAAAAATAAAAATCCCTCATCAAATTTTTTTTATTTTTAACAAAACCACGAGTGCCACAATTATTGGCACCCTTAGAAATTCTTATGAACAAAATGTAACTGAAGCATTTTTTCCATTTATATTTTACTTTTTAAAGTTGATCAGAGTGTTTAGGAACTTTCAAGCAGTAATCCATGACTTCTTGTTTCACTGGGGTATGAATATGAGGTGACACAGAGGCCATATTCCCTTATTCATACATCAACATGGGAAAAAACACACAAATGTGTGTTGAGCTTCATAAGTCCGGGAATGGCTATAAAAAAAAAAGCTACTCACCTGAACATGCCCATATCTACCGTTGGGGCAATAATATGCCCCCACGCACAGTGAGGAGGATGGTAAGAGGCAAAAAAATCCCCAAGGATCACTGCTGGAGAATTACAGAGGAAAGTAGCATCTTGGGGTCATCAAGGCTCCAAAACTACCATTAGACGTCACCTACATGCCAACAAATTATTTGGAAGGCATGCCAGAAAAAAGCCTTTCCTGTCATTTCACCACAAAAGCACCTGGAGTTTACTAAACGCTACTGAAACTTTGACTGGAACCATGTTCTATGGTCAGATGATACAAATATTGAGCTTTTCGGCAACCAACACTCAAGGTGGGTTTGGCGTAAAAAAAAGGATGGATATACCAAAAATAACCTGATCCCCACTGTTAAGTATGGTTGAGGTTCCGTGATGTTGTGGGGCTGTTTTTCCTCCAAAGACCCTGGGAACCTTGTTAGGGTACATGGCATCATGAACTCTTTGAACTCATGAAATTTTTTATCAGAATCTGGCTGCCTCTGCCAGGAAACTAAAACTGGGTCGTCATTGGATCTTCCAGCAGGACAATGATCCAAAACATACGTCCAAATCAACACAAAAATGGTTAAATGAACACAAAATCAAGCTTCTGCCATGGCCATCTCAGTCCCCTGACCTAAACTCCATTGATAACCAGTGGGCTGAGCTGAAGAGGATAGTGTACAAGAGAGGACATAGGACTCTGGATGATCTGGAGAGATTCTGTAAAGAGGAATGGTCTCAGATTACTTGCTCTGTATTCTCCAACCTTATTAGATGTTACGGGGGAAGACGCAGTGCTGTTTTATTGGCAAAGGGAGGTTGTACAAAGTATTAAATGCAGGGGTGCCAATAATTGTGGCACACATGGTTTTGTTAAAAATAATAAGAATAAATTGACTTTTGGATTTTTCTCATTTTTTCAGTGTAAGATTAAGCTAATTCACCAAACGGTGATTTTTTTACAACCATTTTTACTCATCTTTACCAGGGGTGCCAATAATTGTGGAGGGAACTGACTGTACATACAGAGGAATTCCCCATTAGACTCTTGAAATAATGCAGATAAGATGACTTTTCAAGATAACACAGGAGAAATTCTATATCTGGCACACATTATGATGTCACATTTATGATGTCATTAAAATCCATGCCTTTTAAATTGTCCCGAGTACCCTGACAATGAGATTTAACGTTACAGCTGAAGAGTGAGACTAAATGAAAGGCTGCAGAGGCACAGCTGGAGACAAAGAAAACTACTTGAGAAATGACATAAAACACATGGCTGCCATCACATCCCTTCCATTACACAGATAAAAGTGTCCATTCCTGTCTGATATCCATATATATAGAGTTCTGAATTTCATTTTCTGATCGTAAAAAACAAAACATCTCAAAAAGAAATATACAGCATTATACAGCAATGTCATCCAAGTTTTAATATTTTCAAATATAAATTTACAGTGCCCTCTCCAAGTGCTTGTGAGATGGGGAACTCTGTGCCTGGAACAGACTGCACCACTCGTATACAGTGTAGCAAAATTGCTATTTTTCACCCAGCCATTTTTCATGGTGAGGAATGCACCAGGCTCCTGTTTGCTAATTATGTGATGTTAGAATACGTTTTGTGCCCGAACCATGAGAAGTTAAAAACACTGCCATTTTACTCTTCAGCAAAGAGTTTACTTAAATTTCTCAAGAATAAATAATTGAAAAACATTGCAAAATGTGAGAATTGTGTGTCAGTGTAAGCTATGCAAAGTGCAATGGATGAGTTTTCACAGCATTGAGGAATACATGAAACAACTGTTCGCTCGCTCATACAAGCACATACATCCACACACACACACACACACACACACACACACACACACACACACACACACACGACACATACATACAGTACATCATGTATGGTGTAAAAACGACAGACTCAGTTTCAGATAAGCTGGCCGCTTCTCAGACAGAGGGTGTGCAGTGGGCCTCCAGGTGTGCATGTGCAGAGAGTTACAGCCCCTGTGGATTGTAATCACTTGTGGCACGCTGTAGCAGAAGAGTCTTCTCCCATTTCCCTTCACTGTCACTCCAAACTGGGGCTGATTGGCCCTGACAGAGTTCCACTACTCTGTAATGCATTTACAGTCTTTGCTTATGCTTTCTCTTTGTGAAACTCCACTGCCATGCTCTAGTGCTGGCCCGCTTACAAGCAGCCCAAGGGCAGAGAGACATACATTGGAAGCGTGTCAATCAGTGCCAAAGTTTTTGGAAATGAGAAAAACAAATGCTTTCATAAATTTCCTGTTCGATTTAAACGGCTAACAGATCAAAACGCTGCTGTCCAAATCTTCCTCTGGCATTTGTTTGCTCTTGATAAACGGCACCTTTTGTACTTTTAGTAATACAGGTGTGTGGCAGTTCTTGTTGAAATTATCATAAAAAGTATGGTTGGTTGTACACTAAAGCTAACACTATGATGCATTATCATAAAGCACCAGGCAAGGTACTTATTTTTCAGAGCTTACTACTCAAAAATATCTAAATTCAGCTAATATAAATAATAAAAAACACTTGTATCTCACAGGCCAGAGGCTTTGCACACATGTAACTTTGTTATAACAAACATTTTTCCCTTTTAGAATGTCCCATACATTGAGAACAAAAAAAATATTAGCAAACAAAACATTTCCTTGTGAAAAGGTCCAGACCACATATTCACATAGACTTACAGTAGAGTGATGAGGTGTCATCACAGAGAGATGTTGGGTAATGACCTCCACGGCCGACAGTGTGTTCCTGATCAGCTCCTCTGATGCTGTCTGCCCTGAAACAAGCAGAGTGTGTGGCACATGAAACAGACAGTCACACAATGCCACACCACGGTGAGAGGGACACACTGACAAAAAGCAAAGCCATGCACAGCCATCATTAGGAATATACTGACCTACAGCTCTGTCTAAGCTGGTCCCACAAGAATCTATGGATGTGATGTGATGCTGAAAACAAATAAAAAGAAGACATGATGATAGATAGAAGACCTCAGTTGCCATGACACCATTTCTCCTTCTCTTACAAAGATGAATTAATTTGAAATACTGCATGTTGAAGAACAATAATTGGCCATTTTCGCCAGGGCAGTGTCTCACCAGAAGGGCCCCAAATTTTACGAGAAACTCCTCTGTCACCACCTGCGGCCTGAATATCTGCGGAAAGACAAAGAGAGAGCATTAAATCAGAGTGCCACTCTTCCACATCCCACCTCCATCTTCCATTCACCTTCCCTGCAATTCTGTGAAGAGACCCACACATTCGCCGCACACTCTGTGTGACTGTTAGAGGAGAGTTTGAACAGCTCCTCACTTTTCCCCCAAAAACTCTCTGTGCTGCTGAGAGAAGGGTTTATAGCTACAGCTGAACACTTTCCCTGTTCTCTGTGCTGCTGAGAGAAGGGTTTATCGCTACAGCTGAACACTTTCCCTGCTCTCTGTGCTGCTGTTAGTGGAGTTTATACAGGCCTGCTGAGCTGTCAGCTCCTGGCAGTGCAGATTTCTCATCCCTCTCCGTGTCTTGCAGTAATAAAAGCACAAGCATCTCAGAGGGAGAATTAATGCCTTTCTGCTCCCTCTTCAATGTCAGACAGAGCCGACGCTGTTTATACACTGTACCTCACCACCCCACCCTCTCTCGTATACCCAGAGCACCGCGCTTTGTTCACCTGGTGTTCACCCGGCCTTCCAGCGCTTATGTCTCATTAAGGTGCACTGCAAATATGTAACCTCTGGTGCACACCTGCGTATACGCCTGCCTGCCTGCACTCAAACGTCTACATCTCAGACTTGTCGGCATTCCGTCAAGAACCAGCTGAAATGCCCCACTAAAAGGAAGAATGTTTATTGTTCTGTATTGCACTCTTTCTAAAGCAAATGGCTTCATAAGAAGACTAGTAACCTGTCAGTATGACTCCCCTTTAGCCCCGCCCCTCCCGGTCAGAGATAACTGATCTCACATTACTAGATGAAAGACGAGGGACACATGCAGGGCCTGACTTTCAAATTAATTTGCCTGCAGGTCACTGGGCTCCAATATTGTTACCACTGGCCTAGAAAATGTTAGCCAATTCTAATGCCACTTAAAGAGGTGCATGCCAAGCAGTCCTACTCACAGTACCTTCTGTGTCCAAGTATAATAAATATCCATGTGTGATGATGCAGAATAAGTACTTGTAGTCCAAAGCATTTTTTAAAATTATTAATTATATAACGTCACCTTCAATAATGCGCAAATACAATGTCTGGCTGGGGTGCTAGTGGTTCAATCCACTAAATCACACATTTCTATTAGTAGTGCCCATTCATTTGATATTTAATTGAGACAAAATAAAAGTATACTTTCACCACAAATGTCAGCGGTCTAGGTCCATGTGAATCATTGTTTAATTTGTGCCTTCCTGGCTTGAAAAGCAGCTATGGGGTGCACTTTCAAAATAACTCGTAAATAGTTAATAGTAAACTTGTAAAGTATAAACTTGCCAAATAAACACTGAGATCAATACAGTTCTCTACTGTTTTTCTCCACGGTAACATTGGTTCCCCAGTCCAACATTATCCATTTCCAATAATGTTTAGGCTGCAATACAGCCTAAATTTGTCCATTTAACTACAGATATTTGCTACCCTGACTTGCCAAATGGCCTACATTTCTGGTTATAACCTTGCTTGGTAGGATGTCTGAAATTACTGGCATTGACTGAAAATAGGAAAGGCATTTAGCTGCTTCCTGAATGTTTATAATTCTGTGATGACTGCATGTCCAATATGATGTTACTTTGCATTAAACTAATCTGGCAAGGGCGCATTTTACAGCATTTCTTAGGATGTTTATCATAGCCTAGCTCAGGGGTCCCCAAACTTTTCCATGCCAAAAACCCCCAAATAGCCATAGCCTCTGGCTGGGGCCCCCCTATTGCAAAATGGCTTTAAAAAATAAACTTTTATATTACACTGGCAAATATATATTTTTTTAAATCAAACATACAGATTCTTAATACACAACACAATACTTTTGACCCTATTTTGATTCCATAATCGGGCCGTGGGCAGCTCAACGTAACGCTTTGACTGACAGGCAGACCGTTCGTTATTGGCTGTGATTGAAAGAAGGGCATGGCAAAGACCTCATTTCGATATGAAAGGATTTTTAACAATTCATATTTTATTTTAAACCGGCACAATAATCTTATGAATTGAATTGAAATGTATTTTTTTTATAAATTAAATTTTATTATAATTATTTTTATTTTTTTATAGCATTTTCCATTTTCCTCTCCCTACCAATTGGCCCCCCTGGCGCCCCCCACTTTGAAAACCCCTGGCCTAGCTTACCCTACTAAAACCAAACAATGCAAAATAACACATGGCTCCTGGCGATCATCGTAAAAACTGAACATTCACTTTGCAGAAACAGAAAAGACACAAACATCTGGCTGTCAACATCAGGTAGAGTTTGACCCCATATCCATGGAGCAGGAAAAGCCAGCGCCCTCTCCTGGGCAGAGTTAGCATGTGTCATGGTCGACAATCCTACAACCAGTGCCATCAATCCCCTTATACACCACAGCAAGTTGTCTGATATCTAAAATCTGTTTCTGAAAAGTAATTTGAAAAAACAGCACTTCAGAAAGTGATTTTTCATAGGACACAACTTTATCCCTGTTTAATGGACTGCTAAACGTAACCTTATAAAACCAGGCGCAGAAGAAAAAAAATATCAGAGTGACAAGTTATTACTTTTAAAATGAGATGACTCAATTTGCCTGTGCGGTTGTGTTTACAGTCCATGAAAATCCCTCGAACGTGGAAAATTCTATTGAATCAGAGCCTGGCTTCATCACACAGCTCAGAGACAAGCATCTTGCAAGAGTAAAGAACTCCTTCGTATTAATTTCAGCCCAACTGAGCATGTCAGTACTAAATCCAATTTTGCACCATTCGGCAAATGGCAATAATCTGGCCTGAAGCAGAAGGGAAAAACCAATATGTGAAAAAAGACTGCATTTTCTGAAGTTTTATAATCGACTAAACATGGCTATTTTCAATCCCGCAATTTTAAATGTTGATGTTAACAGATTACCTCATTTTAACACGATATAAATGACTAACTATTAGTATACATTATGATTTAAAAAAAAAGTTATACTACTGTTTTCCATCAGAAAATGTTTTTCAATGTGCTAATGTATGCAAAAAAGTTGGAACAGTATGTAAAATGCACATAAAAGTAGAAAGCAGTGATTTGTAAATTCTCTTTTACTTATATTTAATTGAAAACAGTACAAAGAACAGATGTTTTAGCTTATCAACTTTATTGATTTTTGTAAATATATGCTAATTCCAAATTTGTTGCCTACAAATTTCCAACACATTCCAAAAAAGTTGGAACAGGGGCAAAAACAAAAAACAAAAAAAAAAATGGGGAAGTAAAATTTTTAAAAAAACACCCGTTTGGAACATTCCACAGGTAAACAGGTGATGCTATCATGACTGGGTATAAAAGGATATCAAAAGACGTGCCATCTTATTTTCAGGTACTTTTTCAAGTGATATAATCTCTGCATTTGAATAGATTTATATGGGAATTTGGGGGTGGGACAAGATTAAGCTGTAAATTACATTGGAATAGTACGGAAACCAAGGTTGGCTAAATGTCTGTAAGTCATCAGGGGTCTGAGGTACCAAACAAGCCTCAAACCATCACTCTGCTGCCAAATATGCAATAGATATGGATGGATCACTTTAAGCGTTGTTTCTCCTGATTCATTTTCCTATTGAACTCTATGGAAAAATAAGTCAGGAGAAACAACCCTTCAAGTGATCCATCCATATCTACTGCATATCTGGCAGCAGTGATGGTTTGAGGCTCGTTTGATTCTGCAGACCCTGGATAATTTACAGCCATTTAGCAAACCATGAGTTCCATACTATTCCCGTGTAATTTACATCTTAATCGAGTCCCACCCCCCAATTCCCATAGAGATTCATTCAAATGCAGAGAGGTTATATTATCGCTTGTAAGAGTACCTGAAAATAAGATATCAAAGAGTCTTTTGATATCCTTTTGTACCCAGTCATGATAGGATAACCTGTTTACCTGTGGAATGTTCGCAGTCTTTTTCTTGCCCAACTTTCTTGGAAGGTGTTGCAGGCATCAAATTCGGAATAAGCATTTATTTACAAAAATCTATAAAATTGGTCA
Source organism: Ilyophis sp. 1 JC-2022 (assembly GCA_022702515.1). Classification (NCBI taxonomy): domain Eukaryota; kingdom Metazoa; phylum Chordata; class Actinopteri; order Anguilliformes; family Synaphobranchidae; genus Ilyophis; species Ilyophis sp. 1 JC-2022. The sequence continues at coordinate 98,145,001 of CM040406.1, forward strand.
GGTAAAACATTAAATATCTTTTCTTTGTAATGTTTTCAATTACATATATGTAAAAGAAAATTTACAAATCACTGCTTTTATGTGCATTTTACACTTTTTTGGAATTGGGGCAATTGAGGCGCACACATAATTAATAACAAAAGCAATATACTGTATGTCCTTTGACTATATAACTTTATCAAGCAAAATTACAATCGGACAACCGAGAGAAGCGGCTTCCCTTTTTTTTCACAGGCAGTTACCTAGCAAAATGTATTTATTAAAGGCATTTTCCTATGAAAGCAAGCTACTTCTTTGACAGGAATTATTATGCTTGAAGTTGGGTTTCAGTGACACACCAGGGGACAGAATTGTCATTAAACCTGCCAGGGCAGGGGATAGCAGAAGCAGTGAATCATGTGGTGATTTGTGGGGCAGCCCATAGATCTCCAATCTGATTACAATTACAATATGTAGTCAAACTGAGACCCTATGTATTGTTATTGGCATACAGGTTAGTAAATGTGAAAAACAAATGGCATTACTCACATACTGTATGTATACATGCATGTGCTAATGCGTGCACACACACGCAAACACACACACACACACACACACACACACACACACACACACAAGATTCACCTGAGAGGTGAGAAGATGTAGCACAACACCCATCATTGGCAGGCACTGCTTCAGCTGCTTAGCTTGAACTGTTGATGGATGTTTACGTCCTGCGATGTTCCCCAGCGCAGATAAAATGTCACCTGCGCGGACAGGACAGTGACCAATTGCAAACTGTCAAATTTATTGAGAGACTCAATCAAGGGTTCAGCAGTGACGTGAAAGCAAATGCCCAGATCCTGATGGAACTTCTGGTGGAAACAGCCAAAGCAGGCGAACGAGGCAGACAGGCATTTCTAGGTCAGAAACCCGGGTTTATAGTCAGCTGCTTTGCCATTCTGAAGTCGCACACCTCAAAGCGAGGCGAGGCGAGACGTGCCTTGTCGTGGTGCTAATTAACAAATGGAAAGGCACAAAAGGTCAATACCTGGCTGGGTGCTTTAAAATTCAATCAGAAAGGTAATTAAAGAGAAGCAGAGAGATTGGATGCTTGAACCATTTATGGCCATTCTCTGAGGCCCCAGCACTCACTCCTTCCACTGTTTTCCTACAGAGTGATTGATTTACCCAGAATGCCTGGCAGCTCCTGCACAATGTGACGGATGAGGACATCCAGGCATTTTGACAGGTATTCATTGCCGCTTTGTTGTTCCCTCCCTGGTGTGGCCTTTCGGACGTCTCTTTCAATGTACATCACCAGTCTACAATCAGGACAAGAAATCATTATTATTCACCCCAGCCTACACTCACGCATGGCTTGAATCTAAACACACTAAAGTGAATCGGAGATCTGTACAGAAAATAAAAAGTACTCTGCAAAAACATTAATCCAACATGAAGACTGGCAACTGGCTAAAAATGACTAATAAATCAGCCATTAACAAAGGCTGGGAATTATGGGAAAACACTCAATTTGCACTAAATGTGTTGGGTTACATCTGGTATGTTATGAAACCTCAATATATTCAAATTTGAGTCTTCCACACAAGTTTTGCATAAACATTTCTGAAGACTTTAAATCGGCATTCAATGCTCAACATTGAGTTCATAACCGGTCCCCACAATGTTCTGGCCAACCACAAGGAGATACAAGGTTTAATATGTTTTTTATGTTTATGGTATACGTCTAAAAACAAAACAAAGCTTCTGTACCATGACAGTTTCTGTGGAAACAAGTGAGACAGAAACCTATAATCTTATTTTAAGAGACTGAAGCTGTGAGAAATGCATGCGCATTCAATTCTTTATGAAAAGCCGTACTGATATGCACACGCTTTACCAGTCTCCCAAAACGGATGGCAGCTTAATTAATGCATTACCACATAAAGTGGAGGGTAGCCGTGTTAATGAGTGAACACCAAAGAGACAATACGGAAAATTGAGAGTGCAGTTACCCTACTGATGAATCTGTGTATCTCAGCATGGATCTCTGAGGCATTCTGACCTTTGCTGCTATTGTACCATTGTGCCACAGGACAAACTAAAACCTTGCTCTCAGTGTTGATATTAATGTGAGCGGAGCTTTGCTTTCCGCCTGCAGTGTGTCTGCAGCAGTAGTGCTGCTCACGAGCGGAGCGGCAGGTGAGGGGGGGGGCGCTACTGTTCCTGTGCTCTCCGCCTTCAGGGGCCCGCTTAATAAGAAGCGCTGTTAATTAGCTTGTTTGCCACTGCGCTGCAACACCGTGCAATCGGCTGCCGGATATTCAACACCCTCCACCCCTCCAACAGCCAGATATTTCTGCTGAGATCTGTCTCTCAAATTAGACAGAGACAAAACCAACAGCTAGGAAACTGGAAAGGACCTGACAATAAGCAATAAAACTGCAGGGGGAAAAGGCCAGGGCTTTTGACAGAGTACAAAACAAAAAGCCGATTCTCAACATGAAACAATGGGTGTGCTGACACGCGTTTTATCTTCCGCCTGCTGCCTCTCTGTGCTTAATTTAAAGCCTCGCTCTTCCGCCATGGGGACACAGATAATTGGAGGAATGACTGAACTCACTTGGCTAAGTGATGCTGCCCTAGTTATTTGGAGGTTTGCCCGTACTTTCTTGGGCAAACTATGTTTTCACCGCACCATTTTTTTTTTGCATCTGTCAGCACCAAAAGTCCAAACCTGCATTGCTGACACGGTCTGCTCTACTGCAGGAGAGTAATGTAGAGCCATACTCCATACATCAGCAACCCAAAAAGAATCACAAACATCTCCCTGCTAATAACAGATGCCATCAAAGCAACAAAGACCATTAACCCAAAACTGAGTCCTTTCATTATGTTCAAATGGATGGATAAACTTTGAGAGGAGACCACAGACAGAGGCTAGGAAAAACACACAGGGAAACACGTGAACTAATGTACTCTGCTCCATTAACAGAACAGAAAAAACTCTTAAAATACTGTAGGAACACTGCAGTCTTTTAAGCCACTCTGATTAAGTGTGATGGGTGGAAATAGGGGGTAGGTTTCATGGGGAAATAAATTGGGCAAATGGGGAAATAAAAATAATAAAAAACAGCTCGTATCAATTTTAACTGTGACAATCATGACCTCATCTTGATAATAATCACAAAGCTGAAAGCTTTTTTTCCCTCTTCAAACATCAATATCCTCCACTTCAAGCCTCGACACTGTTCTCTCCAATCTTCACAAAGCAATTCCCTTCCGCTGTTATAGAAAAAACAGCCCCTAAAGTGCTTACGTGTGATACACTTAGCTCACCTGGGAGCCTGATTATAGTGAAAATAAAAGTTAAAAAAGAGGAAACAAAAAGTCAAATTAATCTTCTGAAACTTTTTTTCTCTCCCAAATTATCATCTTCAAATATTTAGCAACAGAATTCTGTGGATCTGAATCAATATGCTTTCTAACAAAGCTTTTCATATATTAAATGGCAATGCCATTGGCAAATCGTTAGGTGACATTTGTAAATCTAGTCTACTTGATCATATTCTTTATACAAAAGAGCATGTTAAAGGGTAACAAAGCACTAAAACAACTTATTTTAGATGATAACTGATACACTTGGTTTTTTCTAAATATTACTGATTGATCCTGGTCCAAATCTTGACAAATTACTGGTCAGCGCAAAAAAAGCGTAAACTTTAAGAATCTGGCTCAAGAGTGTCTCTAGTGGTAAAACGTTCGGTACTGCACGTGCAATCTGTGATTGGCCAGAAATGTCCTTCAGCTGACGTATTCCTCACGGTGACGAAATAGAAACCTGTACAGCTACGCCCACCGATAGTTTGGTGGCTACGCCCTGAAGCTTTGGAGCGAGGGCGGGCAGTGCAACGGTTGATCTGCGTGGAGAGGTGATAGAGCGAGCAAGCGATATAGCTAGCTTACAGTTTAGCTTTTTTTTATATTCTAGTTATAGTAGCCTATTATATTTTTTTAGTTAGCTTGATAGTCCCTTGTTTTTTGAGAGTTAGTTTTTCAGTCAAGCTTATTAGCTATTTTCTTTTATTTTTATAAATATATAGGCTAATTTATTAAAAATAAATATATAGTATAAAACATGAAAACTGCGTATATGACATGGAGAGCTAATCTCTGCGTTGCATGCACGGTGTGGATATTTCCTGTATTTTTATGTTAAAACAAAACAAAATTTTACGTTCTGACGAGGTAAGTAAAGTGTCAACTGTTTACTTTTTGGTCCCGAAAGCGGTGAGGTTCAGGGCGCTCCTAACCCGCTCCATACTTCAATTCAACTCCGTCTGACTCCGTCCCAGACTCGCTGACAGCTCGCCCCTGCGGCTTCCCCGCAAGGCCATGCTTTAAATCTGGTGGAGTGGATTACCGGAACCTCCGTCCGTTGGTACGGGGTGGCCGTGATGGAATTGGCACCAACTAAAATGGCGTTAATCAACAAGCAATTACTATCCAACAAGACGTTGTCCTGAATGATTTCTTCACCTCCCGGGGATTGGACTTCATGTTTGTATCTGAGACGTGGCTTCATCCCGGGGAGTTCAGCCCTCTTACAGAACTTTGCTCACCGGATTGTGAGTTTTTTTAGCACCCCCAGGATTCGGATGCAGCTGGGGTTTTTAAGAAACATAATTGCCGGCTCCTGAACGCTAAACAATTCTCCAGCTTTGAGGTACAATTATTAAAAGTGAGATTGGCTAATCCTCTTCTCACAGTCCTCATTTACCGACCACCAAAATATAATAAGAATTTTATTGTGCAGTTCTCTGACCTCCTGTCTTCTATCATTCAATAGAATTTTGATTGTTGGGGACTTTAACATTCATGTCTGCTGCCCGTCGAATCCACTTGTTGCTGACTTTCTGCACTTTGCTGAATCATCATGTGCCCATGCTGGCCTGTTTGTTTACAAAAAATATTCTACATTAACTATTAATCGCGCTGCATGACACAGTGCAGACTGTGGACAAGAGCAGTTATTATACATTTTGTTGGTTAATGAAGTCACTTTTAAAAGATATTGTTGAATTTATGTTTTAGGGTATATTATTGCTATATGTGGTATTTCGAAAGGGAAAATTTGGGTCATATAGTTGAGCCAGAAATTGTAGTACATGCATGCTACCCGTTTAGCTTTCTAACGTAGTACGTCCCTAACAGACATTCTCTCTGGCTACTAGTGAAACTAGTAAAATTGCTTGGGCGTGGTTTGATACCTGGAGCTCAGCCCCTATATTATTATGAAATTATTCTAATTTCAAAAAAGGGCCAGGTCTAGCGAAACCAGCTTGTTTTGTTACCCTTTAAGTGTTACGAAAACAAGGCCATGTAGGAAAATGATAATGACTGCTTGACTGTACTAACATAGTCAGAACTACTCCTAAGGGGACAACAGTCAGTCAGTTCCCGATCTTAAAAAAAAAATAAAAATAAAAATAAAAAATAAAAAAAATCATTTATTTTTTATTTCAGTTCCCAATCTTATGAAGAAAAATTAAATTTAAATTGAAGTTATTATAATTACAGTGTTACTGTACATCTTCCGAGGTATGACATAACTTCACAATATTCCCTTACTTTCCCTTACTCCCTCACTACAGCGATGTTGAAAGAGAATTGTGCTTATGGCTGCTATAAGAAGCAGAGTTTGCAAAAGCTGCAAAGCCAAAAAACGAACAGTGGCATTAAAAAAAAATGATGGGTCCTCTGGCATTTACACCTGCAGCTCTGACTCTGAAGACATCTGAAAAATGCCTGATGATTCATTTGATCCTGCCGACATCCCCCATCTGTAGAGTTTATCGGTTTCCCCCCGGGACAGGAAGTGCCGCACACTGTCTGCCGTGGCCATTTCAGAAGCCATTACAGCCGGGGGGAGGCTGGGGGAAAACAGAGCCAGGGCCATTCAGATGATTTAAAAAGGCCATTTATTCCCGCGTGTCAGAACTTTTACCTTATTATGAGCCCTGCAGGGCCGGCCAGTCGCTTCATTGCGGGGGGAGGCAAGAAATGACGAACAGAGTGGAGAATGCCACTCTCACAATAAATGACTTTTACCCTTCCGTGGGACGCCGAAATCCAATAGGAATTCAGGTGTAAAAACGACAGGGATTGATGGGCGTGGCAGCCTGGCATTTCAGCTTCCTGCTCCTGAGACGGTGTGTGTGGGGGAAGGTTGGGGGTTGTGGAGGACTGTGTAATTTAACAAGTGTTCTGCTGATAGGAAAAAGTGCCCACTCAGCTCCACAAAGCGCATTCCTCTGTTCATTTAACTGAAAATCAAACTGCAGAGCATTTATACAGCCTCGTTTCAGATTAACTGCCCGAGTCAGGAATTATAAATCCTCTACCTCTGCCCTTTAAAGTCTTGGGGAAAATACAAGTCTTAAAAAATACAGCTCTTTAAAATGACTATTCTTTACATTTGTTTCCATTAACAGTCAGGGGAGGAAAAGCACTTATTTCGAACACAGCTTCATAAATAAGGGCTCACCTTAACAGTAACAGGCTTTTGAGACAGGAATGGTGACCAAACCTAATCAATCTGAGAGTTTCCAAAGCACATGGCCTACTGCAGTACCTATTGTACAGTTTAACAACAATTAATCCTAGAAACAACAAAGGTGGAAAGTCCAGGGGTCAGAAAGTAACAGTCCTGCCATGTGTTTCTTCCACCCATGAATTCAGCCAGCTGATTTCACTAATTAGTTCTACCTCCTGGCTGAAAAATTATGTTAATTAGCAAATCCAGGTGATTGGAACAAAATACTGGAGAGGACTTTTACTTTCTGAACCTGGATTTACCACCTCTGAGAAACAGTTGTGACAGCAGTCCAGTATATCAGTTAGGCTATAGTTAGACAGTTTTATTAGGCTCTGCTTGTTCCATTGAAAAAAATCTCAACTGAAAAAAATAAAAGAAGCATATAACATAACACAAAAGCATGTTGAAACAGGGTAATAGCAAAATGCATGGACATTTATTGTGAGAGTGGATTGTGAGAAGATTGGTATAGGATGTCCTGTTTGAATAGAGACTGAAGCCTGGCACACACTATAGTACATGAGTTTGCAAAGAGTGAAGGTGACTCATCATGAACAGACAACAGTAGAACTGGGAGAGTCGGGGCGATACACCACACATGTTTTGTCGAGGCCTTATGGTGCCACCCATTAGTCACTCAAGCTGACTAAGGTAGAAATGTGATATATACATTATATGTATACACAAATATGCAATATACACATGCTAAACAGTTATCCATGTTTCATTTGGAGAGAGCAACATAAAAGCAAAGCATTCCATTTTAGAATTCTTTCGCATATCCACCAGTCTAAATATCTCTTTTGGTGTGCCGATATTGGTTTGTTTTGAAATGTTGAATTATGTGTGTGAATGAACCTGTGATATACATTTTTCAAAGTGGGCTATACAAATACCCTGACTGACTGCTAAATGAATGAATGAATGAATGTATATATATATGTATTTATTACTTCTAATAAAGTTACTATTACAAAGTTGCTATATTGATGGCATTTACAGCAATATCTCAATATAGTTTTTTTTATATTCAAGCAAATGTAAAAGCACTATTTCACAGAAATTGTCATTTCAGATTAATAAATTGGTCTACTCTCATGAGGCTATGTACAAACAGACCCATGTGCAGTCATTTTCAATGATTGCTACATATTAAATACGGTTACATATTAAATAATAATGTGAGTTGGTACTAAGCACCATAAGGGGCTAGTGTTACTGGACCTAATTCCTAAGGTTACAGTTGAACCTAATAGATACAAACCCTTTGGGAATGGGGGATGTTTGGAAATGTTCCTAACTTTGAAAGGGAAGTTAAAATTTTAATTGAAACAATTTATTTGAATGCTTAATTGCATTAAGCTTGGCTTTTTAAACAGGCTCTCATTTTGAAGCCGCAAATCTTTGTAAAAGTTAATGACCAATAATCCCCCCTATGCTGGTTTTACGAAAATATAATAATATATTATAAAAAGCATAATAATAACTCATCTTCAGTTGACAACTATAAGAAAAAAATGATCTTAGTGTCAAACAAGAGAAACACGACCGGGCTGTGAATTTGAAACTGGGGATGATTGTGGTTCCTTCACTGATACCATCATAAAAAAAAAACATAGTATCAGTGCAGGAACAAAAGGGGAACAAGGATCTGCCGTCAAGCAGCTGGCTTCTGACTACCCAGCTAAATTTAAACTGCATCTAGCATGGTTAATTAATGAATTCATCCATCAATATGGCAAGTAACAAATTAAAATGCATGTCTTAATTTGCGCAAGACGGTGCCAGTGTTCTTGTTTGATCATGCTACTCTTGGAAACCTGCTCCCAACTCACTCATTTCAGATGGTCCTTTCAGAAGGGGAGGCATCATCAATGGAAAGTGTGTCTCATTTCTGTTTAATGCTCATGTTTTTGCATCAATAATTACAAAAATAATACATGTACTGTATAGTAAGAAGCTTTACAATGTGCAATTGCTTATTCTATTTCCTGGATCATAACCTGATCGGATGACTGGCCAGATCCGAACTGAGGTTCAGGTCTCTGAGGTTCTACTGTATTTTACTGATTTATTACATATTTTCCTGTTGTACAACCTGTATGGATAGCAAAACTCTTTATATATGAGAGAGAGAGAGAGAGCGAGAAAGAAAGAGAGAGGGGGCGAGAGAGAGATAGAGCAGCTAGAGACACCTATATGGAACACACCTCCAGGGCTGAATCCTCCTCTAAATTATCTCCACTACGAGTCTCAGCAGAGCACCCCACTATCCAGCACAGCCGGTGACCTAATTACAGCCCGTTAATTAAGCCATTTCTGACATCCACTTACACTGCCACAGCCAGACCCTGGATGAACAACTACCCCCAGTAATAAACCGCAATGTGTAACAACTACCCCCAGTAATAAACAGCAATGTGTGTCAAAATGCAGCTTCCTTTACAACAGCATGGTTGGACTTTTACAAGGTCATAGGGAACACTCACTACCCATATCACTATATGCAACATGGTCTTCCCAGATATAAAAAGAATCACATGCTTAATTAAGGCATCCATCTTTCCAGTGAACTAAGCATCCTACTGCTGTTGTTTCGTGTTTAACAACACAGTTCTTCAAATTTCAAAACACTCACATTTCTAAACAGTATGTTTTTTTGTTTTTTTGTTTTTTTTTAAGTTACAAGAAATTTTATGCACTTCATAAACTTAATATGAGAGAGCACTGGGCTTCAATCTGCCTCAGGTCGCTAGACTAACATTGCCACAAGGCACCTTTTAGATAAAACATCTTAAAATTGTGTGAACTGTCCCTTTAAGATGCCTTTGCTTATGCCATCAGAACTGGTTCACATGGCTGAAAGGTTCCTTTGTGTAAGGAAGGTTTTCCACCGGGTTATCATAGAAGGGCCACACCACCAAATACCTTTTTCAGGTATGACTTGGACGATAAGCACAGCTGGACCTTGCTAAGTGCACAGAGGACATAGGTCCATGGGAAGACCATGTTGCATATAGTGATATGGGTAGTGAGCAGCCGCGTAGGCACGGGTGGGCGTGGATGGGCGGCTGCCACCCAAGGGAAACTCCCGCCCACCCAGACAGTTTGCAGATACGTGGCTCGTTATCGGCGATTTTTACTGTTAACTTTAGCAAACGAAAACACTCGCGGTAAAAAATGCTAAATGAACAAAATAATAAACAGTTTTTTTATTTTCCCCCCCCCCCCCCAATTTTTTAATCGAGCGAAATATTTTATTTCGATAGCCCCCCCCCCCCCCCCCCAAATTCAATCGAGGTCGTCCGAAATATTCGATAGCACCCCCCCCCCCCCCCCCCCCCAATAATAATCGGTCCAATCCCCCCCCCCCCCCCCCCCCCCCCCCCCCGCCCCCCACCCCCCCCCCCCCCCCCAACCCCACCCCCACCCCCACCCCCCCCCCCCCCTGAAAAAAGCTCTCAGTTGCAAAAAGGGCTAACCCCTGTTATAAGCCTGTGGCAAAAGTTTCTCTCTCAAAGTCCCCTTGCCCCCTCCACCCCCAGCTAGCCCCCACCTACTAGCCTCCAAGCTGGTAGTGAGTGTTCCCTATGACCTTGTAAAAGTCCAACCATGCTGTTGTAGGTCCTGTCATTCAAATGAAGGGCTGCCCCTAGGTCTTGACTCACCAGACCGCACTACCTAAAGATCCTTTGGTTCTTTGTATTTTGGACCATTATATTCTTATCTAGCTAATGGATCTGTTCATCTAATCTTCCTCCTTCAAGGCTGGCTGACTACCTCGATCATACAGATAATGGACACCTCAGTTAAGTTCCTCCCTCTGCTTTGCCACCCAAATATATTTAATAAAAGTTTTTCAACAAAAATGAAAAATCACCAACAACAGAGGATATAAACCCAAAGATGTTCTTGGTTTCCGCGAAATGACCGATTTGCTCAGAGCTGAACAGGGACATTAGACTGATTTAGACTAAATACATACTTATATCTTCAGAGAATGCAACTTGCAAGACAATAATTAGTTAACAAAGAACCCTGACAATGATAGTTAATCTATTTTGAGATCTGACAGTAAATCTAAGTCCAGTTTAATTTAATGCAATAAAAACTGTTATCCGTGGCTTCCTGTGAGAAGGATGCTGCTCGCTCCATTCTCATCAAATAACCATTTCTACTTTGACAATTTGATATGGGACATAAGGTTCAAATAGACTTTTATCTTTAATAACCTTGAGGCATAAAAAGGTGCTATCCAAAAATAAACTGAATTAGATTTCTTTGCTCTGGTGGCTTTCTGCAATGTATTGTAGAAAGCTATTACTCTCACTGAGTCATTTGACAAAACTAATTTAAAGGTGGACTATGCAGGATTTTTTGCCTTTCTGTGGTCCTCTATTTACAATCAAATAATTATCCCCCTTTGTTCTCAACCCCACCCACTCAAGGTACCCAACTTTGGTGATCTAGCTTCCTTGCTACCTAGCATTACTTACAGGTCTAACAGAAAACATAACTCCGCATCGCTTTTCATCCCCATTTTATACTTCAGCTGTAGCCATCAAGAAAAAGCTCCGCTGAAACCTGGTCCCAGCCCGCACACCCACCCCTCCCCACACAGAAAGGGTGTCATGGCCAGAAACATCCCGAACACGTTAGAATAATAAATACAGGTAGAGGAGCGCAGATTGAGCAAATGTACTGAAAGACAGAGATTGCCAGTGCATCATCGATATGACTGAGCATGGGCATATTACAATATTTTCTAAGTAAAAATCCTGCATAATGCACCTTTAACTCTTGCTGCAGAACTGTGCACTTTCACATTTGCAGCAGGGCAGAGCAAACTATGCTTTAAATGCCCCCACTTATTTGTTTCTGGTTTTATTAAATGCTTGGTCAATTGTGTTGTCTAACGTGTCCCAATAAAGCTGGTAGACCTGTACAAGCAGAGAAAAGCCAAATGTCAAGTGCCGTTGGTGGTCACGGTAGGTGCACTATTACTGGTTGCCAGTAAGCTAACCGCGCATTTCACAGCCTTCCAAAGGAGGCTACAATTTGTATTTTAGGGACATCCTGGTACAAGTGAGGCCCCACTTGCATGTGTGCTCCATTCATTTTGTGACAGAGTGCTTCCAAAATGAAGTGCAGAACAATGCTGGCTTCATAGCAAGACTGGTGTTGAAAAAAGGGGATCCAACTCTGAAACAAGCATGTATGATTTATTCCGTGCCGAATAATTTACGGATGCCATGTTTGCTTCAGAGGAATTGTGTGGGCAGGTGATTGTGACATAACCAATAAAGTCAGAGCATGTGAGAAAAAAAGTACAACACCCACCCAAAACTGCCTATTCAGCTCAAAGGGAGAGAACCATCACATTCAATGCCTAATGCCCAGTTTATGATCAAAACGATGCTAGACTTGGAGCTGGCACAGCAATGCAAATGGATGATTGTACTTTGTTGACAGGACACACATTGGTCAAGTATGTCGTGTTTAGTACCTGGAGTTACAGCAGAGAAGCAGCATCTCACGGTTATTCATTATAACTTGGACCAGAACTAGGAAGGCCTTTCCTCGAATCATGCAAGATGGACTCTCCAATGACCGGATCATCCTCGTCACAAAGTCCTGTAAAGGGAGAGTCAATATCACACTACAACTGAGTCAAAGCCTGCTGTACTGTTGCTGGAGAGTAAGTGCCAAGTTAGAGGGTAAAGGGGCACAGCAATAAGGGAAGATCATGAGGTTGGAGCCTGGCCCAGACACGTCCATAAAACATCACGGCTTTTAAGCTATTTTTCACTGATTTCAGTCATATTATTGTAGTGATGGCCCAAATTCTGCTAATCCGTACCTCAGTCACACAGAGAAGGGACAAGAGTCCGGCTCTAATTCACTGGAACAATAGATGTAAGGCACACGGCTTTTCTATGCGTATTCAATTACCAGTAGTTTTTCAGTTCTCTCCATTTTTGGGCCATTCTGAAGTACCATAGAAAGACAGCTATTGGGCTAGCAGCCTTCCTTCCCCTCTCGGAGCTCTGACTATACTGTGCTGTGTAACAGGTGTTGTCACGGATATGCCCGTACAGCACCTGGCAGAAGAAGTTCCTGCTAATGAAAATGAGTTTGACAAAGAGTTGCGATATATGCCTTTTTGTGATTTTTTAATTCTATTTGGGTTGTACATTTCATGCATTCTAAATTCAGATCTCTCTTTACATCTCCATAGCATAGCATTAAAAACCTGGTGATATAATTAAAATACAAGGGTTCATGAATTAATTAAGAAATAATACACTTAATGAAACTGTAATAATTACAATGTATCACCGTGCATACGTTTTTATGAAAGACAAAAGTATATTGGTCATGTCATGCTCGTAAAACCATTTGATTTAATTTTGTTACATAAAACATTGTTAGGACAAAGTCAATTCCATTATTTCAATTAATTCAATTATAAATATTTGTAATGTTCAAATCTACCATATCCATATAAGACAAAAAGGGTTTTAGAAAGAAAAGGCACACTGAGCTTTGCCCAAAAATTGATGGTTCAGTGTAAACCGCACACTCAACACAAGAACAAACGGGGTTTTATTTGAATTTCTTTGCTACAACTTATTTAAATGGCTTCAGTTACACCTGCAAGCAAGCTACTTTGTTAATGACAGACCTGGGCAATTCAATCAAGCCACATTGAAATTGTTTTGGATTCAATGAAAAACACCTTAAAGCTTTTCAAGACAGAACAATCTAAGAAAAGGAAAAGGTGTGGCACAGAAATGATGGTGCCGCACAGGCAGCATAAGCATTTTACATAAAACACTAATGAAACTGCCCTTTGCAAAGAATCAGTTTGCCTGTCTCCAACTTCACCGTCTTCACTGTCTTAATTAAATTACTGAAATATAATCAAAGAAAGAAGTTAAAACATTATTTACTGAACAAAGAAATATAATCATCATCAATTTATACATTTTAGGAATAAATCTAATATAAATAATGTAGTCCATTCCCTGTTTTTTATTTAAGATTCTGGGCATATGGTATGTATAACATTGTATTATATGTGCAATACTGAATAGGAAGGAAACCAACATTGATAAGTCAAAATAAGTTATTCAGAGTAAAAGCTAGAATCCATCATTTAAATGTTATTGGGTTACAGTATTCCATACAATGAATTAATAGTTTGCCGTTTATCTGGTTGATTAAGTAGTTTTTAGCAGATGTCATAAATGTGGTACATGTGTTGTAGTTTGTGCCCGTTTAAAACGGTCAGCCATTACAGTACCTCATCTTCCTGAAGCTCACACCAGTGACTAGACCACAACAAGTTGCAAGTTACTACATTCTGGCTAAATTGGTAATTCTGGCTCAAGCATTCTTTCATGCCTTGATAATAAACTTAATAATCCATTATTTTCACCAAATTAAAGTTGCTCATGTCATTTTTATATAGTATCGAAGCAAAGGAAGCCACAACTCAATGACATTAAAGCGGCAATTACTAGAATGTGTTCATAATTCCATATACAGATGAACCTCGATCCAACGGACTAATAGGGGGGAGCAGTTGTCCGTTAAAGCCGTTTGTCCGTGCGCGACGAAAAATCACTAACACAAGATATATGAGCGCACAACAACCAACAAAACCGACGCTTGTACGCTTGTAAAACAAACACGTGCGCGCGCCGCGCGGCCTTTACTCAAAAGTAGCGGGTTCGGTTCGCGGGCTTACGGCAAGCGGGTCTCGGTCGGGGTCGTTTTCCCCGGTTTTTTTTTTTTTTTTAGTTTTACCAGATATTCACTAGAGGGATTGTGTCCGTTGGATCGGAATCCGTTGGCATCGGTTGTCGTTGTTTCGGTGTTCGAGTAATACTGTATAATACAAAAGGACACCCTCAAGACAGTTTTTCTACCAAATTAATTTTGTAAGAATGAAACGGAAACCTAAGTGTGTAGATTCCTCTAAATGAGGATTAACACTATTTTTTTTAAAATATTTCAGTGAATACAATAGGAAAAACATTTGTAATCAACAGTGTTTCTGTGTCTGTTCATACCTGTAAAATACCATGCAAAACACCAAAGGGCAGTTAATTTGTGCCAACTGACTGAAGAATTGATCCATCATGGTGTCAATAGCTCCAAGAAAACAAATTTGCATTGGTGCAAAGTACTCTCTCTTCCATTTGCTGTATTAAGATGCATATTAAATGCAAACAAAGTCATTTTTACTGAGATAAAGCACCACATTAATCCAGAGGGTTTGACTACATTGCGTGTGCTTTTTAGCATTCGAAGTGCGTTTGACTGAATTCGGCCCAAGTTATACATAAATTAATTGCATATATTTTTTTCCTATTTCAGTAGCTGGTGTCATTTCTGAACTGTTTTTAATCTCTATGTAGATGAATCTACATGCAGTGGTTTCGGTTTTGCTCCTACAAAGTTAACCTGGTAGAAAAAATATGTCTTGAGGGTGTCCTATCGGTGCAGTGCTATTTGGAAACGAATGTTAAATTATGTATAAACATTCTAGTAATAGCCGGTACAAGGCCATTAAATGGACAGCCTGCTTGGCTTTAATGCTATGTTAAAATGAGGCAGCAAACCTGTGTTTGCAGAAATGTAATATTATTATGCACTGCAGCATCACAAAGCATGACAGAATTCTTGAGCCAGTAGTAAGCCACATATGTCCAATGTACAATTGAAAGCAACATGCACAATGATGGTACAGTAGCCTATGCAGCCCATTTAAGCCCATTGTTCTGTCTCAGCCCACTTCACAATTTCAAAAGATGCGAATTGGGCTTGAGTGAGAGAACAGACGGGAGCCGCAACGCACTGCTATTTATTTGAACACCACTGTATGGAACACAGGAGCGATGGCTTTATATTGTGTATTCCTTTCAGCCTGGCTAATTTAAAGATACCCAAGTAGTGACAATCTTCAGCACTCCTTTAAAAAAAATGCAGTCGCAGCACAAGCTAGTCTTACTCTTTAGTCTTTACCAGTGAGATTACAGGATGTTAACAGAGGAATTAAATAGAACTACTGAGGTTTAGTCTGAAATATTAGGTTTTTAGACTGCATAAATCAAATATGATAATAATCCTCAATTTACTAAATTATGTTTTAAACATCTTTCTTTGGCTCTGTATTAGGCCTATTTTATTAATTGTATTAAAACATTTGACAGTTGGAGACAGGCAAACAGATTATTTGTTTAAGTGCATTTGCTCTTTAAAAAAGTTCCCCCCTCTAGGCCTGGCACAACAATTTTCAGGCTTTTCCTATATCTTCGATTTTTCAGTCTTTAAGAATTGTTTGTTTGATTGAATCCAAAACAAAGTCTTGGGGTGAAAGATAAATATCCTTCCGACTATAGTTTTAGATGAGGCACATAAGCACAGGTTAAAAGAAAAAGGGGAGGATAATTAAAAGGCACTCGTTAACCTCACCTTCCACCATAGAATTACAAAACAAAACATGTCCTACATGATGGTCACCCTGTTGTGTGTGAGCTACATTAATTCCTTTCAGAAGCTTCAACCCTTTACATAAATTGTAATTACATTGGCGGCTTCCTGAGCCTTGCGCTAAGATCACAGCAGCATCTTTCCTAATTAGTTTAGCTGCTCAGTGATTCATTCAATTTACAATTCTGTGCAAAGACAATGCATGGCTAAACACATGGCTTACAGGACTTTATTTGTCAAGGGAATCCAAAATAGCAATGTTTAGCATTTTACACCCTTGCATGGTGTCATTAGTGCAGAGGTGAGGTAGAAAATGTTATCATTATTCAATTTTAAAAAATTATTATAATAATTGTTTGTAGATTTTATTTAGTAAATCTACATAGAAATTAATTCAGGCCACCCTAAATTCACAGGCTGAACTGCAGGCAATCTTGCTCAACTTTGAGGCAGCTTTTTAAATAAATTGTATCAGCTTGTTTTATAACATAGTCCTGTTTCAAACAGGGTGTGAAAAACAACAGTTTTATTCAGTATTTTTAGTAATGTGTCAAATCTGGGCTATCCTGACACTTCTATGCATGGGACTTTTATAGTGGGGTCACTTCGGCATATTCAAAAATAGTAACGACCAAGCCTTGCTAGAAAAAATAATAATGAAAGCAGTACGAATATTAAAGAAAACATAAGCCAGGTTTTGACAAACCATGACTGGACTCTTGGGAGTTGGTGCTGGCTAACACAAATCCAGCAGGGATAAACAGAGGAGAAGATGACACAAAAAAAACTTACAAGCTAAACAGTCACAGAAACGAGATTTGGTTACAATGTTAAAAAAGCTTAAAGCAACCATCATTATGCCAGTCTTCCTCAGAATTCTGTCCTGCGTAAAACTGTTTCTATGAAACAGTGCAATGTATTTTCCCCCCTCTGTGCCGGAAGAGGAAAAAAGAAAGGCAACGTAGGATGGAACAGATTATAACAATAGGACTGTTTGGGCATGGTGTCTTCATTTGTACATTCAAACTGTACAGAATCAAACCACGAAAAAGGGATGCATGCTTTCTGTTCTGAAGAGAACTTCCTACCTAGTTTTTTCCCTCCTAATTAGAGGCACAGAGACAGACTCTGGAAACATCACCCCTCCCCCCCCCAAATCTCCTCTTTTTCAGTCTTAGTTTCTAACTTCCTTCCCCTGAGTCGCCGTGGTGAAACAAATTATAGAAATTATTCCATTATTTGCCTGAACTTAAGACAAATGAGAAGATGGCATTAGTCTCTGCTTTCACTAAAACTGCCTCGCCATCACTAATGGCCAATTAACTGCCAGGGGAAGTTAGAGCAAACATGGAGCAGCCTAGGACTGATAGTGTTTAGTGTCAGGTGAGAAAAACCTTCTCAATGAAGTGAAATCCATTAGGCTGATGCTCAAATTAAGCAAAAAGAAGCAATTAGACCTCCTTACCTTCTCCTGGACGAGGCGCTGTAGGTGTGCGCCGGACGATAACATGGCGGCGAACATGGTCAGCATGTGCTGCTGGACACGGCCAATCCCAGAGCCCAGGCTGTTGAGGATGGCTGGCAGCCCCACTTTGTCGATCACACTCTGGAAGGCGCTCGCGGAATGGCGGGTGATTCTGCACAGGGCCTTCAGAGAGCAGGAGTGGACCACAGAGGATTGTCTCTGTGTTTATGTGATAATGCTGCTCTTTCACAAGAATGACAGGAAACACGGAGCAGAAAAAGGACTCTGTTCCAGGGACAGTACAGCAAGGACAAAAGGGAGTTTCTTAAATTGCATGATATGCAGGGCTACTGAATGCAAGCTAAAGAAAACCAACCAAAATAAATAGAAACCCACATTCAAATGCATAATCCTGTTCAAGAAAACAACGGATGTTTTAAGAATTGTAATTACAGAAATGTAATTTCCAACTTCCTTCACATCACATGACACCTTAACCCCCCTTTAACAGCACAGTCTCCAATGTGGCATGGGGAGTCAGAGACGTTGGGGGGTGAGGAGTGGGTTGCTCACCGATATGGCAGTGACCCTAAGCGCATCCACAGTTGAATGAGTGTAGAGGTACCACAGCATAGGCCCGATCTCGCCTGTGATGAATCCCTGGGCATGGTGGGATACTGTTGTGCAGACATTCTCCACAATCTTGGCAGCCATGTGGTTCACCACCAGTTCCTCCTATTGGCAGAAAGCAATTACACACTCCCACTACCTGTCACAGTCCCACAGCTGAAGAGAGAGGGTAACCATAGACAAAGTATCACCCCAGTACTCTGACTTCTGCACAGGTGTTTACAGGCTCTATGTCTCTACATACAGTTCCGGCCACTATTATTGGCACCCCTGGTAAAGATGAGTAAAAATGGTTATAAAGAATTAACCGTTAGGTGAATTAGCTTAATCTCACACTGAAATTTCTTTTAAAAATCCAAACGGTGAATTTAACCCTTTTTACTCATCTTTACCAGGGGTGCCAATAATAGTGGCTGGACCCGTAGCTCTTTCATTCATAGATAGATGGATAAGTGACAGACAGATATGCTGTGGACAGATAGATAAAAATGTGAATCTGTAAACTGGTACTGACTTCAGACTGCTGGACGTATGAAGGCCATGACCTTGTATACCCTGGCTGCAAATACACTAAATAATATTTAGATCTAAAATACAGAGCACTACTATGCCTACTCTAAATGCATTAGTGATTCTCAAGGTGAAACGGCACTGGCTATCTCAATGCCAAAACCAACACTGAACAACAGAGGTTGCACTTCAGTAAAAGCTGATAGCATTACTATACAACTGAATCACCTTTTGGTTTTAACCTTCTGTACCACCGTGGAAAAAAGGAAACAAATGGAAAACAATTGGTGTTTGCATTTCATTAAATTTCATCCCCAGTAAACACGGCCCAATGTTGGCTTGCTCATGCCTTATCAACCTGAAAAGGAAGAAACTCAGGAAGATAAAAATAACTGAAGTTTGAAACTTTATTGTACTGCTGTGCTAAGTTTTATCTTAATTCTGTGTGGCTTCATGAGGTCAAAGGATACAGAAGTTTCAGTTTGAAAGAAGTTAGAGTCAGTGGTCATTGTTATTTCTGTTGGAAAGCCTGAAAAGTGGTTAACTCAGTGCTGTATAAGTATGCGGCATGCCCCAACAAGGCAGATGGTATGCCTGCCATCCTAATTACTGATGTTTCTTGAGCTTTGTAACTATTAAACTTTCATTTTTATTTTCAAAATTGTACTGGCCTTTTCTTCTGAACAGTATGGTAAACAGCCTCTGGTAGGTTTCAAGCAGTGCTGCTCTCTTGCCCACGCAAGCCAATTTGTTTTTTTAATGGTACACATATAGGCGCAAAACATATTTGCATTTTATGGAATGTTGAGCAGTTATAGAATTTAACAACACCATATCTGTTCTTTCACACACAGTTGTTAAAGTAATAACACACCATATTGCCATCTGTTTTATGTATCAAAGCCAAGCATATAATATGCTCACAGTTATGTTTCGTTTAATTAACCATTGATGGTTTATTAATAAAATAAACAGCTTAAAGTTAAGAGTTATCCAATTCACATTTATTTATATTAAATTAAGATTATTTTTTATATTTCCTTGGGCAAACAACATTTAAAAGACCAGATTTCCTTAATATGGCAAGACAAAACAACAGACAGACATGTAGAATGTAGGAAACATAAACTCGCTTTAGATAATA
Source organism: Ilyophis sp. 1 JC-2022 (assembly GCA_022702515.1). Taxonomy (NCBI): domain Eukaryota; kingdom Metazoa; phylum Chordata; class Actinopteri; order Anguilliformes; family Synaphobranchidae; genus Ilyophis; species Ilyophis sp. 1 JC-2022. The sequence continues at coordinate 98,164,831 of CM040406.1, forward strand.
CTAGTATAGCTTGTGAGATGTATTTTAAGCCTTATTTAAGCGGCCGACTGCTGTGCCATAAACGAGTCACCCCGCATTGGCAGGGGTTCGATTCGCTGCCATGGCCCCTTCTGAGTGGTGATCGCTTAATCCGTTACACTCTCTGCTTTCTACCCATTTGAGCAAAGCAAAAAATACAAAAGTGGACTGTCCGCTCTCCTTTAAAAAACAATGAAGGTGTCATTCCACTGCTTGGTTGTGTTCAGAAATGTGTGTACCAGAATTTCTTATATGACCCAAATGCTTGGTGCAGTACCATGCCTTTCATATATGCTTTGTAAATATGCCTGTTTTGCCTGTTCATATCAAACTAGAAATAACCGCCTTGCGGTTGTATGCCTCCGCCAACAAGTCAAGTTGCGTCATTCTACAGACACCAAACATTGAACATTAGATGAATAAACTTTGTTTTATCATTGCAAGAACAGTCTATTTACTGAACATATATAATTAATGTGATTATTAGATAATTTTATCAGCTACAGTGGTAAGCAAAACATTATGTCACAGTGAAGTTCACCTTTGAACTTTTGGATATAAAATGTCCTCACTGCATCATTTTATCCAATAGAGGCCTGTCACCTACGTCACAATTTTGTCAGACACGCCCACTTGTTTGCGCCAACTGCCATCTTGGAGGACCAAATGCCATAACGTTATGCAAACCAAATTAATAGGCTTATCACATTTAATAAGGAGGTTGCTTGATTCTCCTTTATTGCCATCATCGGAATTTGCTTTGCACAATGCAATATACAAAATATACAGTGCACAACATCACAAAACAATTTCTTAGTTTCGGCGGTGTACAGAGACCGCGGCGCTGCGTGTATGGAGGAGAGTCGTGGAGGCGGAGTTTGTGTGTTGGGCTGCTTGGTGACACTGGACATCTAGGGACAGCGGGGGCTATTTTTAATCATGGCTGTATTGCACTTTCATTCACTTAATTGATGTAATGTTTCTGCTGGATGTCTTTGTTTGATGTTTGTTTGTGTGTTATGGGTCTGTCTATGTCTTTTTGTTGTTGCTGGGGCTACAACTGAAGTTCTCTAGCGGAAAATAAAAGTTATTATATTCTATTCTATTCTAATGATACCAACATAAACAAATATTATAAGGAGTCTTGGGGGGTATACGTACGAAACAGGATTAATTACAGAGTAAAACCCGGAATTCTTGAGTTATGGCCAAAAACGTCCTTTGTGAGGTCACAGTGATCTTGACCTTTCACCTTTGACCACCAAAATCTAATCAGTTCAACCTTGAGTCCAAGTAGACATTTGTGTGAAATGTTGTCAATTAGCGTAGGAATTCTTGAGTTATGGCCAAAAATGACTTTTGTGAGGTCACAGTGACCTTGAACACTAAAATCTAATCCGTTCATCCTTGAGTCCAAGTAGACATTTCTGTGAAATGTCATAATTAGCGTAGAAATTCTTGAGTTATGGGCAAAACGTCTTTTGTGAGGTCACAGACCTTGATCTTTGACCACCAAAATCTAATCAGTTCATCCTTGAGTCCAAATGGACGTTTAGGCCAAATGTGAAGAAAAGGCGTTGCTGAGATATGGCATTTATGAGAATGGGACGGACGTATGTACGTAAGGACAACTCTAAAACATAATGCCTCCAGCCACGGCTCTCGCTGGCGCGGAGGCATAACGAGCCAAAACAGGCAGCAGCTGCAGGTCAACACTTGGCACTGGCATGGTGCGGATTTGATACCAGACCGTGGAGCCCATCCACACACTGAAACAGGATGAGCCGCCCAGCAGCCCTTTGTGGATATGGGTTTTAATCCATCTGGATGAGAAGTGGAATTGTGGATCGTGTGAGGAAGACTGCTTGTATATGCTGGTACACCTCCATTGTAATAAGTGTACTCATGTCAAGTATAAATCAGGCCGTATTGTATTGTACTGCCCCAATTTGATTTCTGCAGCAGAACGGCTATGCTGCCTAGCTACACATCGCTTCATTTAAACAATCTGCTTTTGCTTCTGGCAGTTCACTTACAGTGCAACTATTGAATAGCTATTTAGTTGCCTGGCTAACTAGCTAGCTAAAGTTAGCTAGCTACTGCTAGGTTTTCCTCTCTCCGCCCAGAGAGAATAGCTTGCTAAGCTAGTGGCAAGCATTGTTACGTGTAGTGGGCCTACAGACATTTTCGTACTACACAGAATCTCAAATAAAACACTGAGCATGCAAAAGTGACAGTGTTAGGAAGGTAACACTACCTCATACTTCACTTCCTGCAGAAGTGATGCGTAAATCAAACCATTCAAAACCAGACGAGACTCTAGTTTATTCAGTCACACTGACAACCGGCTGTGCTGCAGAGGTGGCCGTCCTGCACACCATCCCCCAGAACTGTAGTTGGGCACATTACGGCAGCACAGTGCCTTCCCATAATGTAACCAACAGGACAGCCCTCTAATTAACACACAGGGGAGACTGAGTGATCTGTGCATTATACAGCAGCCACAACACATTAAGACCAACATCACTCTAGAAAAAAGAATATGCATCAATGGAATAACAGTCTCATCGGACATCTCATTAAACATCTGTTTATGACACATACGCTTCTACCAAATACATCATTTTCTCCTTATGGGTAGTGTTTTTTTTTTTGGTTGTCTTATTCCCAAATGTGTAAAGTTCATAAAGTTCATATTGAATCCATTACACATTCTATACTGAGCAGTGCGGAGAACAGAATGATTTATTTTACTCGCTTCAAACAGCAATAAATAACTAAAGATGAAAAAACATGGAAAGCCTACCAAAAGGCATGCAAATTACCACAGAAAAAATAAAATAATGAAGAGGGGAGGGGAAAAAAGTAAATAAAACATATTGCATATTAAGAAGTGAAAGCACAAGAGCTCAGAAAGTACACATACTTTCATTCTGAGGCTGTATCTGCGTTTGAGTCCATCAGTCTATGAGCACAGTGGACTCAGTGTGCCAGCAGAAGCTCTTTGCAGCGTCTCTGCTAGAAACACGTCTGGCTGTAATTATGCCCTTTTGAAAAAACTGCACACCTGGATGAGAACAAAGCACTAGGTACTGTTTATCATGAATTAACCCATCCCTGTCATTAACATCTCTCTCCTTTTTAATCATGCTTTAGAACAATATCAAGAATTACAAAACAAAATCTGATATATTTAATAAAATATCTATTTAGACTATGGACAGTTACAGAATTAAAAATTATAACTACAGAACTTCAAATAAGAGAATTGCCAAATACGTTTGTATGGGCACAATCAAATGCATTGAAATGTTGTGCACAGCACAATAGTTATAACGTAACGACACAAACATATCTATTGTACAAACCACATGGATATATGCTTCCTGCTCAAATGCATTGAAACAGAGGACAGTTTTACAAGCTGCTGTTAAGTGAAGCTAATTTCAGAAAATATTTTAAGTAACATGCCTTCTACTGTTACTACCAAGCCTGTCCAAACAGAGACACCAAACCCCTGCTCTGTTTGTGACATTGCAGCCAAAGAGGCTTTTACTCAGCATGCTAAATTAAGATCTCGTCTAACGACTGAACAATTGGATTGGAAAAGATCCAGTTAAAAGTAATCACAGAAATTGAGCTGTGGCGAGACGTAAACACGATTTCGACTTCAGTGTAAATACAGCTCTGTGAGTGTGGGACATGCCACCCACATTTCTTTTTCAAACACCCTTCAGCGAGTCTTGCCTCTCCTCCCTATACAAAAACACAGAGCTCTGCTCCTCATCTCTGTACAGAAACACAAGAGCTCTGCTCCTCACCTCCTCTCTGTACAGAAACACAGAGCTCTGCTCCTTGTCTCCTCCTTATACAAAAACACAGCTCTGCTCATCATCTCCTCCCTATACAGAAACACAAAGCTCTGTTCCTCATCTCCTCTCCTCTCTGTACAAAAACACAAGAGCTCTGCTCCTCAGCTCTTCTCCTCTCTGTACAGAAACACAAAGCTCTACTCCTCTCCCCTCTGCACAAAAATACAGAGGTCTGCTCCTCATCTCTGTGCAGAAACACAAAGCTCTGCTCCTCATCTCCTCTCCTCACAGAAACACAAGAGCTCTGCTCCTCATCTCCATACAGAAACAGAGCTATGCTTCTCATCTCTCTTCTCTGTACAGAAACACAAGAGCTCTGCTCCTCAGCTCCTCTCCTCTCTGTACAGAAACACAAGAGCTCTGCTCCTCATCTCCTCTCCTCTCTTCTCTGTACAGAAACACAAGAGCTCTACTCTTCATCTCCTCTCCTCTCTGTACAGAAACACAAGAGCTCTGCTCCTCATCTCCTCTCCTCTCTTCTCTGTACAGAAACACAAGAGCTCTGCTCCTCAGCTCCTCTCCTCTCTGTACAGAAACACAAGAGGTCTGCTCCTCATCTCCTCTCCTCTCTTCTCTGTACAGAAACACAAGAGCTCTGCTCTTCATCTCCTCTCCTCTCTGTACAGAAACACAAAGCTCTACTCCTCTCCCCTCTGCACAAAAACACAAAGCTCTGCTCCTCATCTCCTCTCCTTACAGAAACACAAGAGCTCTGCCCCCCATATCCTCTCTGTACAGAAACACAGAACTCTGTTCCTCATCTCCTCACTGTACAAAAACACAGAGCTCTGCTCCTCAGCTCCTCTCTGTAAATAAACACAGAGCTCTGCTCCTCATCTCATCTCCTCTCCGCATAGAAACACAAAGCTCTGCTCCTCATCTCCTCCCTGTACAGAAACACAGAGCTCTGCTCCTCAGCGCCTCTCTGTAAATAAACACAGAGCTCTGCTCCTCATCTCATCTCCGCATAGAAACACAGAGCTCTGCTCCTCATCTCCTCCCTGTACAGAAACACAGAGCTCTGCTCCTCAGCTCCTCTCTGTAAATAAACACAGAGCTCTGCTCCTCATCTCCGCATAGAAACACAGAGCTCTGCTCCTCATCTCCTCCCTGTACAGAAACACAGAGCTCTGCTCCTCTTCTCCTCCCTGAACAGAAACACAAGAGCTCTGCTCCTCATCTCCTCTCCTCTGTACAGAAACACAGAGCTCTGCTCCTCATCTTTCCTCTTTGTACAGAAACACAAGAGCTCTGCTCCTCATCTCCTCTCCTCTCTGTAAATAAACACAGAGCTCTGCACCTCAGCTCCTTTCCTCTCTGTAAATAAACAGAGCTCTGCTGCTCATCTCCTCTCTGTACAGAAACACAAGAGCTCTGCTCCTCATCTCCTCTCCTTTCCTCTCTGTAAATAAACAGAGCTCTGCTGCTCATCTCCTCTCTGTAAATAAACACAGAGCTCTGCACCTCATCTCCTTTCCTCTCTGTAAATAAACAGAGCTCTGCTCCTCATCTCCTCTCTGTACAGAAACACAAGAGCTCTGCTCCTCATCTCTCTGTACAGAAACACAGAGCTCTGCTCCTCATCTCCTCCCTGTACAGAAACACAGAGCTCTGCTCCTCATCTCCTCCCTGTACAGAAACACAGAGCTCTGCTCCTCATCTCCTCCCTGTACAGAAACACAGAGCTCTGCTCCTCATCTCCTCCCTGTACAGAAACACAGAGCTCTGCTCTTCATCTCCTCCCTGAACAGAAACACAAGAGCTCTGCTCCTCATCTCCTCTCCTCTGTACAGAAACACAGAGCTCTGCTCCTCATCTTTCCTCTTTGTACAGAAACACAAGAACTCTGCTCATCTCCTCTCCTCTCCTCTCTGTAAATAAACACAGAGCTCTGCACCTCATCTCCTTTCCTCTCTGTAAATAAACAGAGCTCTGCTGCTCATCTCCTCTCTGTACAGAAACACAAGAGCTCTGCTCTTCATCTCCTCCCTGTACAGAAACACAGAGCTCTGCTCCTCATCTCCTCCCTGTACAGAAACACAGAGCTCTGCTCCTCATCTCCTCCCTGAACAGGAACACAAGAGCTCTTTGATACACAAGAAATTAAGCAATATCGCAGCATAAATTCTAGTACTGTAGTTTTTTGAGAGGACAGTCATCCCCATTTTTCACTTTATCTAGACAGGAGGAAAGCAGAAAGGAAAAAGCAGACTGGGTTACACAAAGATGGGATCACTGTACAGGAAGTACCATGGTGGGGAATCAAACCTAAAGTTGTCCTATTTAGGTTATTGTTTTTCAAACAGTGTCAGACATGGTACCCTAATACATTTCCTTTATTTACAAAATGAAAATGGCAAAATGTATAACAATTACTAAACTGGGCCAAGAAAAATGAAATAGCCTATAGGTTAGTGTCATGCATAGTACTTTCCTAAATCTTAGTACGACCTAGACCTTCGGTGGGGAAAGATGCCCATCCATCCGTAGTTAGAGCTACTCTCGTAGCGTTTTGCAAGGAGTCGAACAGTTTTCTTCACCTCTTCATACAGAGCAGGTATACATTTTTCACTAAAATGTTTTCTGCATGGTATGGTGTATCTAGGTTCCACGACATTCATTAAGTGAATCGGACAGTTAACGTAGTAATAATTAATTAAACGTAAGACATTGTTTTTTGTCTCTAACGTCTACTTGATTTTGAATAGAAAATGGTTTAAATTTAAATATCAGAAAGCACTTAACAATTAACTATCTGGACACGGTATGTGTATAAAAACTAATAAAAACAATTATACAAAAAAATAGAACTGTTTGGCCATTTCTCCAGGAAACTCAGGGGAAGTGTCAATGACTCCCGAGTTTAGCTTGCTAACCCGCTTGCTGTCCTTCACGTCAATGATGTGTCGTCGGCTCAAATGGTTGATCATGTTTTTGGTGTTGTCTGTGTATCCGATTTCTACTTGGCAGATCTTGCATATTGCAGCGGTTTTGTCAAGTACACCCTCCTTCTTTCTCAACCCGAAATGCTTCCATACCACTGATTTTCTGTTCAGGAACATTCGTAAGTTCCTGTCTCTTTTGTCGCACTCAGCTAGCCATTTCGTTCAGATCTGTCCGTCTCATTGTCGCTTGATTCCCGCCTGTCCCTGCTTTCAACTCACGCTTACGTGGGGGTTGGAGCAGAAACATGGATTGAAGCTGGTCAAAACAGTTTTAAAAGTAGTCGTGTCTCAGAAACATATATTTTAAATAATGAAATGAATATTTTTTTTAAATAAATGAATACATGTGCACATTCATTTAAAATGCGATATTAATCGATGCTTATCAATTCTAATCTTACAGATCGATGCAGTTGTATTTACACATTCAGATCGATGCATCGGTGCATTGTCCCACCCCTACTATATATATGGGTTGAGTCGGCCACCCTTGTGCTGCAGTTTTAATGAAAACTGAACTTTCAAATTCAGTTTGACTCAGGTTTTTACATTGTTCCTGCAGTGCATTTTTTGGAAAGGGCTTTCTGTGTATTTGTGTCCTGAGAAGATGGACTTTCAGTTCAAACAACAGTTGTTTCTCAAAAAATGCAATGCTAATAATGCACCCACCTTTTCAGTAATAATAACACCGCTGGAAATCAATCCTCTGCCTGATTGGACTAATTAGAGCTCAGTGCTGATAGACCACACAACGTTAACTAAGGATTTTCTACAGAAACATGAGAGTTCACATACTGCAGTCCATAGAGTCTTGCTGTCATGCCACATGTTTGAAGCCTGACACAAGCTTTGAGCTCCAGTCTGTGTTCTTTCAGATGGTACAGCCATGTTCCCCTATTAAAAATGTACAGTGAAAGCCTTACACTGGTTTCACACTATACTCTGGTGTTCTTCTCTCTGTTCTCTTTGATGGGCATGGTATGACCCAGTTCTGTAGTGTCTTGTTCTGTATAATTCATGCCTGTCCTCTGGAGGCCCCCTGCTTGAGATGCACACGAGTATGCTCAGTCATATGTTTTACCTTCAACTAACATATTCCCAAACTTATGTTAACTCATTTCAATCTGTCCTATTGCGAGCATAAAATAACCAGCAATCAGAACACATTCCCCATAACGAATATCTGAAGGCGGGCACTGGAACTATGAAGAAAAATTCAGGTAATCGGATTTAAGAAGCTAAATCACATGGAAGCAAATGGAGTGTAAAATAAAGTTTAGATGCACTATATGCACAGCTTCAAAGCAGCCATGGCATTAAGTGACACGCCCCCGTTCGTTCAGTCTCAAACATTTACACCAAAATTATGTTCAGGGTAAGATTTGTCAATTTCTTGTCCGTCCCCCCCATTACTGCAAGAAATATTCCCTAGAAGAACCAAAATACGTAAATATGATATTAATTTAATGATACAAATACAATAGCTCACCGCAGCATTTGTAAAATCTTTTGCACTGGGTTTTGTTTAGAATAGCTTTATGTATTTGTGCAAAAAGAAAGAACTAGGATGTCTATTAAATAACATTTTGCTATAATTTATCAAGAGTATGGATAACCAGAAGCCACAGCAAATGCACAAGATATATGTGTATAATTATTTATGCACAATATAATGCACCCATCAGCTTTTTGTTTAGAGGAAGTCACAGAATTGGCCAATTACTAGCAATTGCAATGATGAAAAGGTCAAAGCAAATGTTCACATTTTTCTTCATGAAGGATAAGATTATTTACATGAGACACTAATTACAAAATAAGAAGGAAATGAAAATGAACAGCAGTTACAGTAACACTTTTTCACAGTGCCATATTTTCTGTCAGTATGTCTACAAGATACTCCATTCCAGCTTTCATCTACGGAGCATACCCATCTGTTAATAAACATGTCAGATTCTATGCATAGTGCTGACCAGGAAGCCAGTCCTATCCTCGAAGACTTTCATTTTAGTTAGTGAGAAGAAAAGCACAGGGTAGTCCAGATATCAGGCACTCAGCTAACCCAGTGTATCTTACCCAATTCCATTTGCAGCTGGGTAAGCCAACAGGCCTGTCCCAGGGTGCTCTGTTGCAGGTGCACATAAGGCCAGATTCCTAGCAGTCAGTAAACAGTACCTACAGGGTCTAAAGGACGATCATTACTGAACACAGCCCCCTGCAGGAGTCTTACCCCTTCCCGAAGGCACCTCATTAACACAGTGTAGGCGGCAGCAGGAACAGCCCACAATCCTCCTGGGCTCTCTCTCTTCTCCTCCTGTAGGCCGAGACCAAAGAAAAGAGGAAGTGGTGAAAGGAGGGGTGGGCCGCAGCGGTGCATTGGGGGAACAATTAGAGGAACACAAACCCCTCCTAATTAGGGTAAACACATAAAGGGGTGCAACTCATAAATAACTCTCTCATAGAGAATGACAGGTCCTGTGTGACTGAGGAATGCTGGGAGGATGTGTTTGTGAACTGAATACTGGTGCATTGAAGTTGAATTACAACAGTGCTGGATACAGTCCACAGCTTATTTACTGCTTATGGATTCTTGAGGGTATTCAAAATGTGTTTGCTAATTTAAAGAGATATCCTTTCAACTGGCTGAGTGTTTACATCAGTGTTGACTACCAGTCCTGGTCTTTTTTTAGTGTTTATTTTCTCTGATACTCTGACACACTATGTTCCATTAAAAACACTCATAAAAAAATGTTAAAAATCTTGATTACAGAGTAATTCTCTGAATAGTCTTCTAATATACTAATGCAAGTCAGTTTTCTTTTCTACTTCAAACATTCTGGAGAGAGAAAACATGAAAGGCAGTCCAGACAGAAGTTCAAATGAAAATGCACTTATATTAAGGTGCATGTTTAGTATTAATTCATTACTACTAAATCAGACACGTGACATATAGAACAGGGTCTAATAATAATTTTCCACAAGACTAATACAAAAGTCAATGCAAAATGACTTGACTTATTAGTTAATAATTGAACAGTGACATCATCACTTTTATTCTCAAAGCATTGAAGCCTCATGACATAAATCAAATAACAAATTGCAATAAAATAATTTGCTAGACATAAATACTGTGGAAACTCACATGGCACCCCGGTAGTATGTGCCATTTCAGCAAACTACACTACACACTAGCTTTCAATGTGACTTTATGAACACTCTAGCTAGCTGGCTAACGTTAGCTAAACAATTTTCTTTTTGTAACCCCACCACCACCCCCCACTTTGGGGGACTCCTTATATTTTTTTATTCTCATTATATACAGTGCCCTCCACTATTATTGGCACCCCTGGTAAAGATGATTTGGAGCCATTTAGCCAACCATGTGTTCCATACTGTTCCAGTGTCATTTACAGCTAAATCTAGTCCCACCCCCCAATTCCCATATCCATTCAAATGCAGAGATGTTATAGTATCGCTTGTAGGAGTACCAGAAAATAAGATATCAAGTCTCTTGATGTTGTTGTGTCACAGACATCAGGGGATATGCAAAGAATATGCGACCAAATATTAAAAATTATTACTTAATTCTATATATAAATGCAGGGGTGCCAATAATTGTGGCACACATGCTTTTGCAAAAAATCATTATTTCTTGATGAGGGATTTTTTTTTCTCATAATAAATTTACTTCAATTAAAGGTTGGATTAGAATTTTTTCAGTGTGAGATTAAGCCTTTTTACTCATCTTTACTAGGGGTGCCAACAATAGTGGAGGGCACTGTATATATAATTTTTTATATATATTTTTTCTGTTCTAAACAATTTTACGGAATGGGTGAGAGCAGTGACCATCTCCTTGTTCCTGCATTACTAATATAAGTGAAGGTAACGATGTAAGATTAACACTGGATAGTCAGTGAAATCGTTGTTTATCAAGTATGTATTCTGTAATGAGGTTGATACAGTACTGTGCAAAAGTCGTAGGCAACATAGATTTTCTATTTACATTTTTTCTTGGATATTTATTTTTTGTCTTCTGCATTAGTGTGTCAGTAGAAAAGAGCACATTTTAACAGTCATTTCCCAGAAAAATGTACAGTATGAACTATCTTCAGTGAAAAAAAGAACAAGGAGTTCTGCAACAGATGGTATGGCCTCCACAGTGCCCTGAACTCAACATCATCGAAGCTGTCTGGGATTACCTGGACAGACACAGGCAAGCAAGACAGCCAAAGTCTGCAGAAGAACTGTGGCAAGTTCTCCAAGTAGGAACAACCTACCAGCTGATCTTCTTATAAAACTGCACGACAGTGCACCTAAGAGAATTGATGCAGTTTTAAAGGGAAAGGGTGGTCCCACCAAATATCAATTTGATTTAGTTCTTTACCGTTTACTTCTCTTTATAGTCAATTGTTTGATATTTAGAAACTTTTAATTTCATTATTTTTGAAAGCATCTACACTTTACAGAATTTCCCTAAGACTTTTGCACAGTACTGTATGTAACTCTCCTATAGGTGTTTAAAGCCCCTCTGTACACTGTCAGGACCTTCAGCTTTCATTTGATAGGGTGTGCTTTGTTTACAAGACGGTGTATGTGAGTGGATTCCACTCACTTCACTGACCTGATTTTAGCAAGACCTGGAATGGCTCACAGTGTTATGCATTGGGTATGTCATTGAAAATAACTGTAGAATTGCAGCCAGTATTTTTATATATTAAAATCCTTATCTGTGGGCTGCTGGATGGCTCATTCGGTTAAGGTACCACACTGATGCATGGATGAGCCTCACGGCCTCGGACTGAATCCGGACCGTGGCAGCGCCAACTAGCTCCAGCGGTAGCTCCATAGGTCGATGCGCAATTGCCGATTGCATTACCCAGAGAATGGGAGAATTCAGTCGGATAGCCTTCCGTATGCATTGCTATCTAGCCACCCCTGCTGGTCGATTGGGCGCCCATAGATTGCAGACAAAGTCGCATAAGGTCCTTCCGCTGACTCCACTTTAAGGCCAGTTTATAGTCCAGCGACAGAGTGTCGCTGCGACCAACGACGTGCCATGGATGTCGCTGGTCGCAGCAACATTTGGTTTATACTTCGGCCGACTGTTGTCCTGTGGTCACTGCAACGGTCGTTGAAGATGTCGCTGAGACATCAAATAAATTCAACTTTGACCCTGTCGCTGCCTCTGCTGTTATGGTAACGATTGTCTCGGACAGAGAAGGCTTCGCTCAAGCTGTCAACTTACTAGCTAGCACATAAGCTAACTGTTAATGGAGTTTTTTGTTGGAAAACTACCTACCCATAGCTTACCTACCTAGCAAGCGCATAAATAGCATTATAAATGAGCACAATTTAATATTATTATTATTAATAGCCAAATATTAATAACAATGTAATTTCACTGATTGATACTGAGCTGTGTTGTGACTGTGAGAAAATGTTACAATCCAAAACGAGAAGCAGCTCGCTTCCAATGTTACAAGTTACCAATAGCCTATTAGTCTGTAGGCTATTGTGAATGGTTACAAAGACACATTTGTAGCTTGACTACACATTTGTAGCATTGTAGGTGCCTGCAAATGCATTGAAGTTATTTGTTTTAACAGTAACTTAGGTTTGCCAGATTAAACTTTGTGCAACGACTCGAGTGACAGCCATGGCATCTGATCCGTGGCATTCTGACAGCGAGTGAAATAGGCTACTGCACATTCTTGAACCTCATTTCTCTAACTAGAGAATTGTAGGCTGCTCCCCCAATGAGTCCAGTCTTGTAGCTATTTACATCCCTAACGTAGGCTATGCCCTCTGTGTTTTCCTACTAAATAACATTTAATGAAGAGTTGCATCCATGTTGAGGTTTAATTACAAACGTTTAATTATTTTCTACCTCGTTCAAAACCACATAGCCTAAAAGTGTATGAAAGACACAGTGAATGATATTTCAAACAATACGGTGCCATCGAAATGGACATTTATAAACTTTATTTCAGCAGCTGCCGACAAAAAAAAAAAAGGGTAAAGCAGCAGACATAATGAGATGTAGCCTTTAGCTGCTTCTTCCTCCATTGTCCCCTGAGTGTAAATTGTCGCTGGAATGTCACTGGAGTGTGTTTATACTTTTTGCGAATGACAACTACCACAGTGTATGTAGAGCGACAATAGAATGTTCATGGAAGTTCTGCGATTTCTGTCGAGCGACAAACTGTCGCTGGACTATAAAATAGCCTTCATGCAAACTTAGCTGTACTGGTTTGCGGTGTGAAAAGAAGCAGCTGACAACACCATGTGTTTCAGAAGAGAACCGTGGATGTCTACATTCTCTTGAATCGGGAGTGGGGTTCGTGGAATGTACGCGGCTGCGGTTGCAGATGACTAGCAATTCCAAATTGGGGTGGGAATTGGATATGCTCAGCCCTGCGTTGGGTGCCAAATTAAAATATATATATATTATAACGCTCGTCTGTACACAGTCTGTGCTGTGCAGAGGTTATGAAGAAGAAAACTACAACCAGAAGTACAAACGTGACAAGTACTGTACGTCCCTCAGCTGCATGGTCCTGAGGCCCATTCCCAGAGCCTTCATTGCTCATAGTGCTTAGGGACCTAATTTCCTTACAGCCACATTTACCGGTTGGACACAGGAAGTGTTCAGCATTTATGCAGGCAGTTGTATGGCACAGCAGTTATGAAACAGGCTTACTATAGACATGTCTACACTATAGATGTGCTTGGTGTAGCTGGGTGTGTTGGGTGATAAGTATACAGACTTTATATGCAAATGGCTCAGGGGCATTAATTCCTCTTCAGACTTTTGCGGCATAATTCCCTTTTCAGGCTGTGTAAGCCCACACATTCTATTATTCATTTGCTTTGTGCAATTTTTACAATTTTACTTCTCAAAGAACGCATGCTGTAGTGAAGGTGAAACTTACAACAGAGTCCTAACTTTTCTTTATATTTGTTCCTGTAATTCTCTGGGGCAGTCTTCAGATGAGAACTATAGCTCACATGGTCTAAGATCATTTGCCGAAAAAAAAGACATCTTTGACATTATCTCTTCAATTTAAAACTTCAAAGTGAAACTTGTTATCATGGCCAGTGGCACTAGCTCTGAACATTTCTGTCACTTCTTTGATAAAAGCCCAGTATATAGTGGCATCATATCTTTTTGTTTGCTGAATCAATACCAATACCGCTTTGTAGTTGTTATAAAAACGAAACAATCTTCAGTTCACCATTGCTATGTAAATGAATAGCACAATAGTACAATAGCAATGACTGTTATTTTTGTAATCCTGAATATTACAAAATCCTGGTTAATGCCATGTATTACAAGAAATGCTAAATGCTATAGTATTGCTAGCTAACCAGATGAAACATTGTAAAGTAGACCAGTGTGGCAGAAATCACATGATAGACAGTTGGGCCAAGTGGTTAAGACTTTTCCACCCAATGACTCTGTGACCCTGTTGTGTAAGTGTGAGTATATGAGTTATGAAGAATGTCAGTGTATGTATAAGACATTAAATAAAAGTGATGAAAGTCACCCTGGACAACAATGTGCTGAGAAGCTGATTGATATAGACCCATTCATATGCCCATGGTGTATGAGACAGCAGAAAAGTCCTGCCATATTTCTCACCTGACTGGCAATGAGGTAGAGCAGCTCCCCAAGGGGTGGCAATAGGCACTGCTTCAGCTTGCTGTTCCTGAAGTTCTCACGGACCAGCTCTGTGAAGGCGTGCAGGGCCTGAGAGAGCAGGGACCGGACAGCAAGACTTGAGCTGGATTCACACATTCCTACTGTCTTCTTCTACTGTCTCTTCTCTTTGCTACTTCTACATCCTCAGAGTTCACAATTACATGGTTGGTAGCCCAGGCCATCCTGGTCTCTGGCAAACAAGATGGTTAATTACGCTTTAACATTGGCAATTCTGTCTCCCGTTGACATTGACATTCCAAGAAAAGGAAGATTTTGGTAGGAGATGCTGAGTAACCATTTTGTCCAAACAAATCATTATAATTGAGTTGCAGGACCACCCCTCCACCGACCTCATCCACTCCCTCATAAAGACAGGGTTTTAACCTGCAGAACATTTGGTTGTTCAAGAGGAATGGAATTTGAATTCAGTTGTAACTGAATATTTTGATCAGTGTCACAATAAAATGAGGTTTTTCTATATTCAATGTACAAAATATCAGAAACACCAGTTTTCCAGAAAACATAATACACCTGCCCCATGTTTGCTATGCAAAACCTCAACCTCTGTGATTACCGATGCCGTTTTGCTAATCTTGTGCCACATGTACATTTTATATGATGACTTGTTTTTCTTTATAATTATGCCAATCAACCATAATTGCCTATTAGTCATATTTTTATGAAATGCTAATAAATCATAAATTACATGTCGCTGTTATATCATTAATAAGTGAGTACACCTCAAAAAATGTATGAGAAGAAATCCGAAAACATTTTGGTCCCCAACAACTGCAGTTGATCTCCTCTATGTAGTAAACCCTTATGTGATCAGTAAATAACTTAACTAAAAAGAAATAATCAAAAATTGGGCCATATTTGTGACCCATGTTACGTGCAAGTGTTGGAATCTAGACCAGTTTCAATTATCTTCTATTTTATTAAGCTGTTCACTTCACTTTGAGCAGAGGTGCACATCTCCAGTTGCCATGGACCAACATGCTTTCAGTTTTCGTCCTACATTAGCACTAAAGTGTTCTCATTTATTACTGACACAAAAGCAGCATTTGATGGACTAATTAGTATTATTTGATAATAATATGATTAATGGTGATTATGATTCATTATCAAGCTAATAAAAAGAACAAGACAGAAACTAAAATGTGCACGTGGCATGCCAGTCATAAAAGAGTGGAGAAAATATAGGTAAGAGAAATGGGAGCAAAAAAAAAAAAAGCAGCTGTTTTTTTCAGTTTTTGGTGTTTCCGATTTTGTCCACCCCCCGTATATATAGGTAAACATACAAAAACATTTTAAAAGCCAGAAAACTGCAGTTCTTTGCAACAACAAAAAAATACACAATTATATCTTTCTTCACAAATTAATGTTTTCCCTAGGTTTTTAGATGGTGCCTGACAGAGCTTTAACCATACAGGTGCCAAATACATATTCACAATTGGCCTTGAAACTGGTGTTTCCCAACAAAATCTCACAGAACTACAACTATATAGCAGGCAGGAACAATATGACAAAGGCCACAGCTGCCAACAGTCTGTCTGACAGATTTAAAAGTTCAAACTAAAACAAAATGAAGACAGCTAAATACCAATCTTAATTCTTCCACCGTTGGCGTTTCCCCTGGATAAGCTGTTTAACTTACTCAAACATCTGTGCAATACACATAAAAATGCTTTCTTGCATACATTTAAGGGTAAAAATGTAGGCTCTGTTATGCTGAGAAACCAGCAGGTGGCTACACAAAACAGAAAATCAATAAAAAAGAAGCGTAGTTTGATGAAGTACCACCGATCAATACTCTGGTGGAGTCCAGACCAGTACTTTATACAGTGCAGTACGTAAGTATTTGGACAGTGACAGTTGTTTTTGTGCTGTACTCCAGCACATTGGATTTGAAATGGAACTATGAATATGAGGATCAAGTTCAGGCTGTCAGCTTTAATTTGAGGGTATTTACATTCTTATTGGGTGTTCCGTGTAGAAATTACAGCCCTTTTATATACATAGTCCTCCTACTATACATACGCATACATGCCAAAGGTGTAAAATCCAGGGTCAGAACGTAAAAGTCCTCCCCGGTATTTTGTTCCAATCACCTGGAGTTTGCTAATTAGCACAATTCTTCAGCCAGGAGGTAGAACTAATAAGTGAAATCAGCTGGCTGAGTTCATGGGTAGAAGAAACACATGGCAGGACGTTTACTTTCTAACCCCTGGATTTTACACCTGAAACATGCATACTTTTTAGAATTTATAAAGCTTGTCAGTAGTCAAGAATGTATAGCCTCT
Source organism: Ilyophis sp. 1 JC-2022 (assembly GCA_022702515.1). Classification (NCBI taxonomy): domain Eukaryota; kingdom Metazoa; phylum Chordata; class Actinopteri; order Anguilliformes; family Synaphobranchidae; genus Ilyophis; species Ilyophis sp. 1 JC-2022. The sequence continues at coordinate 98,181,671 of CM040406.1, forward strand.
TTACTTTTAAAATGATTAATTTGAGTTTACCATGAGCTTAATGCCTTAGTACAGGGGTTCCCAAACTTTTCCATGCCAAGGACCCCCAAATAGTCGTAGCCTCTGGCTGGGGCCCCCCTATTGCGAAAAAAAAAAAAAAAAAAAAAGAAAGAAAAAAAAAAACTAAAAAAAATAAAAAAAAAAACATACATACAGCTTAATACAACAACAACATATATTTTGACCCTATTTTTGATTCATAATCGGGCGTTAGCCAGTCACGCTAAACGCTTGACTTGATAGGCGACGGTTAGTTTAAGTATTGGAGATGATTGAAAGAAGGGCATGGCAAAGACCTAATTTATATTAAAAGGATTTATAACAATTATTATATTATTTAAACCGGCACATTAATCTTATTTATTAAAAATTTTTTTTTTTTAATAAAAAAAATGTTTTTTTTTTTGGTTTTTTTTTTTTTTTTTTTTTTTTTCCCCCCCCCCCCCCCCCCCCCCCCCCCGGCCCCCCCCTGCCTTAGTACACTCTTTATCAAGGCCAAGCACTCAAGAAGAACTAAAAAAGTATGTTGAGGGAGCCAAAAGACTGAGAGGCTTTAAGAGCGAAGTGGGGGGCCCTCGCCTTTCAGGGAAGTAAATGACATACAGGCAAGTCGAGGCAACCGTTGTGGGTTTTGTGATGTTTCTCTCAAATACATAGGGGATTAATGATGCTGCTTCTTTCTGTCTCTTCTTGCCTTTTCTTAATCTGAAGGCACAATGTATTGTTCATGCTGATGAGAAGCTAGACTTGTCTGCAACAGAAGAGCAGCAATCGGAGAAGTTTTTTGGAGAAGGCAGGATTAGCAATTGTTTCGAGACAAGCTTCAAAGAATACGTCTATAATTCCACTAAATTCCACTAAAGTCTCTGCAACCCTGATCCACAGATACTCAATCAATCGTATGTGTAGAGACTGAGACATAGTATGCAGCCATACTGAGGCGACGGCTGGGGGAAGTTGAAACTGAAGGGAGTTTGTGCTGCTCCAAATATCACCAACTAAAGGACATGTAGATCAAGATAAGTCAAACAACAGGTGATGTAAATTCTACAGGTTCGAACTTCCCTTTTAATAATTGTATACTTTTTCTTGATGTATGCGTATGCACTTTATTTATTCTGAAAAAGGGAGGGTATGGAGTATCCAGTCATGCAAATGAATCAAGTGTGAATTCTCAATCCTGAGAGGAAGAAGGTATGAGAGAGATTAAGAGCAGGGGAGAAAGAGAGAGGAAAAGAAGATAGAGAAAGAGAAAAACACTTCTCACTCGTCTAGAAATGCAACCAACAGGCAGCTGCAGCCAGCGCAGCCGGGAGCCTGAGGGACAGGCTAATATTAGAACTGATCTGAGCCCAGCTCATTTCACAGCACTGATTACAGACAATAGGAAAAGCAGTTCAGCAAAGACAGAGATGGCAGCATAGCTGTTCTGGGGGAAATGTGGTGGCGCAGTGGGAGCAGAACTGACACGCTTCCTGTCAGAGGTAGTTCCTGCATTTGGGTCATATGTGCCAGGGGGATGAGGATGGAGGTGAGAGGGAGGAGGTAGTAACTGTCAGGGAATATTATTAATTTGGTACCTAATTAGGACAGTGTTTAAGTACGCATTGGAGAAGTATGCATAAGGATCTATAAACAGTTAGCAAAAATAGCAATGAGAAATAAGTGTGTTCACTTCCAAAAATCACACACTCCTGTCTCACTTCCAGAATGAAAGAGTACATTTTTCCAGGTTACAGTTATGAAACATCAGTCCAACACGATATGCAGTAGATATGGATGGATCACTTACTTGCAGTAGATATGGATGGATCTCCTGACTTATTTTTCCATAGAGTTCAATAGGAAATTAGTCAGGAGAAAACACACTTAGTGATCCATCCATGTCTACTGCATATCTGGCAGCAGTGTGATAGTTTGAGGCTCGTTACCTCAGACCCTTGATGACTTACAACCATGTATTGCATACTATTCCTGTGTAATTTACAGCTTAATCTAGTCCCACCCCCCAATTCCCATAGAGATCCATTAAAATGCAGAGAGGTAATAGTATTGCTTGTAAGAGTACCTGAAAATAAGATATCAAGAGTCTTTTGATGTTTTTGGGTCACAGACATCAGGAAGTCATGGCATGCAAATGATATGCACTCAGGTATTCAATATGATGACTATTTTAAGTTTATGTTAATTTGTCCAATTACTTTTGGTGCCCTAAAATGGGGGGGACTATGTGTAAAAAATGGCTACAATTGCTACACAGTTCACCCAATATGGATGTAAAAACCCTCTAATTAAAGCTGAAAGTGTGCACTTTAACCTCATCCTAACGGTTCCATTTCAAATCCAGTGTGCTGGAGTACAGAGCCAAAACAACCATAAATGTGTCACTGTCCTAACTATGGTACACATGTCCTAACTACAACATTGTTTTTAAAGTAATGAAAAGCTGCATAATCATTTCGTGATTTCAGAACGATTAAACACTTCAATTGCTTATGTGAAGCTGCCACTTTTGCCGTCTATGATGAAATGCGCTAGCATAGCATGTAGCAGTATACCGGAAAAGGCATTCAAAGAGACTTCCACTTTACCTCCCTATTTGCTAAAAAAATAAATCAAAGTTCTCTTTTTTCGCACTAGGGCGCAGCCATCTTGGAGCAACCACAGTCGTGACGTCATTAGTTTGGTTCGTCTCGGCTGCTCAATGCATTCCTATGGGGAAATAGCTGACTTTCAATGTGCTCAACGATGTATCATGAGAAAAAAACAAAACAAAAAATGCAGACGGTCCTTTTGTATTGCCCCAGGATGTTCTAATGAGTATTACCGAACAAAACTTAATTCTCACAAACTGCCTAACTAGCTACGTCGGTTCCTCATGCTAGGTAGCCGGCAGTACCAGCCAGCCAGCTCGTCTCTTCTACTGATAGACTAATAGTTTTGCCCTCCCGTGCGACCATAGCCCCTGGCTTCAGTCGGTTTGCCGTCCAAATAACAAATAATCTACTTTCATCACTGCATACCAGATACAGTTCTGTGCCGCAGACTCGTCACCCTGTCCCACAGGTGGACTCAGAGGAGCCAGCCAGTGCTTCAGTAACATTCTTTACGGTCTCGTCATGTGCATTCAGTTATCGCTGATATTATAAGACACACTATTAGTGACCAGCAATTGAAACCATTTTAGTCACAGATGGGAGATTACAGGCATTTCTGCACAAGCAAAGTAATTTACTGACACCATAACTCCTGGCATATACATGCCTCTAAGACTGAAAAAAGTGCCACTGAGAATCTGAAATCTGCTCCACAGAAACTCTGAAGTTCACAATACTGTGATTCTGAAATGTACAGCACTAAGACTCGGACCCTGAAGAATAAGATTTCTAAAAGCATAATGCTTTGAAATGATCACGTCCAGCTTGGCACGAATTCCCTAACATTCTAATCAGCCATTTTGTCTCTTTCACAGCTCTCTCCTAGCTAATATCTTTACACACAGTGGCAGTTGCACAGACTACTTTAAATCCACGCCATGGAAATCCACATAAGCCAGGAATAATGGGCAGAGGCACCAAATTCCACATCAGATAAAGCTGTTTTTGTTATTTTGCCCACAATGCATTTCAGATCTTATAACTTGTTCACGCTACCCATGCTGTGGCAGTACTGTGCAGGATTATCCCTAATGCACTTTCCGTTATATTTCCAAAATACTCAATTTACAGTGACTATACTGGATTTCTGTCTTTTGAAATTCAACTCAGAAAAGATTTTTTGTGGGTTTTTGCCATGAAGGACAAAAACACCAAAATATGAATACCGCAAGCCTCTGCTGCCATCTGGGGTCATTTGGAGGTACTGTAGAACACAGAGTGTTGTCTCATCACACAACTGTGACTCCTCCGGTCCATTGGACCCCGAGATATGGCTGGCTCAATGCACAAAATGCACAGCCATCAAGCACAATGGCAAACTGACATGTTAAACTGCATTGTGAAAAGAGAGGTAGAGTGGTAGAGGTTGGCTCTTTAGAGCACACACGTGCTAGTCAGGCCCTATAAAACCGAGAGGCTGCTGCAGCAAAAGGATAAGCTTAAAAATGCAATTGGTCAAGGGTGACACTGGTAGTCAGCAGGTCATCAGATACATTTGTAAATATTAAAAACGTTTTCATAAACACACACTAAAACTGAAATACGATTGAAACATATCTGTGAGACCAATTGTGCAATACAGTGCTGTGTATGTCAGAAAAAAGTCAATTTCTTTGTGGGTGACACACTGGCCTGTGTCTCCATAAGTGTGACCTGTGACCCTACATGTGCAACACACTGACCTCTGTGACCGGTGCACCGTCCTTCAGGTCCACACAGTGAGAGGCTAGCAGCCCGATAACCCGCATCACCTTTGCTTTCCTGAAACACATACACACCATTTTCATTGCATACCATTGCATTCCCGTTTCTGTCTAAGTGTATTCCCATTACATACATTACAGTTAAAAGCAGCAAACTGATGGGGCTACTACTGCAATGGGGTGGACACACACACACATATGTTGGCATCATTCTATTCTTAGGGCATTTTTCTACGTACAGTAACTGTCTGAAAGGGTATTTTATTAATTGAAAGAAAGTATGTGTTGCCACTCACACATCCCAGTTTGGAGCCGTACGCAGGTGCTGGGTCAGTAAATGCAACTATACAAGAAGAGAGGAAGGGAATGCATGTAAAGAGGAGTCAATGCAATAAAACTTTGCACACGCCTCCACAAATTCACATATGGAAAGTCTCATTATGCAACACAAAACATTCAATGACACATTCTGTATCCAGCATTTCATAATCAAAGTCCAGTAATGGGGTCCAGTGATCAGGTAGGGTAACATACAGAGCAAGATCCAAGAGGTTGAACAGTAGCTATACTATTTCAACAAACTCTTATTATATTTAATGCAGTCAGTTTGCCCTCTTGTGGTCATCAGGTGTAAAACCTGCAAATATGTAGCCAACTGTGCACGACAGGATGTTAGGTAGTTAATGGACTAGAAGCTTCAAAGTAGACAACATGTTAGAATATGTTCTATATTTGTTATTATAAACATGTTGATACAAAAACTAGTGTTGTGCCACAGACGAGAATCTGATGTTGTGCGTTTACAGTTCATCCTGCATTAACACACAGTTCTTTTAAGACTAACGAAAACTAAAACGTCATGAGTATTTATGGGGATGGCCTTCAAGGAAACTGGAACAGAAACTTGCACAATTAAATACTATAAGTACGCTATATTTTTTGTGTAGTTGAAAATACGCCATTAAAAATGAGGCCCACGTATTTTTTATTGTAATTTTATTTCTATTTTTAGGGCAGCAAAATAGAGATACAACCCTTTTTAATACTTAACCCTTTTTTATATACTATAGCCTTTCCAAGAAGGACGCGACTGTGGGCCTCTGTGACGCACACAGCAGAGCGCAGAATAGCAGCTGTTTGGACTTTATTAAAATCACGCAGGGAGCGTGACCTGGTGGATTCTTAAATTAGCCTGCAAGCTCTCGGCCTAATAAACGCAGCTGACCCTCCAAAAGCAGCAAGCATGCTGGGCACGCAGTGCCCCTCACCAGCGGAGAGTTGATGAGGCGGGTGGCCGTGTCCTTGTGGGCGGCGACAGTGCACAGATAGCAGAGCAAGTTGAGCTTGGAGCGCACCGTCCCACCTGACCTCTCGCCCGTCTCCAGTGCGCAGCACAGTTGCTGCATGAAGGCTGTGAAGTCTTTCACAGACATGGAGGACAATTTGTCAGCTGTAGATAGACAGGGAGAGAGGGTCAGCTGTAGATGGTGTCTGTCTGTGTGTGCGTGTGTGTGCGTGTGTGTGTGTGTGTGTGTATGTGTGTGTGTGGGGTTCGGTCCACACCTGCTCTCCACCGGTCGCCCTGCAGACTTCAAATTATTTTACAGCTTTGTGTACATCTCAGATTGAACAGGAAGAATTGTTAGCATCATGACTTCTAAGAGAAACTAAAAAAGTCTCACCTTGCAAAGTGTTTCAATTATCACTAGGCACAACAAATAGAACAAATTAAGGTATATGGCTATTCACATTTTCCCCTCAAAGTATTTCAAAGCTACCAGTTTCTTCCATTGTTGTAAATGATAGCTGCCAATACCCAAAAGCAAAGGCACAAAACTGCATTTTTCATTGAAAAGTCTCTCCCTTTTTTCTACCTAATGTGCAATCACCAATTTTGCCTAGTCACCCATACCACTCCCCCAGTTTTCCACACTATTTCATTACAAAAAGAGAGAGTTGGTGACAACTGGCAGCCTGTCGGCAGCTGACATGCTGTTGGGAAAACCTTTTCACTGTTACCCTCTGGTGGGATAAAGTTGCTGTGGATTCCCGTTCATACTTGGCTATAGTCCAGGCTTGAATCTCTGAATCTCAGTTATAGGGCCCAGTGAATTTCTGACTTTACTGATTCACTACTAAATCCAAATCTACTGTAAAATGACAAGTACTGCCTTTTCTTTTCCAGGTTGGAGAGTGTATACTCCTTTTACAGTCTTCATGAGACCTGTCTGAATACACCCTGAGGTGAGAAAGATGCTGAAGACGTCTAAATATATGCTGCCCATCCATAAAAATCGCATGGGGGTGAGGAAGAGAGATTGCGATTGCAAAGGGCACCTGCGCTTTAAAAGAAGTAATAAAAAAGCGCTGCTGCTGCAGCCAAAAGGGCACTTTTACTGTCTTAAGGCAGGGGGCATATGCTTCAGCATATGTTGGGGTCTATCTGTGCACGTGACTATGAGTGCAATACCACAAAAAAAGTATTTTTGAGCTAATTTCATTCTGGGAAAACCAACAGGCCCAGAGGCAGACCAGACCAGGCCAGAATTCAGCCAGTGGGAATCTGAAGATGAAAGCTGCATGCATCATGTGTAGGGTTGGGCATCGTTTGGATTTTAACGATTCTTATTCCAATTCTGCTTTTCGATTCTGGTTCTTAACGATTCTCGATTTCGATTTAAATGGCATTAAAAACACATCAATACGATATGCTTAAAAATATGAGACATCAAAGAAAATAAGACACCGGAAAATAATGAAAAAGGATGCGAGAAGAAAGGATAAATGAATGATCAGTTTAACGTTTAATGTTACGTGAAAAAAAGATGGATAAAATATTGTTGTTTAAACGCTGCTCTGCGATTGGGACATTTAGGAGTTTCATTATCTAACGAAGATCGCAAACTTTACTTCTGAGTTAGTTACTCTCCTAGGCGTGTTTCATAAACTGCACCTTAACGTCTGCGTTGGTTTCTGTATTATCAGAATAGCTTCCACTGTCACCATTCACGCCTATACATTAATGGAAGAATGTGATCTTTAACGATACCTCACCATTTTTTGGAGGCAAGCTCCTCTTATTAGCTGAAGATAATGAAATTTGAAGATTATCATTTAGCTAATTTAGGTTAGTTATTCTCTTTCCAAATCCTATCATCTGTGTGTGGCCAAGCTACCAATAGTTGTGACATTAGTCTACCGCCAATCAAAACACTGTAGTTTTATTTGGAAGTCGGTTATAGGCTATCGAGGAAAGATCCACACTCTCCATAAATCTGTTGAACTTCCGAAGACCGATCACAAAATGGAGAGCTTACGCAAACACATTTTCTATTGATTTAAAAATTATAGCAAATTAGTTTTCAAGCAATTAAGTTTCCATTTAATTTTACGTGGCAGCAAACTCTGTAGGCCTGGCGTGTTGTAGGCTATGGGAAACACTCCTTAGTTAGCTAACATTAGAAATCAGTTTACATTATTTTGTAATTTGCGTGAGCTCTCTACACACACACCCCCACACCCGTACATCATAGCGTGTAGCACACGCTTGTAGCCAGGGTGAAAATAATATGTCTAAAATCCTTGGTGAATATCAGAAAGGGATTACAATTGTTGATTTACTTTTATATATTTCCTTATTATAATTATAAATATTGTATTAAAATGTCTGCGGGGTCTAAACTGGGGCTAAGCAGATTTGTGATGGGGCTATAGCTCACCCTTGCTCACCACTGTCCATGCTTCTAACCACTTTGTTCTTCTGGCACACTGCAAACCAAAAGCAAAAGTGCATGCCGCCACCACGAAAACTGAAACTAGCGCGAGTGAAATTCGTTTAGGAACCGATAAGCAGAATTGAAATTAAAATGTCAATTGAAACGACTTCAATGATCAGGGCGACGGCACGGTCCTGCAGGGTCCTCCTGTACAACATCAGGAGGATTCAACCATACCTGACCACCTACTCCACCCAGCTTCTTGTCCAGACTATTGTCACCTCACGCCTGGACTACTGCAGCTCCCTGCTCGCAAGCCAACCAGCCTGCCTATTCAACTGGTCCAGAACGCAGCTGCCCGGCTTGTGTTCAACCTCCAGAAATTTTCACGTCACCCCCATGATGAGGTCACTCCACTGGCTTCCAGTTGCAGCCAGGATCAGGTTCAAAGTTCTGACCCTGGCCTACACTGCAGCCAATAGGACAGGCCCCGTCTACCTGCAGGACTTGATCCAGAACTATGTTCCTGCTCGACCACTTCGCTCGTCTACAACAGGGCGACGCACACTTCACCCCTCCGTGTCAATGGCACTCGCTCGTCCCGACTGCGGAGCTTTTCCACCCTAGCTCCCCAGTGGTGGAACAAACTTCCCATTCACCTACGTTCTACGCCAACCCTATCTGCATTCCGTTGTGGCCTGAAAACACACCTTTTCAGACTCCACCTGGACTGATACACCTATCTAGGACCTCTCATGGTACTTGGTTCTTGTTTAAGTGTGTGTTGAAGTTTATAATAGTCTTGTAGAAGAGCTGATTTACCCAGTTTACTGTGAACTGCATTCAATGTTCATTACTAGGGATAGCTGCTACTTTATGGGAAGGATGTGCTTTGTCTTATCTGTTCTGTAGTTACTTCAATGACGTTTCTATATGCACTTACTGTATACCGCTTTGGATAAAAGCGTCTGCTAAATGATTGTAATGTAATGTTAACGATTCCTTTGGAATTGGAATTTTGGAACCGGTTCTCAATGCCCAACCCTAATCATGTGTACTTCACATCTTTAATAAGCTTAGGGAAATAGCCTAATTCCTGAATGTTGAACTGAACAGATCCTGGGCATTTGTTTACTAATACACATTGCTACCCAAAAGCAACATTACTATCTCAGAACATTCCTGTATGTTTCTTCAGCTTACCTGGGTGTGCAAAAACAACCAATGTCTTCGAGTCAAATCTCACCGGCGTTGACTTCATGATCTGACAAGGAACAGAATATTATAATAAGAAAAACATGTTCAACAAGGCTTTTTTTTTAATACTAGTACAAAACTAGTACAGCAAGCACAGCTAAACCCCACAACATACACAAACAAGCTAAAAGTATTCAAAGTAATATTAACATACCAGTTAAACAGTGTTTGGTATGGTTCCTATTTCTATGCATTGTAGTGTCCAGACACTTTGAATGGAATTCACAATATTGCAGACACCACTTTCCATGAAAAACTGCAAAAATTCCATATTCAGAGAAATATGTAATGGTGAACATCTCAATTAGCTTCACTAATTTAAACCAATCACAGTGTTTTACTGTGGAGAACAAATATATTTACTATTTCAACAATTCAGTGTTTAATAACACATTATAGCTGCTGACATGTTTGGGTTCAGAGCCTCATGTTCCCAAGTCAACCAGCCACTGCCTGAAAAAAACACAATATCACATCTCTACTCTTAGATGGCTCTCTCACCTTGGGGTTGTCAATGATGGGAGTCACAGTGAAGTCATTGTCAGTGTATACCAGGTCCTTGACACAAGAGGCCACATCCCTCAGTCCACCAATAAGCATATTCCCCTGGCAGACAGGCACAGCCAACACTTCAATATTATTTAAGTTTGAAAATCAACAGTGTATCCATGAGATAACATGCTGTATAAATCAGATCAGATTACAAGTGCCTGTATCCAAGCAAAGGAACGATGCAGATATAGTGCCATATTCTCCAACTGTCACAAAAGCCACAAGCAAAGCAGACTAGGTGCCAAACACTATTATAAGTTGTTGTTTATAACAATTCACATCCTATAGATTTAATTGTTACCAGGTAATGCAAATATGAAAACGACAGGAACCTATTGCCCATTTCGAACTGAGATCTAGTCTTGTGCACACTGAGAACAAATATTATCTCAAATCATATGCTGTAATGGCCTTGCTAATTATCATAAGAATTTACATTTTAAATCTCCCCAAACAGGATTCATTATACATGCTAAGTTCCTTCATTTACCAAATTGCAGGCAAAATTATATTGAAATGAAAGCTTTTCTTTAGAATATGGTGTATTTACTAACCCCTTTTTGCTACACTATTTATAACAACTGGTTGGCAGTATTTCTATGTAGTAAAGTAATGCAGGATGTTGAAACAACATATTTTGTAAAATATAAAATTAATGAAAATGCAATTCTGGTCCAATACTCAATAACAAAAATACACTGCTAAATGATTGACAGGTCTCATTGCTGGTAACATCAGAAGAAAAACATTCATTTTGTTCATAATTTTATAATGTAATATAAATGGAATCTCAGCTTTTATCAGGGGTAAATATTTAAGCTGATTGGCCTGAGAGCTGCATGCATAACCTTAGAATATGAGAAACTTAGAAAAACAAACACTAAACACACCTAAACACATTAAACCCTGCCAAACGTGTGTATGTCTTTCATTGCAGAAAATATGTGTATCACACAAAAGATGTGTATATCACATGTGTATCACACTTCAGAACTTCTTATGCATGTTTACAAGGTAAACCGTATAACCCTGAATAGCAATGTGGGTGCAATACCTTTCTAGTGCAGCAGAGGGAACCAGTATCAAAAGCTTCTGACAATTTTGGCAAACTCGATTAAGAGTTGTGCAACTCCTGCCTCAGTCACGCACATCTCAGGACAGCGCTCAGAAAAGAGCATAGCCAAAAGGAGCTTTACTGATCTAAGTAATCTGTGGTGCTTACTTGCGTTTGCATTGCCTTGGGTACTATCTCTCTTGCAGCAGCACTGGTCCTGGGAGTTGGCCGAGAGCTGTTTTAATTAATAAAAAAGGGGGGAAAAAAGAAACCAAACTGTCACTCACGTACTACAGACGTCAAATTAGTATTCCCTGTAAGTGCTGATGGGCACCTGAACAGTTAGCCTATTTACTGTGGTAATATCTCATCACTGGGATTTTAACCCCATCTGTCCCAATTGAATGGCAGTCTTATCTTGGCATGGGTCTCTAAAACCATTGACTTCCTTAAAATTTACTTCAAATGAAAAAAATAGGGGAGCAAATGAGACTGCAGAATGTAATCTGATACCTGAGGAGAAAAATGGATTCCCTGGCCTCACCATCAAGCGCACTCTTAGGTCTGATATCAGCCACGCTGTCTGTGTGATTGAAAAACAAACACGTCGCAAACACAGTGGTCTCTCACAAGCCTCAACAGCACTGACTGTTCAGACAACATGATGTTTCACACAATCATAAAGAGAGAGATTTTGCACAAAATGGGGGGAAATGGATCCAAGGAGCCAACAGCCTGGTTTCACACAGCTCTTTCATGACATGACGAATTTGTTTGACCTGACAGAGGTTCAAATGTCAGGTTGGTAGGGGGTGCTCAATTACGTGCTACTGAAAGACCCTGTCCTGTGAAAATTGTGGGGGTTGCGATGCAGGTGTTTTTAAAAGTAGGCTAGACATCTTTGTCTTAACACGCAATTGCAGGGTTTACCAACTCTCCGAGGGCAACCAAAACAAAAAGTATCATTGAGTGGAAATATCTCACCAGCTGGATGGTTTGATTCCTCTCAAGGTGAAAAGGTTCTCATCTTTACAAATGATGCCCACCTTGGCTGTACAGCCCAACAAAAGAGATATGATCCGGAAGGGCTCAGGTAAGCTGGAATGGCTCTAACTCAAAATTCCACTGCCTTGTCACAGCAGTCCCCCAGGAACCCTTCTTAGCCACCTCCTGTATTCCTTATGCACAAATCTCTTGGCTCAATAATATCTTCACGTGTCTTCTCCTACCACTGCTATACTGAAGACACACTGCTACTTCTCCTTTTTTCCAACAGAGAAACACACTGCCTCACACACCAAAGCCTGTCTTAATAATATCTTGAGTTGGATGATCAGTCTGCAACTCAAACTCAATCCTAAGGTGCCCCTCCTACCAGCTACATCTTTCACCATCCAAGATCTGTCTATCACAAAACTCCAAGCTAAAACACTTACATAGTTAGTAAACATGTTGCGGCGATGTAGGATTGACTATTTTACTTTATCACTAATCACAATGGATTCTGGATTCTACAATCTCTGCTCCAGTGTGTTTACCTGCGGTACCCAGAACTACTTTCACCATCCCCCTTTGTGACAATGCTAGCTAAAAGGATAAAAGCAAAGTCGAAGTCCAATCCCCTGCGAGGGCATGCTGTTGCATTCTGGATTATTAAGGCTGCTAGCATGGCAAAAGAGTATGTCCTCTTGAAAACTGATTGATTTATCTCAGTAGGAGTATTGCAGAAGGTTGATTAGCGGGGATTCAATTCAGAACTCGAGGTTAGCAACAGAAAATGTAAATACTACACAAAACAGGAAAACAGGTTCAGGTTTGCATTTACATGACCAATATGCGAATTCTAACAATGTCAGTGTTCTAGCCTGGAGTTTTCCTTTAATAAGAAAATGATGTCCAAATCCCAGGCTGCCAAAATTCTTGGTGCAGTCCTGGATAACAGGCGGTCTTTTACTGAGAATATCAGAAGAAATACGGAGCTGCCGATTTCTTCTGTAAAAATCTGTCCTTTTCTTACTACATATGCTACCCAAGCTCATTATTTAGGCCCTTATGCTGTTCTGACTGCACTACTGCAACTCTCTCCTTGCTGGTCTTCTTGCAGGTGCCAACAGGCCCTCCACATTATTCAGAATGCTGCTGCTGCGGCTCATCTCTTTTATATTAATATAAATACACGTCACACCTCTCCCTGTCTCCACTCACTGGCTATCTGTGGTGGCCCAAGTAAAATAGAAATCTCAACCCTGGCCTGGTGCAGCAAGAAGAACAGCTGAACCATCTTACCTGCAATCAATTACCAAACCTTACACTCCTGCCAGGCCACTCTACAGACCACATTACGGTCCCCCCTAAAGAGGCCCCCCAAAAACACGTCCATTACCGCAGAGTCACTGCCCATCTCCCACTGTAGCTGAAAATGCACCTATTTAAACTGCACTTTGGCTCACGTAGCGCTGAACCCTGAATATTTTGCATGGGTTTACTAGCTGTTCCGATGCTAAATCTAAAACTATAACCCCCAACCAATTTGATTCGTAATAATACTACATTCTCTATTTCCCTCTACTTTGGCATCTTTATGTTGTAGGAATATGTAGTGACTACTACTCACATTTGTGACCCTGATGATTTAGCAAAATGTTGTTTGAAGTTTGGAAAATGTTGAAATGTAAAATGTAATCATTACAAGCCAACCTTATGTGCATTTACACTGTTCATATGCTTTATAAAAATGAAATTTTTGGCTATAGCACCAGTAAGTGTGGTTGACATTACTGTAGTCAGACATTTTAATTTGTTTGTGAAATTTAAATTTAATTTATGCTGCTGCGGTGACTTTCTGAGCATATATAATGCAATTTCAGAGACTGGATAATGCTGTTACTTCCTGTAAACTCTTGTCTACAGTTTTAACAACACATTTCCATACCAATACTCCCACTGATAAACATTTAAATGAAAGTCTTTCGCTGTAGCATGGCTACATGCCAACATTGGATATCTCCCTTCTCCAAATTAGAATCAGAAAAGAACAGGGTATAGCTGGACAGAGTCTTGAACCAGATGCTCAAACCAGATGCAACTTGACATTTTAAATCTTTTGTGATTTATCCTAAAATCACTCTTCAAAGAGGCCTATGCCTGGGCAGTGGAATGACTTATTCTATTAAGCTGTACAAGCGTACTAGACTGCACTGGCCTTGGTGAACCATGCTTTTAGAGCCAGCATGTCCTAGAAGAATATGACCAGTAGAGACTTGTTTAAAGATCCTGCTTTATACATAAGAAACACAAGGTATTATACTGCAGGACGGTAAACACATGTATCACAACCACACCCTCACTGAGAGATACACACACATTGATTTAAAGACACACAAAACAAACAGATAAATGCAAGGACACACACACACACACACACACACACGCCTGTGACATGCCCACACGCATGCCTATCATCCTTCCGGAAAAGCTTTACCTAATCCAAGTGACTTGCTGAGGGCTTGACTGCTGTTTCTGGTTAGCCTCACCCCTACCTGCTCCTCCCCTAGTGAGGTCACTCTAACAGAGTCGTATGGTGACGCCTCGCTGGGGGGACGTACCTCACACTGCTCCATACATCTGAGACACAGAGTCACAGTCACACTCCAGCCAGCTATACAATAGTATAGTATGCACACACCATTATTTAAGATAAGCACAAAACAAGACTACACTCGGCACGTAGTAGCTATATACACTCCATTAAGGAAATGACAAGCAATCACACAAGAACCAGGGCAGACTGTCAGACTGGTCAGGCAGCTGGGGGTTTCCCTAAACTGGTTTTTTGCAGTTACTTTTATTCTCAGAACATGATTGGCCCTAACAGTAAAACAGTGGCCTATTGTACACCATGCAGAGCAAAGTTTACTGACTTAAGTGCCCCTGCTATCAACCTCAACTGGTTGCCAGGAGAGATATCCTCTGTCTACAGTTGTTCACGTGTAATATCTGTAGTGTGTGAGGTTAAATTGTTAATTAATGTTCATTCTCAGCAAACACGGTCACCTGTCTTATAGGCATTGAATGCCAAGTAGTAAATCCTTGTAGTGTACAGTGAGCTGTAATGTGATTCACTGATGTATAGCATTTTTTTCAAAATGTTCACATTTTGCTGCCATAGTAGACTTTGTAAATAAATCGTGCAACTACTGGTTATCTATTGGGCATTTCATCTCATGGGATGTGGCAAACTGTCCTCCACAACCCTACCAAGTTCCATGGGTTTTCAGCAACAGTGTTGGTCTTATAAAGCAACATTTTTTTTAACTGGCAAAAAATTCCAAACAAAAACTAAAAAGATGCCTATGCACCTATGGTGTTTTGTTCCCGAATACAAAAAAATTATTAGAAGGGCTGCATATCCTCAATTAATATATCACTGGGTTGAGTTTTGACCGTCTTTAGCAGAGATCTTGGCAAGCTATTCTTTGGATTAATAAAGATTTCCTTGTGCCAGTGTGAAATTTAATTTGTACAAATTTCCATCTGTGTCTTGTGCTTTGCATGAAATAGCTTTCACGATACACCTTAGGAATAACTTGAGACTGCAGGAATTCCTAACCTCCCAAACAATTATGTTTTGTGTCTGATGGAGACTTTACAACAATTGGTGGAAGTTGTGAACATGCCAGAGCACCAGAATAAACTGTTATTGATTGCTACAGGGCGTGTGATTAAGCTACAGGAAGTGAGGGAGAGCCACAGGAAGGCAAGATGTCACCTGGAGTTGTCCAATGCCTCACTCTTACTGGTCAGTTCCTGGTAAAAAGCTCCTTTCCAGAAGGAATGAGAGAGTAACTGATCCCAGTTCATCCTGCAGAGCACAGACGATAGCAATCTTGACACAGCACTCAAATGCAGCCTCTACAAAGCCACAAGCCAGAGCTCAGAGGTGGGACACATTTCAGTTCCACAGTTTGGAAACAATTGTCCTTTTGTGGCAGATGTGAAAATGAAATACTAAAAACTGAATTTTAAGTATGAACAAAATACACTTGTGCAAGATATGAAAAGGGAAGTGAAGTCTCTCACATTCTGATAACACTTTTCCTACACCGATTTGCTGATAATGTACTACATGTGGATTCACTTCAGGTAGCATGTCTGTGGGCTGCTGAAGACTCAGCATGAGTGAATCTTTCATCTATGAACCTCTCTAACATGCAATGGTAATCTGACCTCTTATCAGGGTCCTTCTGGAGCAGTCCATTCAGCAGGCTCTCAAATTCCAAGGTGGGCTTGCAGGCGATCGCGCCTTTGCAAATGCAAAAACGACATCTGATTCAGGACAAGTTCAATCAGATAAATTGGCTTTAAAAACAAATGTATACGGATGGATTAAATCATACCTTTTTGCCTTGGGGAGGGGAGATCTTCGTGTAGAATGAGCTCAATCAGGTCTGAGAAACTGTCTGAAAGAAATGGCGCCTTTCCTGGCAAATGAATGCAGTGCAGTCAAAACATGGGCTTCTCTATATAGAGCAATGACCAGCAGATTATTACACTGATTCAAATACCCAATCATATATTTCTAGTTTAAGATAATCTATAATATAAATAATAAACACAAACCTGTGAACATCTCATACAGTATACACCCCAGAGACCAGAGGTCACTGGCAATAGTCGAGTCTTCTCCCTGCACCAATTCTGGGGCGCAGTACATTGGAGATCCTATACACATTAAAAAGTTACAATCACTTTGCAGACAGTCATATCCAGAGGGGGTTACAAAAGTGTGTTTGGAAACATGCGTGAAGGCATATGCATAAGATTTGAATGCTTTATTATTTATGCAGTCATTTTAAGATATACCACATATTAACAACAAAATGTTTGCCAATGCAATTATATTAATACTATAATATATTGATAGTGAATAGGGTAAATCATGTGCTTAAAATCAATAGCCTATATGAATAAATAAAAATATGAATTTGTTTGTGGTTAAGTTTTCAATGTAGATTTTGTTTCATGCTAAGTTTTAAGGGCGCTTTTGCAAGTTTTAGTTTAGTTATTTCAAAAACTTGTTTTATTTTATATCAAGACCCACAAGTGCACAGCCAAACCAAGCACTTAGCAATGGTGTATTTGTTTCTTTTGGATTACTGGCTAATTGTGCCGTGCACAGGGATGGAGCACGTATTTAGAGCACAGATACTTTTGGGAGAGCGATGAATTGCTGATGTTTGCACACAGCCCTGAAGGCAGCATGCCTTTTATGGGATTGCTAGGGTGTTTCCTTATACGATTCAACACAAACAGGCACATGCATCCAATTTACTAACAATTCGTATTCATCCTCTGATACACCTGGGATACGTACAAAATCGAAGTTCTGCACATGTTTCATGAATCCCATTTTGTTTTTTTGTAGGGGCTTTTATGAAGAAAAAAGTAAGAAATTAAAAGTAAAATAACTTAAGAAAGGTTTTGTGAATGAGGCCTAATATGTGTAAAGTTAACAAAACAAACCAACAACTAGTATTAAAAACAAAAGTAAATGGCACTATATAACGCCTATAATTTTACCTACAATATTTCTATAATTTTATCCCAAAAAGACATTCCAAAAGAAAGACTAGTTAGGTGTGTGGGGAGCCAGGGTGCAGACTGAAGATTGAAGGTTTCAGCTGTCCTGACCATGAGAAGCTCGTTCCACCACCGGAGGCCAGAACAGACAGGAGACACAGGGGGGGGCACAGAGGTAGTAGAACGGAAAAGTCTGGAAGCCTGTCAGATGAAGCCACTTCTCCAAGCATCAATTTCCAATTTCCTAGTGCTCTCAAGGTAGGAGTTTTTGGGCATTTCATTATTTACGAGCATTGCAGCTGACAGGCTGCAGGTTTGAATTCCAGGTGGGATACCGGCACAGTATCAATCAGCAAGAAACTTAGGCTTAATTGCCAGAGTTAATAAGAATCATTATAAACAGAAAACATATGAAAAGGAAACTGAATAATGATTCTGAATTAGGGCATCTGAAATGTAAATAAATAATTAAATGTGTTGGAGGAAATTATGCAATTAACATGCTTTTTGAACAGGCCTTATAAGCTAAAACATCAAAAACCAAGCCCTCACCTTGGATTCGGTTTTTGATATTTTTTCTAGGTGTGTTTTCTCCACCCTCCCCAGCCCCTCCTCCTCCATCCTCTGACATCACAAACTGAAGGAAGTCCTCCAGGGTCTCTCCATCTGCTTTGGAAAGGCAGAAGTTGGAGTACTTCAGTGTGCCAGGGCCATCCAGCAAGATCTGGAGAAAAATATCCAAACACAAAATGACTTAGGTAAGCGCTGAAGCTTCTTCAGTTTGCTTATCTTATCCCATTCCCTGTCTAAATGCTCATAATACTTTTCACAGATGCCAGTGTGGTGTGATCTGTTACACGTCATGCACTTCTCTATGGATTTACTAAAAACTTACCTGATATGATCAAAGGGCCAATGTAAAACAGTGAACACTGATACTAAACTGCAACTGCATGGATCCAATTTACATGCATATGATTTATTACATTTAGATTATTTATTAGTTTTATTAATTTACAATATTATTATCATAGCAGTACAAAAGAGTGCAGATAAGAGGTATTTAGACTGCCTGGACACCCAGTTCATGCAAATGCACTCTACCAGTAAAGACCCAAACAAACTACCATTAAAAACACTGTTGGGAAAATGTGAAGTTTTTAAAGCTTATGAATGGGAAACTTGCTTTCCCCTACGATCGGCACTATGATAATATTTCCTGGAGTTACCCAGATTTGTGAACTACATCTGTGTCTGTGCAACAGATGTGTTTACTTGGAGAATATCTGTATGCCATCTCCTCCTTTAGGCCTCTACTCACTACAAACATTTGTAAATAAATGTTTAAAAAGCCTTGCGTGATGCTGAAATTGGCTCAAGTAGCTTGGTCCAGGAAGCTCCTTGCAGACAGTCCAGACACATTACCTTTGCGGGAGTGATGTCACTGCAAATGATGCCAGACTCATGGATGTGTTTCAGGCCTTTGATGAGATCAAGAGCGAAATCCCTCACAACATCCTCAGACAGACACTCATCCTGAGAGATGACCGCCTCCAAAGAGCCCCCTGAAACAAAAGTCACAGATCAGAAGAAGAATTCACAAACCAAAAAAGTCTGTCACAGATGAGGGGAATCTCAATTAATATTCTGCTAAAGTGGATAATTTGTATGAATTGCAAACAATATTGTTTTCCAGACACCTCCTCACACTTGAGCAGAGCTTTCTTTAGCAGTGCTGACACAATGAATCAGACTGAAAACTCCTCAGTTTAAAATTCGAATTATTTATTGAACAGAACATTCAGGTGATATTTCAAAAATCAGATATACATGCATTACCATGGAGTTATTGAAGCCCTTGGGATATACACAACAAATCCACACATCTGTAACTGACCGGTACACACCACTGTAACTGATATACACATCTGAAACTCACCTGTAGCTACTTCCACAAGTCTGCAAATAGTGCAGACCTGGAGTTACACACACACGCATTGATTAACTGACCTGTACGTACCTTGATAACTCACCTGTATGTACCACTCACACCTCATTTGTAACCATCTCCACAACTCACCTGTCACAACTGCACATCTCATTTACCCATGCAGGCCTCCAATTCAACTTTACATGCCTCTACAAAGGTCACCCTTCTATGCTTCAACAGCTCACCTGTACAAAGCTCCACCACAAGCCAGAGATGGTTGCTGGTCTCATACCACTCATGGAAGGAAACAATATTCTCATGTTTAATGCTGTGGGTCAGTCGCACCTGCCAAGAATGTGAGCACAATGATTGGCACTGTGTGAAAGTAAATATAGTGATGTCAACATGCAATCCTCTCCAATTGAAACAAATATCCCTCTACTCAACCCTACCCAGACAGAACCGAAAGCATGTGTTGGGTCAGGTTTCATTTAATGATGAGGAATCAAGTTTGGGCAGGCTGAATTATTTCTATTTGGCAATTATTTTTATTCAATAAAACATACGTTTAGAATAATGCTCTTGCCAATTATAACAACTTGACTGTAGCATGACACTCAGCATGACACTCCCATAAATATAACTTACAAGCACTTTGCTGCAGTTAGTGTATTTTAACTCAAAATAGCCACTTTGTTTACTGAGGGAAGTTGGTATATTTTGAGCTTTAAAAAATAATATTGTGAAGAACCATTAAAATAACTGGTATCATAGTCAACCCAGGGAGGGAGGGATTCATAAGGCCAAACAATTTAAATTCCATTCTTTCTTCTTTTTTTTTTTTTTTTAAACTTGATTTATGATGCATTACTCAGACATAACCCTTGCATGGCAGGCGCAGAATACTACCATTATATCCTATGACACTCACGTGGTTGGTGACTTTTGCCCTCTTAGATTTTTCGCAGCAAATTATTGCCACAAAGTGAATGCTTCCTTTCCTTCTCCCCTTATACACCACCGATTTGCTCCCTCTGCCAATCTCTTCATAGAGGATGAAGTTCTCCATCGGTGGGTGGTGTTCATATGCTTCTGTTAAAGAGAGTCTGGGTACAAAAGGTCACATTAATACATAGACAGCAATGACGAATACAGAGGTGGTGGTCTGACTTCTCAAATGGACATAAGCTTTATTATGTTAACCCGACACACATTCATGCAGTCAAAATCCAAAGGCACGTCTAGGCAGTCCACCTCTAACAAAAAAAACAAAAAACATGTGACACTGAATATGCACAAAAGGGTATTCTAATACGTAACGTTAATACGTTTTTCTAACAGGAAATTGTAGCACTGGTAACGTTAACGTAAATAACGTGACGCGCCAAAGTGGACACAAGCACGTTTAGCGAGCTAACGTTAATGCCGCTCACGTTAACTTTCTTTTCGAGTAACGTTAACAGTAATATTGCATTGCTAACCTTAGCTAAGTTAGTTTGTTACTAGGTAAGCAACATTAACGTTAGTTTGATAGCTAACGTTATGAAATACTGGGTCTATGTTACCAGGGCAAGTTAGCTAACGTTAAAAATAATTAATTTGCAACATGAACTTACACAGCAGGTTGACGATATTCAAAATGTAGCTAACGTTAACTCGGCTAAGACAGAAATCAACCAGCTATTTTGTTAGCTAGCTAGCTAACGTTAAACTAGCTAATGCTAGATAAGCCTAATGTCTAACGTTATGTTAGGCTATCGTTACGCAAAACTTTGCAAACTTGAATAGCTAGATAGTTAGCTAAAGTTATCAACAGACTTTGCGGGACATAAAAAATGTTAGCTACTTGACATATTAACAGTTAGACCATTCACTTGTAACACTAAATACCACATACACTCACAGTCACAAATTAAAAGTTTGTCCGTTACCTTCAAAATATTCCTGATTTCGAACTACCGGATATAAAATGGAGCACAGTACTTGACCTTAAAGGGGAGGCATTTCAGAAAATGTTCCAATTTCTCAACAAAATTAAGATTAAGACCGAACAATAATTTTTCAAACCAATAGATAAAATGTGGTAACACACTTTTTATTGTATCATACGCACACATTGAATGTCTCAATACTTTTAAAATGGGTATTTGCAGTAGTTCACTTTTTTTGCACCCTTCTAATGGGTCTTCCCTCGGTTGCTCGGATACGATGAGGACGCGAGGACCCAAATCAACCAGAATGAATAACGTTAGCGTTTGCAAATAAATTATTAAAATAGCGTATGCTCGGCTGTTTCTGATTGCCCTAGGCGAGGGCCTAGCCTAAACCTGCTAAAGTTACAAGAAATGCAGAATGAACCGAAGAATTTCATAATTTACATATTTCGACATAATACGTATAGACCTACATAGGCTATACACATATGTCAATTATGCAATTCGTCTGAATTGGGCATACAGAATTCATTATTCACGTAGCCTACAGAATAGTCTACTAAACCCAGGGAAATGGCTGATGTTGCAGAAAAGCTGCATAGCAGTACATCAATATTAAATATTACATTAACCTACTTATTGCGTTTTTCGGCTGAGTGAGAAAATCGTTTGTTGTGAAACTAATGACAGGATACACTCACGTCCACTGGAGTGAACACAAACTTTATGGGATGAGGGAAGGATTTTGTATTCACCTCCTTGGGTTAAGTTATATATTGTTGGCTTGCAAATTTCATTGAAATGGTTCACATTTCCCAGACATGCCTATATTGACCCATCATAAACAACTGGATGAGTAAAATATGTGATATTGCACAAAATACATATGCAAAGATACCAATATTACTTTTTTCATTAAACATTTTCAACTCGAGCAATGCAATTCCGAATTTGTAATTAGGCTATTATATCGTCCGCTTACTGTAGGCGATCTCTATATCAGTGTATAACATGCGGCACAGTTAGTGGTCATGGGCAAGCCGACGCTTAACTCGTGTAAATAGGTCGGGGGTTTGATTCCCTGCCATGGCGCTGTAACGGCTATAGGATTTATGTAGGATAGGCCACTGTGTTCTCTCTTCTTTCACCCTTTTGAATAAAGTGAAAAAATACACGAATAGCCTACCTATACAAAAGAATGATTTTGAAAAGTGTCATAGGATCTTTAGGACCTCAGTCAGTCTGCTTTGGATTTGTGCACTCGTGTAGCTTTTAAACTGATCAGTTGTGTGAAGGAAGATAAATATGTTTTATAGGAGAAGTATGTTCTTTTATTTCAAGTGGAATATGCAGGTGTTCAAGCTGTAAGTGGAGTTTTTCCACAGAGTCCCACATCATTCCAGATTCCACTCCTATAGCTAACAAGCTAGTATTTTTTTAACGAGCTAACCGCACGCGACGACGTATAGTGACGTCATTTACAGAGTAGTCAGTACAAGCTGAACAGAGCGGACTCCGGCGAGGAGCGTGGGATAGGGCAGTGACCGGCTTCAGGATACAACAACTCCGACCTCAGACATCTCAATTCGCTAACACTATCTTAGAATCATGATATTTAGTTTAAACCACAGAAAGAGACAGAAAATCTGTTTTGAGGGATAGGAAATTGATGGACAGAAAACGCGGATGTTACGGCGAATTAGCTTTCTGGGAGAAAAGATAGGATTTAGCGAATTGCTTAATAGCGCTGATACAGATTTTGAGAAATAGCTTGGTACAGTAGTAAGCTAGCTAATTTGTTTAAAGCCAGGCTGTTCTTTAACTTAAATAGTGTGGCACGAGTGACATCGCTTAAAAACAAAAGACTGAGCTGAACTGTACATTTTTGGATTTATATGCTGCTGAACAGTTACAACGTTACATTGTGGAAACGCTGGAGGAATAGTCTCAGCCCATTCGAACAGGAGCTTCGGAAGAATCGCTACAGGCTGCTATAACGTCACAGTACGATCGGCTATTACAAACACCGCTTCACTATTGATACACTAGATGTGGATGCGAGCTAAATTTGGATTTCCCTCTTGCATTCACCTATAGCGTGGTAAGTAAGCTGATGCTTTACGTTTTAAACATGATTATAAAACAACCATTTTGTTCTAGTAATCACTTTTACAGAGCAAATAAATTAAGTTGTTTGCAGTATTTCACCAGGCGCGTCCTAAACGCTTGTGCTTATTTGAAATGTTTATATATCAGCTAGGTGTATTCGGCCATTGCGGATTCTCCTTGAATCGGAAGAAATCGCATGATCTTGCTACGGTTATGACTTAACTGTATCTGAAATAGAGAGGGCTGTCACATCGAGGTTATTACACTCCTTTTGACGGCGTAGATCTTAAACCCGTCTAAACCCAACTAAAACAGCTTATTTGAAGTCAAGTGGTTTAATTCTATCCACAGTAGGCTAACGTATGGCAGCGTCTAATAAGCATATTGAATAAACCCGATTAAACCAGATCCGATTACGCTGAAAATTTTTCCCTAACGGGCCATTTTAATTGGACATACTGTGTAAATGTTAAAAATGGTCGTCACGATACTGTTATATTTTCTCCAAGGTAGTTGAGAAAACCAAAACATGAATTTATGTAGGCTAGGCAAGATCATGCAGTGGCGATATTTCGCCACCAGATGGTAGAACTGAAAGAATTACCTTTTTTGCTGTAAATTGTATTAGTGTAATATATTTTTTATGGTTGTTCCAACTTTGGTTTCCGCAAGGGAATAAGATATGTTTTTGACGTCATTTGACATGACATCATTGAGTTGAAAATGAGTTATGTGACTGATCAAACAGTTACAGTGTCGGACTTGTTTGGGGAAAAAAGATGTAGCCTTGGGCCACCCTGTTCAGTTAAAGTATTGTTCTGTCATCCTAGGATGTACTGAAACACGAATGTGCACACATATACGTGTATGTAAAGTCTTATGTTTAGACATAACCCCAGTGGGCTACAAATGCAAAGCCATGTGTACCTTTACCTGGTTTACTGGCATCTGGTTCTATTGATGGTGGACAGGGATGAGGTTGCTGATCTCTTCTTGTGTGGGGTGTAGTGTTGCTGAACTGCTGTAAGGGCTTTATTGTGTGTTACAGTAGGAGCAGCTAAACACAAACGTTTGTGTGCGCACCTGTCTCAGGCATTTTTGATGTTTTGTTCCATGGCAGCTGGCTAGTGCAGCGGGGCTAGGTGGCAGCTTCAGGTGGATGGTTACATTTCATCAGATATGCACAACAAACACACGTCTGAGCTCACACATTATCAAACATGCATCAAACATATGTAAAATGCTCATGTATACCCACATTATTAAACATAACATACACATGTGAAAAATACTTTGGTGTATTTCAGCATACTTGAAGCGTAATTCAAGTTTATATAATTATACTTCATGCTCAAGTATACTGTTTTTCCACATGGATACAAACACGTGTGCACACTTAATCGGATATGCTCATGGATACACAGACATACACCATACGTGGGTGGTCAGTGCTGCTGTTGGAAGAGTGGGGCTCAGTGCTGAGTTTGGGACAGTGAGGGGGTCAGGTTAAGTTGAGTGGTGTGCTAATGTGTGACGTAGCTATTCTCATGTTAGGATTCAGGGGAGCAGATGAGCCCAGGGGAAGTTGTGCGTGATGTGTAATCCCTGTGTTTTAACAGATTGCAACCGAGCCCGATATTATTTCCATTCCAGCAGACATGCCATTATGTAACACAGTCCTGTGGCAGAGCTATACGTAGAAGTTGACATGTTGCTCCAAGACTGAGTCATCAAGTCGGATAGCCTAAGTTGGGTAATTAAGCATACTCTCTTTCACCTCTCCCATCCTTAGGAAAAAAATAATGCTTCTCTCTGGATGCGTGACTCTGCACGTGTGTGTGTGTGTGTGTGTGCACGCGCGTGGACACACTCCCGCCAGACTGCCAGGGGAGCTTATTGCTTCCCTCCATCCTTTTATTCCCTGTTTTATTTAATCATGGTGGTGAAGAGGCCAGTGTGTCACTGTAATTTGTGCTCATGTGTCTATATGCCTGGTCTAATCCTGCTAATGCAGATGTGATTGATTATTTTGCCTCACTCTGGTTCTGGGTGAGGAACAGACATTATGAATGGAGTGATGCGAGAGATGCTGTAGTAGGTCTGGTCTCTACAGCTGGGCCAGACTGCATTGTAATTGTAGTTCTAGGACAGTACTGGTTCACAAAAGAGGTGAGGACAGAGCACACCCAGCTTCTCTTTGGGTTTTGGATTTATATGTTATTCAGGACAACAGAGTTTGAAACTTGAAACTTCTGTGTGTTCTTACTCATGTATTGCAGTTGCATTGCAGTAGGATAGGCTTCAGGTGGTGAATGTAAAAAGGGCAAACCTGGAATCTTGCCTTTCAGTATTTTGATATTCTATTGGTCGTGTAAAAGGGAAATAACAGCTACTGTGTCATGCAAATGAAGATTGTGTTCATATTCACAGTTGCCTCAAATATATAAGAGGTGATATACAATTGTTCTCTTGTCTCTGTTTGTTATCCGCGTAAAGAATCAGGGGCATGTCTTTATGTAACGAATCAAAATCACTTCCAGTTGCAGTTCCATTTAGTTTTGTTTCCACGCAGTAAAAAGGCTATAGTACATGATATTAGGTTGCATGATGCACTGTGCCAAGCATTTGATCTCACTGATTGTAGCCATCGACTTTTCCCTCATAACATTCCCTGAGCAACTCTGTTCCCGTTTACTGCGCGGATTCTGGATTGACTCCATTAAATCACGTATAATGTGGACATTTCATGAATACTGACTGTGAACAAATTAAACTTTGTATGTGCACTGAAGGCACTGAATGTAATTTCAGATTGCATGTGAACACATCTTGTATTGGTTCACCCAATTAAAAAAATTAAAAAATAAAAACCTGCAGGATTACCATCTTTCTGCTATTGAGACAGGCTGTTCCCAGAGGGTTTGCAGTTTAATCATGAGTTCCATCTACATTGACTTACTACATTGACTTAATGCTCCCATTATTGACTGGCCTGTGAAGCTACTCTGAATGTGCTACCTCTGCATAATATGCTTATGATCGACCGATCGATTGATTGATAGATTTTTTTTAAATCCCATTCTGTCTTACAATACAATGATTTAATTTTGCAGAATGCGTGACATTAAAAGCACAAGTAAAAACACATTTAACACAATAATCAACGTAAATTAAATAAATAAATGAAAGGCATCCTGTTGCAGAAGATCTACTTACATAGGGCTATTAAATAGTGTAATACCAGTGGTTATGGTGGCCCGTTTTAGTCTTGTCCTGAAGAGGAAGAGTTCATTATGCTTCTGAAGAAGCCGAGCAGTTCTTTCCCCTTTGCTGGGCGGGAGAAGGTCGTGGCGGGGATGGTTAGCCATGTGCATATCAGTAATGAGTTTCACTGTGGCCTGCTCTGTCCGTGTCTGCAGGTCTGGAAGCTCCAATGTGCTGTCTCTGTTCTTATTATTTTGACAGCCCTTTTCTGCACCTTACTCAAAGCAGCATGCTGCTTTTCTGTGCAGCCAGCCAGCAGTGCACTGCCATACTCCAGGCATGGCCCGGAATAGTGTGTTGTATACGTCCACAAGGTCGTTGACATCACCGTTAAAAAGTGCAAATGCTAGACAAGAGGCCTTCTTCACAGCGTCATCAGTGTGAAAGCCTCCACTGCTGGTTGTCTAAAAGAAACTCAAGGTAGAGCATGTAACCAATGGAACAGCCTGTACACTCAGGGTCCGAGGGGCTGGTCGGGGAGGGTTTCTCACAAAGCAACTTCTTCATTTGACATATTTCTTCCCATTTGGAAGCATGTTATTCGTTGTTGTCCTGGCCGCTCTGCTTCCCTGTCCATTGAGTTGTCATTTTCAATGTCAGCTAGCCTTATAGCGTAGGACAGCCCACTGTCATTAGCATAGCCAATACCTAGAGTATCCTCAAAGGGGACTACCCTTGGAGACATATGAAGTAGGAACAGCAAGGGTGATCCAACCCCCCCTAAGGGACCCTTGATGTAACTTCCTTCCACTTGCTGCATGGCCCATTAGCCGCAACTCTCTGTTGTCTTCCTGTTAAGCTATGTAGCCATGTGAGCAGTGGCGGGCATGGATCCAGGCTGGCTAGATGTTTTCAGAGGGATACAGCTTCATAAAGAAACATTATTTATATGGAGGGCGACCCTTGTTATTTGTGATGTGTACTTTCAAGCATTCACACCCAGCAGCCTTCCCACTTCCTGACACATATTACATTAATATACATTTTTATACTTAAAATGCACCTGTCTGTTTTTGTGTTGCAAACAACATTATTTAATGCCACATACTCATTAAATTAATATAAAAGTTATTAAAGCCAAGATAAAGTAATGTACAATACATGGCATTTAGGAGCAATGAGCAGTGGCTGTACAAGCTAATTATAGTTATTTGGCTCTTACTGTCATGAACAGCTTGGTTATAATCTGACATATCCCATTTACATTGTGCTTGGCTGCACAAAGGAGAGACTAACTGAACTACAGTGAGAAACTAAAAAAAAAAAAAAACAACAACAGCGATTTCAACACATTGAAAGAATCCATTTCCTGTTCCCCTTTTGTCACTCAGCTTAATTTCTGTAATTTACGATATGAAGGGATTAGTTTCCATGTTTAGAAAAATAGACTTTTAAAGCTTATTTTTGAGAGAAGGTTTCTATGGTCTCTTTTTGTCTTTGCGTGTACAACAGCTTCATTTCCTTATTTTTCTCACATGATTGATCTTTGTGGGAAACTTTGCTAAGTCTCTCAGAGACAAACAACTGTACACAAGATGAAGAAAGAACATGGCAACTTGAAGGGATTGATGTTTTCTTGGGGTTTCAGAGCACTTTTCTGACAGAACTGCTCACCGTGACTGCAGCTGCATTGTCCTCAAACCCTGGTGCTGTGCTGGAGTGCTGGGGCCTTTTGTGCAGAGCAGCTCTTTCATGGAGGTTTAGAGGAAGGCTTTCAGTGTTATGGGGGAGGGGCTGATTCTCTCAACCAAATGGACAAATTAAAATCCAAGCAGATCAGTTGTGGTTGCCTTGCAAGATACCAGTTCTGTAAGAGCAGTTGATTCATTTGATTATCCAGTGGGTACCAGACTAGATGCATGACTACACGTAGGCTATATTCTTTATAATTCACACTGCTATTCTATTACAACCATAGAAGAATCTTCCTTGCAGAAATGTATGGAGCAGTCAGGGTTTTATTGTTCTTTCATGGGAGAAAGACCATCGTCTTTCACTTTCACTTCACGTGTGTGTCTGTTTAAGCACGGCCTCGCATATGGAACATCCAAACACCTGTGTGTCAGGTGACAGTGACACATCCTGCTCTTTAGACTCCCGTTTCTGACTCATCAGCAGTTTGGCTCCCTGAAGCTGACTTTCCTTCTGCCACTTCAGCCCCCTCTGTGACCTTTCAATTAGAAGAGCGCTCTTGTGCTTCAGCGTCCTACTGTCTCCCCTTTTCTCTACGTTTCTGTGGAGCCACAGGCGCTGCTGTGTAACTATGGCTCTCAGAAGATCTGGCACCAGGCGAGTCCACTGCTTTTTGGATCCCAAACGCTGAGGAAATAAAATGTGGCAGTTAGGAGGGGGAGGGGGCAGACGTGCGAAGAAATATCTGATAGTAAATTAGCAGTAATAATTGCTGTTTGACCCCTTTCACACTTAGCGAGGATGGAATGAATGTGCTGAGTACTGAATGCCAAACAGAGCCAGGAGATGTAGGACAGGAAGACAAAGCAGGGATTGAGGTTTAGGCCTGTGGCTTTGCAGTGAGATCTATCAGAGCCCCCATCATTGCCCCCCTACAAAACTCCTCCCCACAGCTCCCGAAAAGTGACCCTTTGTGTGAGGAAGAGGAGCCTTTGGGGGGGTGGAGATATGGGGGGGTGTGGCTGAGTGGTCCTCCCTAAGCCTCTGATCCCTCTAAAGGACTTATAGAAGGGGGAGGAGTTGCTTTGCATTTGGAGATGTGTCATGCTGGCTAATGGGAAGTGACTGTAGCTCCCAGGGGAAGAAAATGGGCTTGGAAAAGTACTGGAGAAAATGGCTGGGAAAAGTTCACATGACACCAACATTCAGAGCCGGGGTGTGGCATGCACAGATCTTGGGCAGTGGAATGGAATTAGCTCAGTGTGTGTGACTGGGCTATTGATTAAGTGTGTGGACTGCAGTGCGTGATGAAAAGTGTAGTATCTGTGGGTTGATGGGAATGCTGTTTGTTTTCCATTGGAGAGTGTTTTCTGTCTCAACTGAAACCAAACCAACTAAGTGTATACAACCTAAATGTGCCTGGGGCTGTATAAACTAGAGTTATAGTACATTTGTGGAACTTTTTGTATATTAGTGGAAAGTTTGTAGAAGTGGTCAATAAGAACTTTATTTTCAAATGACCTGTAGTAAAAGTGTAGCTGTATGAAATGTCCCTTTGTTCAAGCACTTGGCATGTGCAACCAGGCCCACACATAATTGGGAAAGCTTTTAGGGGCCCAAGAGATGGGGAGATGTCACTGGAAAGGTCCCAAGAGAGGACTGCAATATTGCTTGCCCCAAGGTGTGTGTGTGTGTGTGTGTTTCATTGTAACAATCCCCCCACCCCCCAAAGTCCGCAATCGCACTCCCCAAACCCAGTCTGCAGTGCTTAGGGGCCCTGAGATGATAGTCTCATATGATAGTGGGAAGAAAAGGGTGAGGGCCCCAACAAAAATTTAGCTTAGGGCCCCAAAAGATCAGGGTGGCCCTGTGTGCAACCAAACACATCCTCTGGATGTGATTATTGTATCTCACAGAATTACTCAAATTTTTTTAAAGGCTTTTCTCGCAAGAGAAAATGTCCCTGCACTGTATAATAAATAAGTCTAAAGTGAGTGAAGATTAATAACATCAGACATGGTTTTCCTTAGATCTGAATATAACGATTTGATGCATCATGTGAAGTCTGTTGAAGGTCATTATTGGCATATGGTACAGTCATGGTGAGGAACAGTTTCACTAGTGGTTAGGCCTATAGGCTATTGATGGAAAGAAAATGCCTCTGGTATGTATTTTTGAACCCATTCCTGGCTTTCTGTCACTTGAAGTGTACCCTCATCTAAAAGAAGCATAGTGTGGACAGTCTGGCTTGCCAGCCTTGTAAACGTTTGCAGGGGCAGGATAAAAAAGTCTCAGGATATCGCTGTGCTAAAAAAATCCTACTATACACACATTGTTTTGATAGAACACAATGCTCCTCTCGGCTTGGACTGTTTCCCAAAACAAAAGCTAAGAGAGCTGGATGATAACAACCTCTGCTGCTCTCTTCTGATGTCATGGAAAATGACACTTTTTACAGTCAGCCAGACACAAGTATGAAGTGAAAAGCCTAACTGTTATTGCTGTGGTCATGGATTTTAGCATTAACCTATCAACACTTCAGCGCAAATCAGAATGACACAATGCTTTTTATGCTGTACTTGTGTCTGGCCCGATGATGTTATTACACCCACGCGCACGCCTAGTGCAAGCAGGGGGTATTGTTTTCACTCCTGTCTGTGTGTGTGTGTGTGTGTCTGTCCGTCTGTCTGTCTGTGTTTGTGTCCCTATCATCCATAACTTGAACAATTCTACTCTGATTGCGATGAAACCTTGTGGAAATGTTGACAGTCACTCCAATGCCCGACTTCACATTGCAAGATCAAAGTTTTAGCCCCAGCATATTAAGTTCAGGGTCAAGATTAGCAGGTGTAAACATCTTTCTGAGCGCCATTCTAGTTATTATTATTATTAATTTATCATGATAATAAGAATGTGTCCATTCTTTTGTTAAGTACATTTATACAGTTCTTCCATCATTTATTCCATCTCCCATCAAGGGTTTTAAAGTATTGTAGGCTACAGTGTTGAGCGATGAAAATCACCTCAGCCTCTCCCAGTATGCAATGCCCCCCGCCCATTTCCTGCTGTCCACCACACACACTGGATTGGAACTCCTCAAAACGAAAGCTAATTCTGGACAGAATTAATCATGATTGTGTTCTGCTTCGTTTGAGATTTGCTTATTTTTATATCCTGAAATCATTCATTCCAACAGATAATCAGATAATGTTTCATTCCAGGAGTTAATGCTTTAAGTGAGAAGCACACAGTCTCAGAGCTGCCTTGGCCCTCCTAGATGAGTTTTCTACTCCATTGCAGTCGGTATTGGTTTTGGTGTAGGCCTCTTTTATGGAATTAGGTTTAACACAAAATATGATAGTGGAATTCTTTGTGAGTAGTAGCCTACTGTTGAGCATTCTCCCATAAATGTTTACTGCAAACGGGCTGTTTAACTGATGTAGGTTGCTTACCTTGTCCTCAGGCCAGCCATTTAGATAAGATTTAATGTAATGGCATGCGGATGGTGCAGCCGAGACATGTCTGACACTACGATGTGTTCAGGCTTGCATGTGATTCTCTCTCTCCATTCCTAAGGGTTGGCCATCAATCCATTTTGCATTGATGCCAAGTCTTAGATTCTTGGATCTGGGTCTAGAATAAATACACTAATAACCACAGCACTGTGTGTACACAAGTGAGAAATCTGTTCAAATACTTGCTTTTATTTGACATCCGATAGAGTGAGTTTTTGAGCCGCAAAAGCAAACAGTTTTGCGTCTTCTTTTCTGGAATGCATCAAAAACACTTTTTCACACAATCAATGTGATTCTGGGATTGAAATAGCACTCGCAATTTCAATGTTGGTTTTACTGTAAACAGGTTAATTACTTAATTACTGAGTAGCAGTTGATAAAGGTGTTTACATTATGCACAGGCTAAGCCTTATAGGCTTTTCATTGTAAGTCTGAGTTTGGGCTATGTCAATGGACTAGGAGTCCACGTCTGTGGGGTAGGCTTAATTAGATTACCGATGCCTAAGAACCCGCTAAGCTACAAACAAAGTCCCTACCGGTTGTAACACCTGATCAAACCTTTGGTGTTGTGTGCATTTTCCCAGAACTTCCCCAGCTAGCTAACTTGACTGGCTAACTTTGCTAGTCAGTGATAACTCAATTATGTAGTCTGATGAGTCCACACTCCTGACTCCAGTCCAGAACCTTAGTGAGGTCAAAAGCAAGGTGTAATGCCCTGAATTGGGGACATGGTCCCATTAAGCCCTGAGAAAGACAGTGGAAAACATAGATGTGACACAATCACAGGACTGTGGAAAATGTGCTTGGGTTTCTACAGATTGATCAACAGGGCTGTGCTTTTCAGCGAGGTTCAGATGTATCCCTCATTTTTTGATTGGCTAGCTTTATGCCTAAATTTCAATTGCAGCAGATAAAACATTTGTTTTATTGTTTTATTAATATTTTACTGTTTGTTTGTTTGTTTGGGGCCTCTCAGTGTTTTCGCCCTCTGTGTCTGAGGAGGAGATGGCAGTTTCATATGCTATTGAGAGATCGAAAGATCCAAATGTGGAAATGGCTCTCTTGAGTGTACTGTGTGATGAGTTGGGCTTTATTCCTTGAGAGTAAAGCATGGAACAGCACAGATGCTTCTCTCTCTGTTTTTTATCCCGTTTCAGCCAAAGAAGGCTGTTCATTGTATTCCGTTTTAGTTCTGTCTTCGTACATATTCCTCTTGAGTCCAGTAGTGGGGTGTGATGTCACTTCCTGTACTGCCACAAGAATAGTAACCTCTCAGTTAAGATTGAAGGACACTGTTTAGAGACCACAGTGAGAGAGAAACCACATTTGTGTTCATTACTTATTTATTCCATTTCAAATTCAAAGCATGTAATCTTTCACAATGAATATGGAAGGATTGTGAAATTTTATTTTCTCTTTGTTCCTTAGTTTATTTGACAAGTGTTCAGTTTCAGAAAATAAACATGTAACAATTCATATTTACATTGCTCAAGGTTACAATTGTAGTTACTGAAACTCACACCCATCTGGTTACAAGACCAAGTACCTTATCACTGCAGCACACTTGCATAGACAGTAGAACCTCACAGACGTGAACCTCAGATTCAACTGAATGTGGCCATAGACAGCAGGTTACTGAAAAGCAAGTGTATCGTTAAGAAAACTGACATTAGGTAATTAATTCTCTAATAAGATCCTTAGTACCGCATCTTTGTTCATTTGTTCATTATAATTTAGGTCTCCAGCAGCAAATGAGGCTAGCTCAGTAAGAAATAAGGCTGTAGTGAGATGATTCCAATCAAAAAAGTTTTGAAACTTTAGAGTGGTCTTTTTTGAAGTCACTTTGAAAATATTTTACATTTCAGACTTAGCAATTCCCGATGCTTTCGTATCCCAAAGGTTGTAATATTTTGTAACTTGGAGGACTGAGGTCTGAGTGTAATGGTTGTGAGATGATGGGTGTGGTACAATGGACAGAAATCACCGCGCTGGAAAAACTCACTCACCAGGAAACCTCTCCCCGGACACTGAGCAGTGCTGATAGGCTGAGGAAAATGTTCTCCTTTCTAGATCCTGGATGTCATTAAAATTAAAGTAAAAGATGTATTTGTTCAAAAGAGTAAAAAGCTAACGTATTTTAGCTATAAGCCTCCATTGGGGTGTTGTGGTGTGAATTACAATTGTTTACATTCGCCTTTCACATACACACATTCTTTATGCGAAAGTTAATAAGAATGTGATAAAATGTTTTTTGCGGTTTCCATTTTGCATGATTGAGGCTAGTATTTTATGGCATTATGATGAATATGTATAAATTAAATAAAGAAAGAATGGGGAAATGTGGGAAAACATTTATCACAATGACCATTTCAACTTGGAATCAGTCACACCCTTGTTATTAAAAGCATTTCTGATCTGACTGCCTATCGATGCAGTTTGTGAAAAAGAGAAAAATCTGAAAGATGGGGGTGGAAAGCTCTCAGACTCAGGATTTCAGACAATTAGTTTCACAAAGAGGCTGTGTGTATAGAAAGCACTGTTGATATGGTGGCGATGGGGGGGGGGGGGGTTGTAAAGAGGCCGTGTGTATAGAAAGCACTGTTGATATGGTGGCGATGGTGGTTGTATAATAATGAAGCAATTGCTTGTGAGAATCTGGAAAGCGGGTGTAGAGAACCACAAAAAGACAGAGCCATTGAGCCGCCAACGCCAACAAGCGGCGTACATAAATGGCATCTCCCCGCGGCACTGCGCATGCAGGCAGCCCACTGTTGTTGTTTGGGCCGCGCTCTCCCCCCGCGGGGTGTTTTGATTTGAATCACTCGTACCCGAGGTGTCCTCACGTGTGTGCGTGTCTACAGTGGGCCCGCGGCACTCAGGGTCACAGCCAATTTTCTGCACGGCTTCCTCCTCGTGCGGCTCAGGGGAGGCTTTCTGGCCCACAATGCACTGCTGTAGGACACGGGAGCAGGGGCGAGAGAGAGTGCTATAGAGAAGGGCATCCATGCTGGAACAGGGAGCACTCACCAATGACATTATCGTATTACCGTTTTATTTTTTTAATATAATTTTTTATTGTAAACTATTTACATGGGGGAACAACAAAAAAGGTCATCACACTTAATGTATATGCAAATAATTAATAGAAAGGATACAAACAGTGAGTTTGTTTTATTTTTTATTTTTAATAACTGCAGAAAGGTGAGTCTCAGAAAGGAGGGTAACTGTGTGTGTGTGTGTGTGTGTGTGTGTGTGTGTGTAAGAGTGTGAGTGTGTGTGTAAGAGTGTGAGTAAAAAGCCAGGGTCTGATGGCTTTGCTGATTGGTTTCTGCATGTGGAAGCATACTGAGGGCTCTGGTGTCACCCCCAAGGGACCCAACCAGTAATACAAGTCATCCCACTGAACAGATCTATGAGACAGCATCTAATTCAACCATTACTGCTGCACCCTGCCAAGCTCCAGCCACAGGGACAAATATACAGAACCCAAAGTACTGAGGTCTACCCTTACCGCTACATGACAGGTATACCCAACCCAAAGTACTGTGGCCAACATTGATCTCTACATGACAAATATACCCAACCCAAAGTACTGAGGTCTACCCTTACCGCTACATGACAGGTATACCCAACCCAAAGTACTGTGGCCAACATTGATCTCTACATGACAAATATACCCAACCCAAAGTACTGTGGCCAACATTGATCTCTACATGACAAATATACCCAACCCAAAGTACTGTGGCCAACATTGACCTCTACATGACAGGTATACCCAACCCAAAGTACTGAGGCTAACATTGACCTCTACATGGCAAATATACCCAACCCAAATTACTGAGGCCAACGTTGACCTCTACATGTCAAATATACCCAACCCAAAGTACTGTGGCCAACATTGATCTCTACATGACAAATATACCCAACCCAAAGTACTGTGGCCAACATTGATCTCTACATGACAAATATACCCAACCCAAAGTACTGTGGCCAACATTGATCTCTACATGACAAATATACCCAACCCAAAGTACTGTGGCCAACATTGATCTCTACATGAGAAATATACCCAACCCAAAGTACTGTGGCCAACATTGATCTCTACATGACAAATATACCCAACCCAAAGTACTGTGGCCAACATTGATCTCTACATGACAAATATACCCAACCCAAAGTACTGTGGCCAACATTGATCTCTATTTGACAAATATACCCAACCCAAAGTACTGAGGCTAACATTGACCTCTACATGACAAATATACACAACCCAAAGTACTGAGGCCAACGTTGACCTCTACATGACAAATATACACAACCCAAAAGTACTGAGGCCAACGCTGTCCTCTACATGGCAAATATACCCAACCCAAAGTACTGTGGCCCACACTGACCTACATGACAAATATACCCAACCCAAATTACTGAGGCCAACGCTGTCCTCTACATGGCAAATATACCCAACCCAAAGTACTGTGGCCCACACTGACCTACATGACAAATATACCCAACCCAAATTACTGAGGCTAACGTTGACCTCTACATGACAAATATACACAACCAAAAGTACTGAGGCCAACGTTTTCCTCTACATGGCAAATATACCCAACCCAAAGTACTGTGGCCAACATTGACCTCAACATATCAAATATACACAACCCAAAGTACTGTGGCCCACACTGACCTACATGACAAATATACACAACCCAAAGTACTGAGGTCCTCACTGCCCTTACAAAACGGGATAGTTTGTTGCAAACTTGCAGCTAATATGTCGCGCATGTGCCACAAACTAAATTGTTTTCCACAAAATATTGCCAGAGGTTTGTCAGACTTTGCCAGTAGTGGTGAACTAAAAACTGCCAGAAGTGAATGGCAGTTCCCACAAAGCTAATTTGCATGTAAAAATATGAGCTTGCTGCAAACCTGTGGCAACAATGGTGCAAATTTCCAGAGTACTAAGGCCCACATTAATGGGCCCTTGGGAGCTCAGAGGGCATGCTGGTTTCTGTAGGGCTGATGTGGGGTTGTGCGTACACAACCTCGGAAGGTTCCCCTCACCCCTGCATTCATAGCCAAGTCTCAGTCTATATTTACTAATGTCCCAGCAGGCTCAGTGACCTCTCTGCTGTAATCAAATCCCTCACAATGAGGAGGGCGTTGCTAATGTAACCTAATTTTATTGTAAATTTGAGCAAGCCCTTTGATGTCTTTGGCCTTTGGCATTTTGAAACCAATAATATCAGATATTCAGTATCAGATGGAAGTGCACAGCTATTGATGCAAACACTGTAATAAGGGTTTATTAAAAAATAAAATAAGAGTACATTCCATTTGATTGAGAATTACTTTATTGGTTTGGCTCACCTTCACTGATTAACAAGTGTGAGTCTTGGCTCTTTACAAAGTTATACCATGAGTACACTGTTCTGTGGAGGTACAGTGCCCTCCACTATTATTGGCACCCCTGGTAAAGATGAGTAAAAAGGGTTATAAAAAATCACCGTTTGGTGAATTAGCTTAATGTCAAACTGAAAAAATGAGAATCATCAAGAAAGCTGAATCTAGTCTCACCCCCCAATTCCCATAGAGATACATTCAAATGCAGAGAGCTTATAGTATTGCTTGTAACAGTACCTGGAAATAAGATATCGGGAGTCTTTTGATGTTGATGGGTCACAGACTTCAGGAAGTAACAGCATGCAAAGGATATGCGACCAAATATTAAATATGATACTTTAAAAATATGTTAAAGCAAAGGGTATGAATACTTATGTAAGTGAAAGATTTCAGTTTTTAATACATTTGCAAAAATTTCTAAAAACATGTTTTCACTTTGTCATTATGGGCTATTTTGTGTAGAATTTTGAGACAAAAAATGAACTCAATCTATTGTAGAATATGTCTGTAATGTAATAAAAGGTGGAGAAGGTGAAAGTGGTATTCAGACTTTCCGGCTTGACTATACTGTAAATGCAGGGGTGCCAATAATTGTGGCACACGTGGTTTTGTTAAACATTACATTACATTACATTACATTATAGGCATTTAGCAGACGCTCTTATCCAGAGCGACTTACACAACTTCTTATTACATGTATCCATTCATACAGCTGGATATATACTGAAGCAATTCAGGTTAAGTACCTTGCTCAAGGGTACAACGGCACTGTCCTACCTGGGAATCGAACCTGCAACCTTTTGGTTACAAGTCCAGCTCCTTAACCACTGCCGCTCCATAGTTAAAAATAACTATTTCTTGATGAGGGATTTTGTTTTTCTTATAATAAATTTACTTCAATCAAAGGTTGGATTTTTCTCATGTTTTCAGTGTGAGATTAAGCTAATTCACCAAACGGTGATTTTTTAATAACCCTTTTTACTCATCTTTACCAGGGGTGCCAATAATAGTGGAAGGCACTGTACCTCCACAGAACAGTGTACTCATGGTATAACTTTGTAAAGAGCCAAGACTCACACTTGTTAATCAGTGAAGGTGAGCCAAACCAATAAAGTAATTCTCAATCAAATGGACTATACTCTATTATTTTATCCTGTTAGTTGAAATAAACATGGGTGCATTGATCTGGAATGTAAGTTCTTAGCTGTGCTGAGGTGCACTGGGACATACCGAGCCGTGGTTAGGCTCGCTCAGCAGAGGTACATTGTGCTGTGTGAGCTGTATTGCTGCATCGGTGTCCTGGAGTTGTAAAGACGTGATGGAGCTGTATTCTGACACGGCTGACCTCGGCTCTATCTTAGCTGATAAAGTCTAATGGCAGTAGCGGCTGGCACGTTTGATGGACGTTTTTTTAATTTTTCTCTGTTGGAAGCAGCAGATCTGTGGTACGGTGGAATCTGTCTTGGTCTGCCTTCTCTGGCCGAGTTCCAGACTTAGGTTACAAACTGCCTTGGGGGTCATAAGTGGGCTTATATTAAGAGGCAATCTGAGTTTTCACAGAGCACCTTTCCATTCTTTCAGTTTCCTGTTATTACATAGAGAGTGACTGAGTTTGGGCATGTTCTCCAAGCATGTCCTCCAAGCCTGCTATTCATTAGTTTGACGCTAAATTGAAAACCACTGATGTGGGCCGCTATCGTATGGCTATCTGCAGGTACAGTATTAATATAATTAAGGCACGCTGTAGATTGGGTTTTGAGTGTTCGCGTAATGTGACTGTTGGACTCATGTTCGGGGGACTCTGCATTTCTGAGTGACTCATGTGCGTGTCACTACTGCACGTGGTCTCCTGATCATCAGCCATGGCCGGCTGTCACCCCAGATGCCCTCAGGGCAGTGCTGTTCAAACCACAGTGATCCGAACCCTCAGGGCTGAGTTCTGGAGATGCTTGTGAAAAACACACCGTATTTAGAATGCACTGTATGCACTTTGCGCTAGCCTTTCCCTCACGTTCAAATCAGTCAAAACGAAATGCTCGGTAACAGCAATTGGAGCGAGGACATCACAATAGTATGTTACAATAAATTAATAAATAACTGTGAAAGTGGCCACTTTAATGTAAGTCATACAAACCTGTTTTAAAAAAGTGTCCAGTGTGGTTTGTGCTGACCCCAGTACATGTAGGAGGTGTCTCGTTGGATAAGCTGTGGGGCGGGCTGGGACTTGTAGTTTTCCCGCCCTGGTTTTTACAGGTGTTCTCCTCCGTCCCTCAGCTGTGCAGAGAAGGGCCCCCGTTCCAGGCTGCCTCCTCGCCTGCCCGACCTCGCGGCCCGTACTGACCTCACACATGGCCCGTGGTGCGCTCCTGTGAAAAGCAGCCAAGCTGGACGCTGCAGCTTCGCACCCCCACGCCTCCGCCTCCGCCCCGCCCCCCTCGGGACCCCGACTCCTGCAGCGGGCGCCAGACTCCGCCTCCGATGTTGATGAGGAGCAGTTTGTGAGCGAGGCCGTCAGCTCGAGGGACATCATCCTCAGAGATGCCGGCACCATCACAGGTACATAATCTTATACATCCCTGAATCTCTTTTCATAATATAGCTGTGTCCTTTACTCCAGAACTTGGGTGCCTATGTAATACTATGTGAGGTCAAATAAGCCTGTTGCTATCATATCACCCTGGAGCACAGGGGTGCTGTGGCCTCTCGACTCAGTCACAGGAAGGTCATGAGCTCTAGACTCACTGAAAGTAAGGTTAAAGGCATTAGACTTTGTGAAAGGTTGGTTATATTCTCTAGATGCAGTAACATGGGTAATATGGGTTTTAAATTCAGTGACACTGGTTGTTGTGTGGATTGAAGTTGGGCACATGGCCACACCGAGTTTTGACTTTATTTTATTTAACACTGAAAGCTTCCTCAGATTGGACATAGTATTACATACCCTAATAGAGCCATAGCATGCTTTGTACAGACTAGCTACATACACAATTTAGTGCATTCTACAGATTTGTTGTCTACACTTTATGTTTTGTACAATAATCTCTTATTAGAAGATCCTTTCATCACTTATAGCAGTGTTGTTGTGTAAGCATTTGTTTTTACTGTAATTCCATACTGTTGAAATGTGCTGTGTGTTACAGGACTAAATTACAGACCATAATTAAATTAGTGAATGAGTGCTTTACTTTGTGAGTGTTTTACTTTTCACATGGTAGTTCTTGTGACAGGATTACCCATAGCTGGGGTGTTATAGACTGATCATTACACTCATTAATTGGTACTTGGGATGTTGGTGATTTATGAATCAAGGCCTTTTCTTTGTGCACTAATTGTAAGTCGCTCTGGATAAGACCTAAATGTAAACTGTGAATGTTTTTCAGTGTCCATTTAGTCCAAAAACATTTTAGTCACTAATGCATTTAGTTCATTGTCATTATTATTAACTGATCAAGTTCGGATCTCTCTGCCAGTAAATAGGTGACATATTTAAGGCTCAAAATTTCAAGATGAGTGGCCTGGGATGAAAGCCTTGCTAAAAATGGACTTTATTGTACTGAGGAG
Organism: Ilyophis sp. 1 JC-2022; assembly: GCA_022702515.1. Classification (NCBI taxonomy): domain Eukaryota; kingdom Metazoa; phylum Chordata; class Actinopteri; order Anguilliformes; family Synaphobranchidae; genus Ilyophis; species Ilyophis sp. 1 JC-2022. The sequence continues at coordinate 98,222,573 of CM040406.1, forward strand.
ATCTTAATAATCAGTGTATTCTCCTCTGGTTTCTCAGCTATAACTGGGTTCTGAGAAACAGGCTGACTCCTTCATTTACTCTTCATGTGACAACATTTTCCAGGGCTGTTGGAGACGAGTTAAAAATAAAAGAAAGCTGGAAGGCAGTGAAGAGTCACTGCCTCACTGCTGTTTAAGTGGCTCGTATAATCAGACTGGAAGGTGCATCCGTGCTGTTACTCTCTCCCAATTAAAGCTTTATTCATAAGTACCCTTAACATATACCCTGTTGCCAAGGCACAGAAGCTGAGTGTCCACACAGCTTAGGTTCATATCAATGTTCAAGTGAAGGGCACTTTGCACTTTGCCCCTGACTTTGAGTAGCAACGCATTTAAGCAACACATTTTTATGGTTGCACAGCATGATGGATTGAACTGTTGCTAAAATTAAGGTTGTGTCAGAAGAATTTTTTTTTAAAGTAGAGACAAAAATCTTGCTTTCTCAAAGCTTTTGCGGATAAAGCTTTGCGGAGTCATTAACGTCTGTGTTCTGGCTCAATCAAAGGAAGTGCCATACAGCTTTTTTCCGTTCAAATGGAGGGTGCAGACTGCAGAGATAATGGGAATCGTTAAACAAATTTACAGCTTTGTTTAATCTGTGCTGCCATACATACTCTGCTTTATGGCTCAGAGGGGCTTATCAATCCTGTCTCACTTGCTTTCACACGTGAAGGCCTGAGAAAGATAACTGACTGGCATGTGTGTTTGTGAGCACGTACTTGTGTGTGTGTGTGTGTGCGCGTGTGCGCAAGAGTGTGAGTGAATCTTGAGTGTGTTTGACGTGTACATGTGTAGGTGCATATCTTTTTTTGGCTGTGTGAGTGTGTGTGTGTGTGCATGTGTGAGCATCTATGTGTCAGATGTGTGTCAAAACGATTTAAGTATTTGTATTAGAATTATCATATACATTGCTAGAGTGATGTGTTATATTGGAAGGATGTAAATACTTTCTCAAAATAATTTGTCAATACTTTTTTATAAATACTTAATCCTATTTAATACAGATATTTTCTATGGCTTCAAAGCTATTTTTAAAATGAGTTAAAGTTTTCACACGTAGCTCAAACACACACTAATTGCAATCATTGCTCTGTTCTGTACGATCTGAACCCGGATGTTTGTGCAGTCGCTTTGCTGCACGCGACTGTAAATGTGGAATAAACATAAACATAAACTGAATTCCACACATTCTTACGTATTCCACATTAAGTTGCCGCTTAAATTATATGTGAATGTATTCTGAAATGCACGCCTCAAATACATAAAGGTTTTTATATCACAGTCCTGTATATTTAACGTATTTATATAAAGTACAGTATTTTAACATATTTCAAATATGCATTTGAGACAACTATGTTCCGTATTTTTGTGTGGGTGTGTGTTTCAGTGGGAGGAGCCACAGGAAGTGTGTTAAGTGCTTTCTCATATGCTGCTGTGAGAGGCCTAACAGTACACTACCACTTCCTCCTGACTCTGGAGAGGAGAGTGCTCAAGGGCACTCAAGGACTGATTGGGGTCTGTTGTGAGCCAGTACTACCCCCTGCTGTTTCCTCACAGATGGCATCCGTAAATTTATACCAATCAGGGCCGGATTTACTAAGGAAAATGTTGCAGCGCCAAACATTCGCTAGATTGCGGCTCCGGTCGCGGATACCGACACATTAACGACCAATTTATTATGACTGGTCTTAATGACGCAATCAAAGAAATTGAATGCCTTCGTTGGCAATTTTGCGGTAGGAGACGCCCATAAAACTGTCAGAAACAATGACCTGTCACAGATGGCAAGGCGCTAAGAAATGGATACGGAGCAACCAGGCACAAGTAGCGAGATAATCACAAGAAAAAGGAAACTTCAATTTACAAGGTACACAACGAAACATAGGAATAGGCCTACAACACCAACGGAGAGGGGTACATTTAGCAGTGACAACACAAACAAAATTAATTCATGAGCAGTAGTGGATGTAAAAAAAAAAAGATGCTATAACTTTAGAAAAACGTTTCTGCAAACACAGGTGGTGGTCCAACTAAGGAAAAATATTAACAACGATAGAAAAACAGGTGGAAAAATCCCTGCAAAATGACCCAGTCACGGGGGTGGAAGGAATAGACATAGTGAGCTTGTGACAGAAGAAGGCCACAGAGTGTCTAAAGGTACAATTGTATTCACAACTCATTATATACCCTACTGAACGCATAGGCACAACAATTATTGAAATTCAGAACTGTTTTTGTACTTCTAGCTGATGACTTCAATATAGGTCTTGTGTCCTTTCACTAAAACAAGTATAATTTTACATTATATCTGAAAATAAGTGAGAAGTAATTAGTAGTAACATGTGTGAAACGTATTTTAAACCCTGTCTCCTTCCCAGAGTATTATGCATTTGTATGCATTCAGCCTGACACCCTTCTCCAGCATTCTGTGTGTGAGCTATAATAATAATAATAATAATAAAACTTTATTTGTATAGCACATTTCATACAAGGATTGTAGCTCAAAGTGCTTTACATCAATAAAATAATGACAGTGTAAGGCAAGCAGCAAGTGCAGTTTATATAATGGGAAAGGTATAAAATAATAATCAACATCATATCAGATCCTAATGTTCTAATAGGTTACTTAGTTACCATAATCTCGTTTCAAACAAGCATTAACACATTAATCAAACATCATATCAGATCCTAGTGTTCTAATAGGTTACTTGAGTTACCATAATCTCGTTACAACAAAGGATGGAGTATAAATAGTGGCAGTTAAAAAATTTAAAGTTTAAAAATATAAAATTTAAAATTAAACATTAGTGTGTTCAGTGCAGAGTAATATTAAAAGTGCAAGTCAGAGTGCAGCAAAACTGGAACTAGTATTTAGGGATAATGATGAAGGCGGGTCAGTCAAATGCTTTGGTGAAAAGATATGTTTTAAGCTGCCTTTTAAATATCTCTAAGGTGTTAGCTTCCCTGATATTTGAGGGTAGTGCATTCCAAAGTTTTGGGGCATAGTTAACAAAGGCTGCATCACCAATCTTTTTATAACTGTTTCTGTTGATTTCTAATAGACCTGCATCAGATGATCGGAGTGTTCTAGCTGGTGTGTAATTTGTTAGGGAGTTTGCAATGTAGCTAGGTCCTTGTCCATTTAGAGCTTTGTATGTGAGGAGGAGGACCTTAAAGTCAATTCTAAAGGTGACAGGTAGCCAATGTAGAGTAGCTAAGACTGGACTAATGTGTTCTCGCCTCTTGGTTTTGGTTAGTAATCTAGCTGCAGAGTTTTGAATAAGTTGGAGTCTTTCAGTGGTTTTCTTGGGGAGACCAGTGAAAAGTGCATTGCAGTAGTCCAGTCGGCTAGATATGAACGCATGAATTAGCTTCTCAGCATCATTTTGAGTTATGAATGGTCGTACCTTCGCTATGTTTCTGAGGTGGAAGAAAGCTGTTTTGGTCACTTTATTTATGTGGGAGTTGAAGTTCAAGTCTGAGTCAAGGATGACACCAAGACTAGTTACCTCAGGTTTAATCCAGGAAGTTAAGCTTCCTAGGTTTTTAGTTAGTATCTCTCTCTTTGATTTGGGACCAACTAGAAGAACTTCAGTTTTGTCTTCATTTAATTTGAGGAAATTTGCATTCATCCATTTATTTATTGCCAACAAGCAGTTGGTAATGGATTTAATTGCTGTTGTATCGTTTGGTTCAGCGGATATGTACAATTGTGTATCATCCGCATAGCTATGGAAATCTACATTATATTCTCTAATGATGTCACCGAGTGGTAACATATAGAGAGAGAAAAGTAATGGACCTAAGCAGCTCCCTTGTGCAACCCCGTAGCAACTTTCATGTCTCTCTGATACATTGTTACCCAGACTAACATAAAACTTCCTTCCTCTGATATATGTCTTGAGCCAGTTCAATACATAATCAGAGAACCCAATATGCTTTTCAAGTCGATTGATTAAAATGTCATGATCAATGGTATCAAAAGCCGCACTGAGATCCAATAAGATAAGGATGGAGACTTTATTTGCATTTGAGTTTAGTCTGAGATCGCTAATTAATTTTGTGAGAGCCGTTTCAGTACTGTGATATCTTCTGAAACCCGACTGAAAGATTTCTAAGATGTTATTTTCATTGAGGAATGAGTTTAGTTGGATTAAGACTATCTTTTCTAGCACTTTACTAATGAATGGAAGATTTGATATCGGTCTATAATTTGTTAGTATGTTGTTATCCAGTTTGGGTTTCTTAAGTATAGGCTTTACAACAGCTGTTTTAAAGCTTTCTGGGAAGACACCAGTTCTAAGGGACGTGTTTATAATTTCCAGTACCGGGCTTGAGATACCATCAAACACTCGCTTGAAAAACATTGTGGGTATAGGATCGACATCTGATGTAGTTGAATTGCACTGAGTGACCGTTTTGCATAATTCACTCATTGTGATACAAGTGAACTTACTCATGGTTACATTGCAGGGTCTATCGATATCTGTTTCACCTCCACTACTAGTAATATTATCCCTGATCGTAGTTATCTTGTTCGTGAAGAACTGAGCCAGTTCTTCGCATTTTGCTGCAGATGATAGTGGGGGGGCAGGGACAGTGTTTAGGAGCTGATCGATAGTGGAGAAGAGAACTCTGGAATTTCCGGCATTGTCTGTAATAATATTGGAAAAGTATGTTTTTCTGGCTAGACGAATGATTCTGTTATAAGTGGTTAGTGCATCTTTGTAGATGTCATAATGAATAGTGCATTTAGTTTTTTTCCATTTTCTCTCTGCTACGCGGCATTTTCTTTTTGCTTCACTAACGTTATTGATTTTGAGCCATGGGGAGGTTCTATGTGACAACTTCTTTTTTTTAGTTTTCAATGGGGCTACCGAATCTAACACCGATGATAGAGCATCATTGAGATTCTCTACCATTTAGTTAAGGGAACATTCATGATTTGGCTTATAGAGAGTCATTTCTTCTAAGAAATTTTCCACAGCTTTATCATCTAAATATCTTTTTTGGATTAGGAATTGGTTTGTGGTGTTTGTTATACTGGTTAAGATGGTTACATCAAAGAGAATACAGTATAGGCTATATCATCGCAGGCAAATTACCACCTGCTTTCAGGAGTTCTGGAAATTCTCACATAAAGAGGAGAGTCGCTTAAGTAAATGAAAAAAAAAAGGAATACTTAATTGTATAATAATTTACAGCAAAATCTAGTCACACCCCCCAATTCCCATAGAGATCCTTTAAAATGCAGAAACGTTATATTATCGCTTGTACGAGTACCAGAAAATAAGATATCAAGAGTTTTTTGATGTTGTTGGGTCACAGACATCAGGAAGTAATGGCATGCAAAGGATATGTGACCAAATATTAACACAGATTACTTTATTCTATATATAAATGCAGGGGTGCCAATAATTGTGGTCTACGTGGTTTTTCTCATTTTTTCAGTGTGAGATTAAGCTAATTCACCGAACGTGAATTTTTGATAACTTTTTTTTTACTCATCTTTACCAGGGTTGCCAATAATAGTGGAGGGCACTGTAGGTTATGTTTGAGGATCTTTTAAATTACTAAATATAAAGCACTCATTGTGTCTTCTTAGTGTGCTTTTCTTGTTTGCTGTATAAAGGAACAATGTGTTTTTCTGGTTGTCACAATATACTATATTAAAATGATTTGGTAGACTTAAGATACTAGACAAAAACTCATCTACATCTGGAAGAAGTAATAAGGCTCATATTGGCTCATGAGCACCTTCTTCACTTCTCTCTGAAGGTTGTTTACATTGTATCAGGTACATGGACATGTGGCACCATCTAGTGGACTGGAGGTAAAACTGCAAAGACAAAGTTTTGGATGTACAAATTATGAATTATTAAAGAGTAAGTACACCCACTGTCTCAGCCTACTACACGATTTAGAAAAATACTTTGTGGGGTGAGCGAGGGAGAGGGGTGGGGGCGGACGAGCTGTGTACATTCCCATTTGCATAAATTAACTTACATTGTACAAATGATTTCGTATAACTCAGATCAAACTGTCAAACTAGACATTGCACATCAAATATGAATCAAGATTCAGCAATTGCATGGCCTATTTCTCACCTCAAATATTTTCAGAAACATATTTTAGCGGACTATAAGAGAGTTGAACAGGATGCCACGTTGTTCCATTAGGGGCAGCACAAAGACGCCTTTCTACCAGTTTCTTATGATACACAATATTATTTAAGAATTGTTGAAATAAGGGCCGCCGCGATAGTACAACGGTAAGAGCGCTGACTTTCAGTCAGCGCAGTTGTACTCCGAGGATCGGGGTTCGCGCCCCGGTCCTGCCATATCCGAGCGTGGCCGGTGCCCTGTGGAAGCGGCAATTGGCAGCCGCTTCCGGGTGGGGGGAGGGTCTCGGAGAGAATCGCTGCGCACGGGACCCAGGCGAGTCGCGGTCAGGAGCTCGAGGAGTCGCGCCCTGTAGAGGACGTGGCGCCCTCCTTCCTACTACTAGTACCGATAGACGGGATTGTGTAGCGGTGGTTCTCTAGCGGTTGCTACATGGGGGGAATTGAATTAGAATAGGGGTTCAATTGGCTACTAAATTGGGAGAAAAAAGGGAAAAATCAGAAACAAAATTTTAAATAAAAAAATTTAAATAAAAAAAAAAAGAATTGTTGAAATAAAGGAATGCATGAATAAGTTTCATTATAATGTAGGCATACAAACACATTTACAGCGGGGAAAAAAAGTGATCCAGGGTGTACGTAAGAAGAAAAACGTGTATGAAATCACATTCACAAACCAAGTCGCATCTGGATTCTGTCGACCCATTTCTCATCAATGATTTCAAAGTGAAATGGTTCATTTAGAATGGAGAATGTTGTCACAAGCTGCGCTTTGTTGTGTGTTGTAAAGTGTGGCTGAGCTGTCGGTGTGTACTGCTGACCCAAGTATGGTTTTTAACTATAGGAATTATTTTCAAGGCTGAAGTATAGATTTGTTAAGAGTGTGTGTGTGTGTGTGTGTGTGTGTGCGCGCGCGCGCGTGTGTGTGGTGTACGCTACTGCCTCCTGACATGCTTAAAGTCCTGAGTGAAATGCTGCTTAGTCCAGTTCTTTATGCCGCACATTGACACACAATCCAAATTGTCTTCTTTCAACCTCAGAACATCTGAAGGGGTGTGCAGCTGATTGCTTTGTACATTATTCCCATTATAAAATCCTGTATGGATTTTAATAAAGTATCCTTTATTAAAGCAACCTGCCCCAGTGTGGTAAATCCTGTATGGATAGCCTCAATCCTTTATTAAAGCAACCTGCCCCAGTGTGGTAAATCCTGTATGGATAGCCTCAATCCTTTATTAAAGCAACCCGCCCCAGTGTGGTAAATCCTGTATGGATAGCTTCAATCCTTTATTAAAGCAACCCGCCCCAGTGTGGTAAATCCTGTATGGATAGCTTCAATCCTTTATTAAAGCAACCTGCCCCAGTGTGGTAAATCCTGTATGGATAGCTTCAATCCTTTATTAAAGCAACCTGCCCCAGTGTGGTAAATCCTGTATGGATAGCCTCAATCCTTTATTAAATCAACCCGCCCCACCCTGTATGGATAGCCTCAATTTTTTATTAAATCAACCCGCCCCATCCTGTATGGATAGCCTCAATCCTTTATTAAATCAACCCGCCCCATCCTGTATGGATAGCCTCAATCCTTTATTAAAGCAACCCGCCCCATCCTGTATGGATACCCTCAATCCTTTATTAAAGCAACCCGCCCCATCCTGTATGGATAGCCTCAATCCTTTATTAAAGCAACCCGCCCCATCCTGTATGGATAGCCTCAATCCTTTATTAAAGCAACCCGCCCCATCCTGTACGGATAGCCTCAATCCTTTATTAAAGCAACCCGCCCCATCCTGTATGGATAACCTCAATCCTTTAGTAAAGCAACCCGCCCCATCCTGTATGGATAGCCTCAATACTTTATTAAAGCAATCCGCCCTATCCTGTATGGATAGCCTCAATCCTTTATGAAAGCAACCTGCCCCATCCTGTATGGATAGCCTCAATCCTTTATTAAAGCAACCCGCCCCATCCTGTATGGATAGCCTCAATCCTTTATTAAAGCAACCCGCCCCATCCTGTATGGATAGCCTCAATACTTTATTAAAGCAACCCGCCCCATCCTGTATGGATAGCCTCAATCCTTTATTAAAGCAACCCGCCTCATCCTGTATGGATAGCCTCAATCCTTTATTAAAGCAACCCGCCACATCCTGTATGGATAGCCTCAATCCTTTATTAAAGCAACCCGCCCCATCCTGTATGGATAACCTCAATCCTTTATTAAAGCAACCTGCCTCATCCTGTATGGATAGCCTCAATCCTTTATTAAAGCAACCCGCCCCATCCTGTATGGATAGCCTCAATCCTTTATTAAAGCAACCCGCCCCAGTGTGGTAGACTGGTGTATTGTTGCCAATGGTGACATTGGTTCTTCACTGAAGCACTTGGTCATGCTCCTCCATTAAGTCTTGTAGCCCCATTGAGGACTTGATTCATTTTCTAAAGTATTCACACATTTCGGTGATTCTTTCCCTGGGCTGAACCAGGACAAAGTGTTCAGGCAAGCCTCGGTTGCCATGGCATTGAGGAGCTGTTTTTCTGTCAGGCTAAAAGGTCTGTTGTCAGGTCTGATGCTGAACAGAGGGAAAGAGTGAGAGTTCCACAGAGAAACTGTGGGACAGAAGCCGTCCTGGATCTAAACTGTGTGAAACCGCCAGCCTGGCTCTGTTCTGCTGGTTTTCCTGGTGGTGCTGATGGCAGCTTTTGGAGCATGTCTGGAGGTCTGAAGGCATGTCTCGGCTGGCATAGGGAGGGGTGGAAGAATGGGCTCAGCATTTAAGCCCGGCAGCTGCCCCAGTCTCCAGCCAATTGGATCCCTCCCAGTAGAGATGCTCAGCGAATAGGTTTTCACGCTGCCTCTCCCTAACGTGGGTGACGTGTAGAATGACACTTTTGCTGGTTTGGTGTGTTCAGTGCTCATTTTGGCAGCTCATGTAGAGAAAGTGACCTGTTTTTTCTGAGCTACGCAGCAATGTTGAATTTAAAATACTTTCTAATTATTTACATTCAGAGAAGCGGCAGACGCTCCACTGCGGTGTATCTCTACTGTTGTCTTTCTATTGACGGCCATGCTGAGGTAGAAGCCTCTTATTTGTAAAGCCAGTGGGCGGGGCGAGAGACGTCCCAGCTGTTGATTCTCTCTTCTCTTATGCTCATATTAAACTGCCAGTTTCTTTCTCTTTTGTTGCTTTGTTACTTATTTACAGGATGAACCTTTTCTCACCCAGGAAGCTCGGTAGTGTACAGGTAGTGTTGTCATTCACTATGGTAGTTATCTATGTTGTCCAATGCCATTTCCCTATCGTAGCAGAAATAAGCCCAGCACATTGTCATAATTGCATTCATTGGATATGGTGACGTAGCAGCTAACTGAATGTGAAAATGTATAAGAGTCCTCTACTGTACTGATTTATTTTCCGGAATTACAATATTACCTGACCACATCCAAGTAATTTTTTTGCTGCTTGCAAAAAGCAACAGTTTCCACCTTAATGCTAGGCTTTGTGCTATTCATTAAAAAAAGACTATTGACTTTTTGCAGTAGGAATTGATTTACTTCCAAATTCTACATCTTCCTCTCCCAAAGTGGACTTCAGACAAGTAATCAAGGGCTGAGACGGCAGACCAACTTTGTCTCTCCTGTATTTGAAGGTCCTCCCTCTTGCCCCCTCTTTCCCCTGGCCCCTGGCCCCTCCCCCTTTATCTCTTGCTCTCCCCCTCCCCATCCCCCGGCCCACAGCTCAGAGGACAATGAGCGGTCCAGCATTGGCAGCTCGTCTGCCTGGCGGTAATGAGTCTATGTATAGTTAGGAAGCTCCCGCCCATGTGACTGTGAGCGCTGGTATGTGCAGTTGGCTGGCTGTGTGGCCGTGGTCTCGCGTCCCCCTGTCTTTTTCTCTCTCTCTCGCTCGCTCTCTCTCCCTCTCTCTCTCTGCCCTTTCCTGGCGCGTAGTGGGAAATGTAACTGCCGGCGACTTGAGGCAGAGCCCTGGGCAGCGGCACCATGAGTAAGTACTCGACACTGACTTTGAGCTGGGGACTGTAACCTTCTGTTTAAGCTGACCTTAAATTTGCACTGAACATTGACATTTCTGGATGCTAGGATGTGAGGCTTGTTGTTGGACATGGTGTAGCTGGAGGTCAGTGCGCCCCATCGCACTTTCTCTTGCCTGGTTATTTAGCACTGGGACATATTTTGACCTTTAGTACATTTGGATTAAAGGTCACAATGTATGCCGCTGAAAATTTCACTTGTGCGCCACAACCCCAATAAAGTGTGTAGTGTTACAAGGGCTGGAACATTTAACAGCTTAATTTAAAAGAAGCCATTTGAAAGCATTAATTTTATCAAATTTAATACTTTTGCTGGGAACTGTTTGGGAGTGGTGACAGTTTCCTTTACGGAAGGCTGTTGAAAAGGAACTTGTTTGGAACTGAACAGATCTTTTGCACTATTGTTAATTATTTGTTAAACATGGCCATTGGCTCTTCTTCAAGGTTGAATCTGTTCTTGGGTCAGTTTCTGTGAAGCCAGGGGAGGGATTATATTGTGCATGTGAAAATGCCAGTGAGGTAGAGGAGAGAGGAAGGACAGAGGACCATAGCGAACAGTGGCTGTTAGAAATGCACCTATAAATACAGTTGGTCTGCAGATAATCAGCACTTAACACGCAGCAACTGTTACTGAACGGTTATGCATGTAGACATTACCCGGAGTCTTGTGACACTGTCCTTCTTTCTTTCAATATATGAATTGTGTGTGTGTGTGTGTGTGTGTGTGTGTGTGCTTGATTATAATAAGCAAGACGTCCTCATCATGTTTTTAAAGAAGCAGATGTTATGTCACTTAGCAAAGTTCACATTTTGAGGCCAGTATTGGTCAAAACAACATTCCCAAGCATTTTTTCATAACACACTATAGCAAACAAAGCAGAGAGAGTATGAGGAAAAATATAAAAGCTGTAAATGTGATTTATTGAACACTATTCCTGTACTGTGCAGTATATTACTGAAACAGGACAAACAGGATATCACACAAATGAACAACAAATTAAAAACAAAGTATGTGTGTATAGCAGATGTGACGTGAAGAGGGTTGACAGGCATTGATTTAACTCCAGAGGCATGGAGCTGTGTGGTTATAGAGAGCTGTATCTTCCATGTTGTTAAGGTTTACTGAGAGGATTTAACGTGTCACTATTACAGTACTATGTCTTTGCTATTCTTCAGTATATACTATACTACAGTAAGTTTCACAACTGCCTCCTATAGATAACTTAGTCATAGAAAGCTGCTAGTCTGCCCTCCAAATGGACTCTGTAACCTTGTCCTTTATCCATATCAACTGCACTTCTGTTGGAATGACTGATGAGTGTTAAAATATGTTGACCTTTGATCTTGTCTTTTTTTCCCATGATAATTTCCACCTCATGCAACAATATTGCCTGAAATTATGCTTCTTTAGCATGAAGTAGCTGGCAAACCAGCTATCTGTGACTTGTATATGTATCGTATATGCACTTATACATGTATCAGATGGATGTATCTGACTATGTAGCTTAGTCCAGCATTTCCATTTCTTTAGCATGTGAAAGTAAATGTAGCAATGCTACAGTATACAACAGAAAGTAACAGAATTAGCTAGTTAGCTCAGTAATAGAACCCATGTTTAATCGTAACTAGCTAAATAGCTTACTAGCGTCAGGAAATAATTTGTAAAACTAAGCTGTCACAGATTCACGTGTAGCCATTTTGTTTATCTTTTGTCTAACTTTAGGCTTCTCCCACTCACTGTGTCCATTAATTTGGCTGTATGCTTGTCACTGACGTTAGGCTGTACTTTACTGGCTTTAGGAATGTCTGTCTTGCTTTAGGTCTGCATTGGTCTCTGTTTGGCTGTTTTGAACAGAACTACTCAAACATGCGGCTCTTTTTCAGTTCTATACTGACTTTATTTATGAGGATAAAGCTCTGTTACCGTGCCAACAAAAGCTTGTTTTTAGAGATTATGCCAGTGTTTTCACAGATCAGCACTTCTCCCCATAACATGAGTAAAATTCTGCTTAAAAGTCTACTGAAGCATGTATTTTGTAGGGCTGGCTTTGGTAACATCACTAACATCCTTCTAGATTATTTTATGTACTTGGAGGGGTTTTTGAGTTATGGATTGATAAATTAGGGAGCCAATTTACTCACCTACCTGGCTGTATAGCTGTATACTATTATTCAGGTTATCAGAGATTACTCCCCGGTCTGGTTGTATAACTTTAAACACACCATGATTCACATTACCAGAATGTTCCTTCTCTGCAAGTGCTATGATGAAGTGCTAACAATACAAAGTCTGATGCCTTAGTGTTTCCTGTATCTTGGTAAAGAATAATTCCTCAACATGCCACAAGAGGTCTTACTGCGCCAGTCTGAGAAATGACAGCAAACAGTGACAGAAACCAGCCTTTTAGCACATTTCATATGGAGGGAATGTGGAGGTATTTTTTGTTTTTGTTTTTAAAAAAAACAGTTTTCCCCTTTTCCAGTCACGATAAATCAGATTTAACTCATTTGGATGCAGATGTAACAGCACAGATAATTTTTCTTCACATATGTAACAGTAAAGATTTTTATTCCTGCAGATGAGTGTAACAGTACTAGTATCTCCCACAGATGAGTGTAACAGTACTTATCTCTCCCACAGATGTAACAGTATAGATCTCTCTTCTTGCAGATGTGTGTAACAGTACTGATCTCTCCCACAGATGTAACAGTATAGATCTCTCTCCCTGTAGATGTGCGTAACAGTACTGATCTCTCCCACAGATGTAACAGTATAGATCTCTCTCCCTGCAGATGTGCGTCACAGTACTGATCTCTCCCACAGATGTAACAGTATAGATCTCTCTCCCTGCAGATGTGTGTAACAGTACTGATCTCTCCCACAGATGTAACAGTATAGATCTCTCTCCCTGCAGATGTGCGTAACAGTACTGATCTCTCCCACAGATGTAACAGTATAGATCTCTCTCCCTGCAGATGTGCGTCACAGTACTGATCTCTCCCACAGATGTAACAGTATAGATCTCTCTCCCTGCAGATGTGTGTAACAGTACTGATCTCTCCCACAGATGTAACAGTATAGATTTCTCTCCCTGCAGATGTGTGTAACAGTACTGATCTCTCCCACAGATGTAACAGTATAGATCTCTCTCCCTGCAGATGTGTGTAACAGTACTGATCTCTCCCACAGATATAACAGTATAGATCTCTCTCCCTGCAGATGTGTGTAACAGTACTGATCTCTCCCACAGATGTAACAGTATAGATCTCTCTCCCTGCAGATGTGTGTCACAGTACTGATCTCTCCCACAGATGTAACAGTATACATCTCTCTCCCTGCAGATGTGTGTAACAGTACTGATCTCTCCCACAGATGTAACAGTATAGATCTCTCTCCCTGCAGATGTGTGTAACAGTACTGATCTCTCCCACAGATGTAACAGTATAGATCTCTCTCCCTGCAGATCAAATCAAATCAATATTTATTTATATAGCGCATTTCACAACAAGTTGTCACAATGCGCTTCACAGAAAAGACCCAGCCTAAACCCCCACAAGAGTAAGCCAGAGGCAACAGTGGCAAGGAAAAACTCCCTGGTGTAATTAGGAAGAAACCTTGGGAGGAACCAGACTCAAGGGGGAAACCCATTCTCCTCAGGTCGGCTCAGGGTCTAGATCTTAATGACCAGCATGGTCAAAACTGACTGGCAATATCCATGATAGTGGAAATTGCAGCAGCTAGATGGCAGTCCAGATGTGGCGGCAATGATGATGGGAAGACGGGTGCCGATGGCGACAGGATCGGCTGGCAGCGGTGATGGGGAGGGAGGGGCAAGCGGCGATGGACAGGAAGCTGGACAGCAACTCTCGAGATGCGGGGCATGAGCCCCGCCGGCGGAATGTGGAAGAAGAGAGAGAGAGAGAACAGTTAGGGGGGGGGGGGGGTTGGACAAGTACCCCCGCCAGGAGTAACTTATGGCTGCATAGCTATGAAGACAGGGTTTGAGAACCCATCCAGTCATGAGAGAGTAAACAATCCTACCCACCTATCAAGAGCCAGCCCAGGAAGATGGGGTCACAGCTGTTGACAGGTGACAGTAAGGAAAGGATGTCACTCCGCATTACTCTATGACAAAAGGGCTTCTCTGGTCCTGTCTCCGGACTACAACTCATTATAAGCCTGATCATAAAGGTGCGTTTTTAATCTAGACTTAAATATTGAGACTGTGTCTGATTCCCTTATAGATTTTGGAAGGGTGTTCCACAGTAGTGGTGCTCTGTAGGAGAAAGCTCTACCACCCGTCAAGTTTTTAGATATTCTAGGGACTACTAAGTAGCCTGCGTCTTGGGAACGAAGGGATCTTTTCGGCTTATATGGTAAAAGCAGATTACATATATACACTGGTGCAAGTCCATGTAAGGCTTTAAAAGTCAGAAGCAAGACCTTAAAGTCTATCCTATGCTTAATTGGTAGCCAATGAAGTGATGCTAGTACTGGGGTAATATGCTCATATTTCTTTGTTCTCGTTAAAATGCGAGCGGCTGCATTCTGCACAAGCTGGAGATTATTTAGCAACAGCTTAGGACAGCCAGATAGCAGAGCATTACAGTAATCTAGCCTAGACGTAACAAAAGCATGAATCAATTTCTCTGCATCCCCTTCTGATAGGAAATGCCTAATTTTAGCTATGTTCCTTAACTGAAAGAAAGCAACTCTAGATATGTTTTTTATGTGCGCGCCAAAGGTTAAATCTGGGTCTATAGTAACACCTAGGTCTTTCACAGCTGAATTTGGAACAACTAAGCAACCATCAATACTTAAAGTATATGTACACAATTTCTCCCTTTGTTTTTTAGGACCTAAAACCAGCATTTCGGTTTTCCCTGAGTTTAAGAGCAGGAAATTGGAGAGCATCCAAGCTTTAATATCTGTAATGCAAGCCTCTAATCGAGTAAGTGGTAGTGCTTCGCCGGGTTTCATGGAAATGTATATCTGAGTATCGTCTGCGTAGCAGTGAAAATCTACCCCATGTGCCCGAATAATATCACCAAGGGGTAGCATATATAACGAAAAGAGTACTGGACCTAGCACTGATCCTTGTGGAATACCACATTTCATTATTGAGTAACTGGATACATCATCATTTAATTTAACAAATTGTTTCCTATTGTGTAAGTATCAGTGGCGGCCGGTGATTGGCTGACTAAGTGGGGCGGGTCATGACAGACACGGAGATCATAGAGTAACATTGTGGCCGACTCGAGTGCACAAACAGGGCTTTTAACTGCTACAGTTGTAGTGCTATTTTTGCCGGAGCGCAGTCAATCAAATATGACTCATCACGTCTATATTTAGCTCGATTACATTTTGACTGTTTAGGCTAATGCACATTAATAATGTAGGCTACCTGCTATAGGCTATGCTCATATTCATGCAACAGAGGATCGACACATTAAAACACCAGTGACATCAACAGCGTAGGGGAAAAATAATAGGGTATTTATTGACATTACTAAACGTTTGTTGTACAATCAACGTGCATCTCTTTACCGTTTATTTATTCTCATATCCAGGGGTACATTCCTTGCGGCTCCCAAACTAGAGAATTTGAGAAAAAAAAGGCTATTTCTGTCATTTGGGTTGCGACCCCTGATCTAGGCTATATAGAAAATTACTGAATTTGTTTTCTAAAGAAAATTATTAATAGATTATTCTTTGATCATTGATCATGGTCGCACTCGCAAACAATATAAAGCAAAAATATATATCCTTGACAGCGGCACTGACACTGGAGAGCGACAGCGTGTAGCTGGGAGAACAACATGACGATCTCGCACACAAAAAAAGGAAAAATAAATGAATAGGCCTAGCCTACCTTACAATGTTGCTCCCCTATCAGCATGCCTCCTCACTTATAAAGAAACTTTGCAGGGCCAGGTAGAGCACCTCCAATGGCATCTGCAGTCGAGCCTCCTTCCAATCGAACAAAGCCAAAGAATCTCTCCTGCACCGTGTTGGCAGTGTCGATGTAGCGGTACACAATGACGAGCTGACAATGCGTCGTTATGTCGGTGGTCTCATCTGCTTGGATAGACATGTAATCCGTGCTTTGTAGGTCCTGGACAATGTGGCCTTGCATTACAGACAGCATACAGTCCAGTAGCTCATTCTGTATGGTTTTTGAGGTGCCTTTAAATCCGGTTGCATTCTCCAAGTGCTCTTTCATTGCACCGTCCAGTGTCGATACAAAATCAACAAGTCCCCTAAACACACCTGGATTCTCGGATGATTCCGTTTCATCGTGCCCCCTCAAAGCTAGTTCAAAGGCCCCACAGAACTTCACACAGTCGATCAATTTAGAAAGGATATGTCGGTTGTTGTCTGGCGTGATATCCATCAGACAGCTGTGTAGCTACGTTAGCTCTTCCTAGCATGGATAGCTTAAGGCACGCTTCCATGTGTGCTCTGCTCGTGTCATGTTTTTTCACTCGTTTGGAAAAGTGCTTAACGTCTGTCATCCCTGTTTTCGTCCACAGCATTTCACCCTGGCCATGTTTTTCTGAACGGAACAGAAGGCAGGGAAAACTAAAAAGCGCATTCCGAATTGGGCAGCCACATAGCCATGATTTCTTATCATACCAGCTCCTGGAGAACACTCGTGTGTAAGACTTCCCTCTGTCCTTAGCCGCCTGCTGTAGATGAATATCTGGCCTATCCGGACCTAGCTCTTTTAAACGGAGTTTTTCTTGTAGACTAAGCTTCTCAAAGTGAGTTTTAAAAATAGACTCCACGCTGTTGAGTGCTAACGTTAATGTAACATTATCTGCTGCAGCCGCCATGTCGCTGGAAGATAGCGTCAACAACGAAGTTCACCAAAGTTCGTCGGACGAATGTGACATCGGCGTGTGCTCTCTTGCGCCATCTACTGACCATGACTACAATGTTCGTTTGAATGGGGTTAAATGAGAATGGCCAGGACGTTCTGCCCAACGCCCCAAATGCTATCATAGACCTCAAGCTAAAGTGCAGTCCTTCCAACAACCGCTAGGTAGCAATGCATGTCAATGTAGTGTGTGAGGGGCGTACGATTCGACGCCCCAGAGCAACAGAGACGGTAATGATGTCCGCAAATCAACCAAAGCCAATTATTCAACATACATGTATTGAGTAGAATTTATATACATTTATATGAATTATAAATACAATCTATAAAATGTTTTCAGATGAAAAAAATAATTTTAAAAAATTATTTATTTTTTTATTTTTTTTATTTTTTATTTTTCTTCTATCCAATCAAGTGGGGCGCCGCCCCTAGCGTCCCTATGGACGAGCCGCCACTGGTAAGTATGATCTGAACCATGCAAGTGCTTGACCATTGAGTCCAACACAGCCCTGGAGCCTGTTCAGTAGAATCTCATGATCTATTGTATCAAAAGCTGCACTTAGGTCAAGAAGTACAAGAACAGACACAGAGTTTTGGTCGGCTGATAACAATAAATCGTTAATAACTTTAACAAGTGCCGTTTCAGTGCTATGGTAGGGTCTAAATCCTGACTGGAATAATTCATGAATATGGTTTGAGCTAAGGTATGCACCAAGTTGCTTCGCAACTGCTTTCTCTAATATTTTGGATAGAAATGGAAGATTTGAAATGGGTCTATAGTTTTCCAGTTTGTCAGGTTCGAGGTTTGTTTTTTTCAGTAATGGCTTAATAACCGCCATTTTTAGTGACTCTGGTACATATCCTGTTACTAAAGATGTGTTAATAATTTTTAACATATGCTGGCCAAGTACAGGAAAAAGTTCTTTAACCAATCTTGTAGGGATTGGGTCGAGTAGACAGGTAGTCGGTTTTGAGGACATAACCAGTTTAGATAGCTCCTCCATGTCGATTGGCGTAAAACAGTTCAGTGCCACTGTTGATATATCTTCCTGTGTTGGCCAAGATCTAGGCTGTTCTTTGAATTTGGGAGGAGTGATGCCTAGGGGAATAGGCAAATTGGAAATCTGGTCTCTAATAGTTTCAATCTTCTGATTGAAAAAATTCATGAAATCATTACTGCTGTAAACGCAGGGATAAGATGAACATTCTGGTGATGGTTTTTTTGTCAATTTGTCCACAGTACTAAACAAAAATTTTGGGTTGCATTTGTTTTGTTCAATTAATTTAGAGAAAAAGGCAGATCTAGCAGATATAAGAGCTTGCTTGTACTGGAGGATGCTATCTTTCCATGCAAGACGAAATACTTCTAGTTTAGTTGACCGCCATTTTCTCTCCAATTTTCTTGTGGACTGCTTCAGGGCACGGGTAGTGTCATTGTACCAGGGAGTACGGTTTTTCCGACAATACTTTCTTTTTAGAGGGGCAACCACATCAAGGGTGCTTCTGAGGGCTAAACTTAACTGGTTGGTCAATTCATCCAACGATAACTCAGTATTTTCTTGACTTGAAAAGAATGATTCCGGAAGCATATTTGTAAACTTTGCAATGATGTCAGAGTTTAACGACCGGCTGTAATAATGTCTTGTCTCTGATATAAAAGTGGTGGTTGCCTTGATTTCAAAAGTAATAAGGAAATGATCGGATAATACAGGGTTATGGGGTGCAATACTAAGATTCATAACATTGATACCAGAGGATAACACTAAGTCTAGGGTATGGCTATAGTAATGAGTGGGCCCATAGACATTTTGTTTAAAACCAACAGAGTCAATAATAGAGGCAAAGGCAGTTCCTAGGGGATCACCCTGTTTGTCCACATGTATGTTAAAGTCACCAACAATTACAACCTTGTCTGCCGAAATAGCAAGGCAGGACAAAAACTCAGCGAATTCTATTAGGAAATCTGAATAGGGCCCAGGTGGTCTGTAAACAGACACTAAGAGAAAGGACTGCATGTTACCCCTTATCTTAGCTAGGTCATGCTGTACACAGTTCATAGAGAGAACTTCAAAGGAAGAGAACGTATTTCCACACTTAGGGGTTAAGCTTAAGGTGGACTGATAGATCGCTGCAACACCACCCCCTCTTCCTGACTGGCGCGATACCTGGGTACTTAAAAAACCTATAGGAGACGCTTCATTAAGTGCGACATATTCACCAGGTCTTAGCCAAGTTTCAGTCAGACACAGTATCTTGAGATTATGATCTGTGATCAATTCGTTTACAAGAATTGCTTTAGGAGCAAGAGATCTAACATTCAGTAGTCCAATTTTTAGAAGTGATTCACAACAGCTGCTAGCAGCAAAATTGTTTAATTTTAGAGTAGCAAGATTATCCGTGTTAATACCACGGTTTGCTTTACGTTTAGCATAGATGCGTGGGGCAGACACAGTCTCAATATAATAAATACTAGTTTCTAGCTCAGATATGTTAGATAATGGGGCGCTGGGATAAGTACTATTGCTAATTACTAGCTCTGAAACGCACCTTGCAGACAGCGGCGTTGGGCCATGTGTCTGAGTCACGGGCATTGGGAAACGCACAGGCTTCGATGTAGGATCAGAGGCCTGCTGCCTGGCCGGCGCCCTGATATGGTGTCAGGATCTGGCCTTACTAAGACTAGCATCTAAGTTTTTTGCTAGGACAAGAGAACCTCTCCAGCTCGGGTGGAGTCCGTCTCTCTTCAGTAAGCCAGGCTTTCTCCAGAAATCAGGCCAATTATTGACGAACCCTATGCCACTAGTTGAGCACCACTCAGACAGCCAGCGATTTAGTGACGTAAGTCTACTGTAGACCTCGTCACTCCTACGAACTGGGAGCGGGCCAGAGAAAATTACTTCCCGACACATCTTTTTAGCCACTGCGCACACCGAAACAAAGTTATTTTTAGTGACCTCCGATTGCCTCAATCGGACATCATTTGTGCCGACGTGGATAACAATTTTGGAGTATTTACATTTACTTTTAGCCAGCACTCTCAAACTAGCCTCAACATCGGTAGCTCTGGCACCAGGCATACACTGTACTATGGTCGCTGGTGTCGCTACACTCATGTTTCTTAAAATACTATCCCCTATAATCAGGGCTTTCTCAGTAGGTGTGTTACTGAGTGGAGAATATCGATTTGAAACATGAGTAGGGTGGTGCTCGGCGGCTCTGAGCCGACAGCTATGTTTCTTTTGCACCGTGACAAAATTGTCCCGCAGTGAGGACTCTGACGGGGGAGAGATACTCGTAATTAAACTGGCATCCGGCTCAGGTAAAAGGGAGTCGAGCAAACTCTCACTATCCTGGATCTGATATAATGTCCGGATGCGGGCCTCTAACTCAGCTATTTTCCGTTCCAATTTTAAATTAAGCTCACATTTTGGACATATACCATTACTGGTAATATTGGCAACGGAACTAAGGCTAAACATGGAACACACAGCACAGGGAACACTTGGCGTGGAAGCCATAATGTGCGTTTACCGTATTTATCCTCGGCTGTTGTTTAGTTTCTCCGGGTCTGGATGTGATCAGCTTCGGAGAGGTATTCACAAAAGAGTGAGAGAACGTAAAACGTAGTCGTTTAGAAATCTTAAATAATTTAGTTGAACAACTAAATGTGTGTAACAGTACTGATCTCTCCCACAGATGTAACAGTATACATCTCTCTCCCTGCAGGTGTGTGTAACAGTACTGATCTCTCCCACAGATGTAACAGTATACATCTCTCTCCCTGCAGATGTGTGTAACAGTACTGATCTCTCCCACAGATGTAACAGTATAGATCTCTCTCCCTGCAGATGTGTGTAACAGTACTGATCTCTCCCACAGATGTAACTGTATAGATCTCTCTCCCTGCAGATGTGTGTAACAGTACTGATCTCTCCCACAGATGTAACAGTATAGATCTCTCTCCCTGCAGATGTGTGTAACAGTACTGATCTCTCCCACAGATGTAACTGTATAGATCTCTCTCCCTGCAGATGTGTGTAACAGTACTGATCTCTCCCACAGATGTAACAGTATACATCTCTCTCCCTGCAGATGTGTGTAACAGTACTGATCTCTCCCACAGATGTAACAGTATAGATCTCTCTCCCTGCAGATGTGTGTCACAGTACTGATCTCTCCCACATATGTAACAGTATAGATCTCTCTCCCTGCAGATGTGTGTAACAGTACTGATCTCTCCCACAGATGTAACAGTATAGATCTCTCTCTCTGCAGATGTGTGTAACAGTACTGATCTCTCCCACAGATATAACATTATAGATCTCTCTCCCTGCAGATGTGTCACAGTACTGATCTCTCCCACAGATGTAACTGTATAGATCTCTCTCTCTGCAGATGAGTGTAACAGTACTGATCTCTCCCACAGATGTAACAGTATAGATCTCTCTCCCTGCAGATGTGTGTCACAGTACTGATCTCTCCCACAGATGTAACTGTATAGATCTCTCTCCCTGCAGATGTGTGTAACAGTACTGATCTCTCCCACAGATGTAACCGTATAGATCTCTCTCCCTGCAGATGTGTGTCACAGTACTGATCTCTCCCACAGATGTAACAGTATAGATCTCTCTCTCTGCAGATGAGTGTAACAGTACTGATCTCTCCCACAGATGTAACAGTATAGATCTCTCTCCCTGCAGATGTGTGTAACAGTACTGATCTCTCCCACAGATGTAACAGTATAGATCTCTCTCCCTGCAGATGTGTGTAACAGTACTGATCTCTCCCACAGATGTAACAGTATAGATCTCTCTCCCTGCAGATGTGTGTAACAGTACTGATCTCCCAGAGGTGGAAATCATCAGTCTCTTGGAGGAACAGCTGCCCCACTACAAGCTGAGAGCAGACACCATTTACGGGTATGAACACGACGACTGGCTGCACACGCCGCTCATCTCGCCCGACACCAACATCGACCTCACTACTGAGCAGATTGAGGAGACGCTGAAGTACTTCCGTAAGTCCCTGCCTCTCTCTTTAGTGCTGACTGTCTTCTGTGGCTGTTCTGTCTCTGTATGTCCTCGGTCAGTAGCACACTGCCCGGGGTGTCTGTCACATGCCTGTGAAATCTAACATACAGGTGATGGGTTTAACATATTCAGCCATTTTAAAACCTGCTTGTGTCCAGGCCTGTCTCTCAATATTTAGTTTCTTCTCTAATTCTTCAGCTTTCATATTAGTGTATCATTTCAGCTTTAATCATATAAAGCTTCCTGTGTGACATAAGAAATATTAATGAATGAAGAAGGTTGGGTTTCAAGAGACCAGAGAAACAGTGTTTCTGCCTCTACATTCAACCTGTTCAGTTTCATAATAATAATAATAATAATACATTGCATCATGTTTTCAAAACCATTACAGCATGCACACGGATTGTACATGCATTAGCTAGGACCATGTGTAATAGCTCAGATAAGCGATCTATTTTATGCTTGTGCATTACTACAAAAGCGTGTGTGTGAGTAATATTTTCCACATGAGCATCCACATTCACACTGTGTCCCTCAGCAGAGTGAGTTTAAATGACAGCCTGTGACTGTGGCCTGTGGGGCAGTATGAGTCAGCTCTGTGAGTCCTTCCTTCTTTGTGTGCGCATGGGCCTTTAGAAAGCAAGACAGGCATGCCACACGGGGTGCCTTTCACAGTGAAGGAGCGGTGCTGTGGACCTCCTCATGTCAGAGCCCAAACTGATGATGCAAACATTGGCTGAGAAACATTAGAGATTAGAGGAATGTAGAGGATCTCCAGACATGCATCCGCTGACCATCACGTTAGGGTTAGGGTTAGGGTTAACAGATCAACAGTACACATACTGCTGATAGTTTAGAGTGGGGGGTATGTCACTCTGTCAGACTCCTTTCCCTCTGAGGTACAAGGACTTTCACCTCCTCTTGAGCTTTGACCTTTGAACTCTGCCAAGCTTCCAGAGGTCATTGTGTAATTATTATGTTTATTTAGTCTATTTGTGTACCTTTAGGCCTCTTGCATATGTTGAAAAGGTGAGATAAATACACTGTATATGTAAAAACATCACCCATGGGAACAAGGACACAATTTTTGTTGTTTTGGCTCTGTACTCCAGCACAGCTTTAATCGGAGGGTATTTGCATCCATATCGAGTGATCCTTGTAGGACTTAAAGGCCTTTTTATACATTGTCATCCCATTTTACAGGAGTGAAAGTAATTTGACAATTGGCTGCTCAGCTGTTTTTTGGCCAGCTGTGTTTCTTAGCATCATTAGTTTATGCACAAGAAAGCTAACAAAGGGTCTAGAGTTGATTCTAGGTGTGGGATTTGCATTTGGAATATGTTGCTGTTGCTCTCAACATACCAAAGAAGACCAATGGCAAAGACCAAAGAAGTGTCAATGGCAGTAAAGCGGGCTATCATGGCTGGAAAAATCTGAACAAATCAATCGGAGACAGCCAAAACATTGGTCACTGGTCCATTGTTAAGAAGCAAGAATGCACTGGTAAGCTCAGCAATAGCAAACAACCTGGTAGACCAGGGAAGACCACTGTAGTGGATGACCCAAGAATACTTTCAATTGTGAATAAATATCCCTTTTCAACTGTTGAGCAGATCATGAACACTCTCCATGATGTAGGAATTGATGTGTTAAAGACAACCATAAAGAGAAGACTACACCAGCATTGAAATACATGTTAAAAGTCGGTAGATGCAGCATAAATAAACTGACAATTGCCCCTATACAGACACAAAACCACCAAAATTTATGAATGTAGGCAAATTTTATTGAAAATCACGTCGATAGCGAACGCCTGAGTGGCACATGGGCTGTGTCCGAATCAGAGGCCTATCTACTGTACCCTGTCTCTTGCGTACCGTGCACTTGCAGAAGTGTGCTGTTTAATTTGCACTGTTTAGCAGTTGGCGAAAAATATCTGCCATACTATTTTCCAACCGCACTATGGAAGTGTCGTAAGCAGGTCAGAAGATGTCCCACCAGTGTTGCAGTGTCCGCGGTTTTACAGCTAAATTAGGATACTTTCAAAGTACAGTCATGGGTAAAAATGAAAAGTCGCAAAGCATGCACTAATTTAAAAAAGTTAAAGCATGATGATTTCTATTTAAAGTTAGTTGGTTTTGGTTAAAAATAGCCTATAATTTGGGCTAGTTTTGAGTGGCCATTTGGCTGGAAAGTCTTACAAGATCTGGCAACCCTGTGCCCCACTCTTGCGCTGCCATGTCACGTGTTGTTTTTGTTGTATTCGAAGGAAAATGTCATTTTTTTAAAAACGAAGCTTCACGTCATATTTATGTGACCAAAATGTTTGTGTACTTCTTGAAAAGTGTGCTCCCGAATGTACTCAGCGAAACCCTGGAAGTAAATGTGTCATCCGGGTGTTTGAAGTATACTGCAATTTGAAAAATGTCCGCGTACTCTACAAGGTTACTCAACAGTGTGGAAGAGTGCTGATTCGGACACGGCCCTGCAGTCATCTGTACTCTCTGTCTACTGTCTCATTCTTTCTGAGTTCACACACGGGTATACGACATCCATTTTCAGACATGTCATTTTCCACGCCAGAGTTTGTACTGTATTAAAGTTGTATTTGTGTGTATTGTTTGTTGTGTCCTGGCTTCCTGTGCCGCCCCTCCCCTCCCCATCATTGTACAGTACTACTCATCAGGGCTCCTCCTTCTAATCGGCTCTGCTGGATTATCGCATAAAGTTTTCTGACAAAAGGGTTATGCAATTAAGCGGATTCTTCTGAATAAATACAGTATATCTCCTGCAGTTTGGCTGGGGCTGCCATGTTGTTGTTAGCTTGTAGGATATTTTAGGTTGCTAGTGAATGTGGAGGAGGGGGGTGGGGTGTCAGGAGGCTGCATGTGAACTGATGGTGATGTGTAAAGCCAGCAGGCTACCGGCTCTCTGATGTTTGTCTGCTGTTGATGGGGTGTTAAGCTCAGTCCCTGACAGGCAATGTGTGTGTACTAGTTTCTGTTCCAACCAATTACTGTGTCCCCCATTGGTCCATTTGCTTAATTATTTATACATCTACCCAAGTAAATTTTTTAAAAATACGGTGCTGTGAAATATTCCCTGAGAATACTGCAAAACCTTCTGCCTCCAGATATTTGGTCTGGTTAAGTAAGTGCTGTATATGTTAAATTCGCAGGTGCTGAAAGACCGTTAATCTGGTCTGTATGATCACTTTGCCCTTGTCTGTGATTTTCACTACTCTGCGATTTTGATTTTGTGTAGTCCAGCTCTTAATACAGGTTTTATAATCTTGAATGAGGTGCTCGTGGTTAGGCAACCATTCTTTTCACCCGAAGGTTGTAAGTTTCAAACCTGTGTGTGTCATTGCTGCTGCATTTCTGAACAAAGTACCCGAATTGTGTCGTATTGAAATTATGTGAAGTCTAAGAAAATAGGTAATAAGTAATTCATATAGTTTGTGCTACAGAACACATTTTAATGAAGGGCAATGGCCACAGTATATATACACACATGCTTTTTTGTTCTCTGAACCAGAGATCTTATCTCTCTGGAATTCTTTTAACTGTTTCCCTGAAATGTTTGTGTTCAGCTTCAGTGAATATATTTTTTCTAGGTTAAAAACTATAAAACTATGTGGTTCTTTAATGGTTATAATAATCTCAGAAACAAATGTGAGAAGCCAGAATATCTATTGTACCCCCCCCCCCCTATTTTCTTTCCTGTTGCTGTGTTTCTTTCGTCTCTTGCATTTGGAGAAACCGCAGGCTAAGCATAGCTCTACTAAATCCATTTGTATTGTTTCCCTGCTTGCAGATTTCTGGAACAGGGATTATTTTAGCTCTTGGAAAGTGATGCATGAGGATGGTTTTAATTTCAAATGCAGTGTGCTTGCAGGGTAGAATGTGGCCTGCGCCATAGTGTTTGGGGTGTGTTTTAGCCCTTCACTGCATGCTTGCAGGGCAGAATGCGGCCTGCGCCATAGTGTTTGGGGTGTGTTTTAGCCCTTCACTGCATGCTTGCAAGGCAGAATGCGGCCTGCGCCATAGTGTTTGGGGTGTGTTTTAGCCCTTCACTGCGTGCTTGCAGGGCAGAATGTGGCCTGGGCCATAGTGTTTGGGGTGTGTTTTAGCCCTTCACTGCGTGCTTGTAGGGCAAAATGCGGCCTGTGCCATAGTGTTTGGGGTGTGTTTTAGCCCTTCACTGCATGCTTGCAGGGCGGAATGCGACCTGCGCCATAGTGTTTGGGGTGTGTTTTAGCCCTTCACTGCATGCTTGCAGGGCAGAATGCGGCCTGCGCCATCGTGTTTGGGGTGTGTTTTAGCCCTTCACTGCATGCTTGCAGGGCAGAATGCGGCCTGCGCCATAGTGTTTGGGGTGTGTTTTAGCCCTTCACTGCGTGCTTGCAGGGCAGAATGTGTCCTGCGCCATAGTGTTTGGGGTGTGTTTTAGCCCTTCACTGCATGCTTGCAGGGCAGAATGCGGCCTGCGCCATCGTGTTTGGGGTGTGTTTTAGCCCTTCACTGCGTGCTTGCAGGGCAGAATGCGGCCTGCGCCATAGTGTTTAGGGTGTGTTTTAGCCCTTCACTGCGTGCTTGCAGGGCAGAATGCGTCCTGTGCCATAGTGTTTAGGGTGTGTTTTAGCCCTTCACTGCATGCTTGCAGGGTAGAATGCGGCCTGCGCCATAGTGTTTGGGGTGTGTTTTAGCCCTTCACTGCATGCTTGCAGGGTAGAATGTGGCCTGCGCCATAGTGTTTGGGGTGTGTTTTAGCCCTTCACTGCATGCTTGCAGGGCAGAATGTGGCCTGCGCCATAGTGTTTGGGGTGTGTTTTAGCCCTTCACTGCATGCTTGCAGGGTAGAATGTGGCCTGCGCCATAGTGTTTGGGGTGTGTTTTAGCCCTTCACTGCATGCATGCAGGGCAGAATGCGGCCTGGGCCATAGTGTTTGGGGTGTGTTTTAGCCCTTCACTGCATGCTTGCAGGGCAGAATGCGGCCTGGGCCATAGTGTTTGGGGTGTGTTTTAGCCCTTCACTGTGTGCTTGCAGGGCAGAATGCGTCCTGTGCCATAGTGTTTGGGGTGTGTTTTAGCCCTTCACTGCATGCTTGCAGGGCAGAATGCGGCCTGCGCCATAGTGTTTGGGGTGTGTTTTAGCTCTTTACTGTGTGCTTGCAGGGCAGAATGCGGCCTGCGCCATAGTGTTTGGGGTGTGTTTTAGCTCTTTACTGTGTGCTTGCAGGGCAGAATGTGTCCTGCGCCATAGTGTTTGGGGTGTGTTTTAGCCCTTCACTGCTTGCTTGCAGGGCAGAATGCGGCCTGCGCCATAGTGTTTGGGGTGTGTTTTAGCTCTTTACTGTGTGCTTGCAGGGCAGAATGCGGCCTGCGCCATAGTGTTTGGGGTGTGTTTTAGCTCTTTACTGCATGCTTGCAGGGCGGAATGCGTCTTGCGCCATAGTGTTTGGGGTGTGTTTCAGCTCTTCACTGCGAAAGTGTCGGTGTTCACAGGAAGAGAGGAGGAGACGTGCAGCTGTGTCTATAAGCACTGAACCTCACCATCACTGTGATGCAGATAGAGGTCCGATTCATGTGCACCGCACCATAGATATAAATTTTTTCAGAATATAGAGGAATCAATATTTAGATTAATTTTGTTGTCAGTGAAATCATTAAAATTGCTACAAAGACAATGTACAGACATGCTATCCTGCACATTGCTGTTAAATATTGGCTCCTCTGTTATATCATGTATCGATTGTCACCTCAAACTGACATAATTACAGAAGTCCATCTCTCCTGTTCTTATAATGGGCAGGACAGTGTGTGGTAGTTTTTAATTCTGTGTTCATGTATGTAATTATTTAATGCTTGCATGTTTCTGAATATTTTCATGAGCACAGGACAGAGGACACACACACACACACACACACACACACACACACACACACGCACATGCACAAACACACATAGAGATACAGACTACACTGATGAACAAATACCCAATACTACCCATTTTATTGTGCAAGCATCCATCTTGATTTAATTTTTTGCATTTTTGTCCCAGTTTTTCTGTATTCTCATATTTAAAATGGGGTGGGATTGGGTGAGGAACACCCTCTCAGTAGTACCCCTTTCCCTGGGACAAACTGTTCTGCATCATCCTGTGCCAGTCAGTACAGGCAGCACATGGCTAATCTGATTCTGGAGTGGGAATACGTGCTTTAGCTGGATGCACCACCCTGGATAGTTTTAATGAAAATATTTAGCATTCGAAATGTTAATCTACTCTATAGTCATTTCTTGATATATTTTTTCATCATGGGTTACAATGCTTGCTTTACTGTGAGGTTACAGAATAGGTGTATGTGACTTCTATAATAATTAGGTTATTTGATCATGCTGGTTATGCTTTCTTTAGCCATCTCACTGGCAGGACCAGTTGGCAGAGCGGGGATTAGCATTGGCATTAGTCCTCTGCCCTTCCTGGTCCTCTGGCCCTGTTAATAAAAGGACAATACGTCACAGATGGTCAGATCCTTCATTCAGAAATAGATCAGAAATGGGGCACACCTGATAATCTCTCATCTGACTCTCAGTCAGAAATAAACAAAGGTGTGTGAAAGTTGAAAGGAGCAGCCTTCATTTAGAGCTGGAGTCAGAGCCAGTCTCCATAGCAACGGATTATAGAGAAAGGTGTCCTCACGGAGAGCTGTGGCATGGGGGTGGGGGGGGTGATTGATACAAGCTCGCCACCGGGGGAGTGTTTCCCTGACGTAGCCAGTTACAATTGGATGTCTCTTCCTTGACTCCGCCCCCCCCTGTATCGCTCAACCTTGAATCAGCAGCTCCAGATCCAGAAGTCTCAAATCCGCACACGTAGCGTCCTTGTTTGTCGGTGTTTTTGGCTGCTCGTCCTCTGCCTGGGGTTGGTGAGGGAGGTGACATGCCGTGCGGGTGGCGGTCGGGGCGGACGCGCTGTGAAAGGATGGTGACCTGGGCGGAGCGGGACAGGCGAGTCGCCGCTGAAGGACTCTGATGATGCAGAGGTTTGTGGAGGCGGATTACTACGAGCTGGACTGGCACTATGAGGAGTGCGCCGACGGTACTGAACCCCGAACCCGCATCCGCCGTGCTTCTTCAGCGTGTCCTTTTCAGAGAGCGAGAGAGCGAGAGAGCGAGAGAGAAAGAGAGAGAAGAGGCAGAGCGATGAGGAGAAAATACTGGTGATGCAGTGATTCTGTGTGTGTGTGTGTGTGTGTGTGTGCGCGTGTGTGTTTGTGTATGTGTGTGCGTGTGCGTGTGTTTCTGTGGATATGTGTGCGTTTGTCTGGATGTATGTGTGCGCGTGTGTGTGCATCCCTTTGCAGTCTATTGCATCAGACAAGAGAGTAGCTGGGGAGATATAAAACTCATTACGTGTGTGCTGGGATTTGTCCCAGCTGAGATGTTATAGTGTCTAATGAGCTTGAAATAATGGCCTATCAGGAATAAAATATTATGTGAATTTGATTTTATTTATAGATTGATTTACCAGCAAGTTCACATTGTAAAAGTAAATGGTGAAAGTAAATTCTGTGTAAATAAGATTAAAGACAAATGTGGAAGTGCATTAATGCATTTAAAAAATTCCCTTGCTCTTTATGAAATTTGAATTAAAACCAGATTTACGCTTTGTTAGTCCTGTATTAACCAAACTTTGTCAGACGGGGGCTGTTTTTCTTGCTGTGGCATGTCTGTTGTGCTGCTTTCGGTGTGAGGGGTTATGGGTAAACTGGTGCAGTTTGCTGTCGCCGGTCACTGCTCTGGTTTGCGAGTAACCGTCATGCTCTGGTTCCGTTCCAACAGTTTGGGTAGAAATTGTACAACACACAAAATTGTACATTGTATGTCATAGCATAGTGCTTCTGGTGTCCACGGTGGATCGATGTGAAATGAATCACTGGGGGATTTGTGAAGTGAAGGGAAATTTTTCCGCAGTTTCCCAGTGTGCTCACAGAACAGAGGTGGGGAAGGCCCTGACCTGACCGAGGAGTGGTCACTTTCTCTCAGTTTGACCAGCACCAGGCTGGTCTGTTACCGGATTGTTCCATTGTTTGGAGGCCGATGTGACAGTTTCATAATGTTCCGGACCCTGAGTCATTGAGCTCGCTCCTCACAGCGTGCCTTACATAACCGTGAATGGAGGGCACAGCGCAGTTTCATCATTCTTGCATTTGTAAGATTTGGAAGGGAGCAAGTTAAATGTTGTACACTGAAGATGGGGCACTGGGACAGTAGATAGAGTGAGACCACAGGGATGGAGGGCAGGGGGGTGTACAGGAGGAAGAGGGGTGGAAGTTAAGGGAGTGGAAAGAGAGCTGCAGATCTGGGAGACGCACGTATGGCAGCGCTCAGCGCTGATCACATGACCCGGCTGTGTCGCAGCGCATGCTGCTCTAGTGGGTGTTGGCCTGAATATTGATCACCCCGGCAGGCATCACGTGCTTCCCGGAGCAGCGCTGGAACACTGTTCATTCTCCCTCTGCCTTACAAACCCTCACAAAAGGGTTCTCAGAAAAGGGGAGGGGTTTATTTCTTGTATAACCCCCCTGTTCTTTTCCTCTTTGTTTGTGGTTGCCACGGTGTCTGTATCGGAATGCAGGTTTTTTTCTTCTTCCGGGTGTCCATGAACTTAAACCACAGCTTTGAGGGCAGCAGTGTCACACATCAACCACAATGGAAAGTGACAATAAGGGTTTAAAGTGCAAACCTTCCTACCAGCGTAGCGTGTCTCTTCAAAGACGACTGTTTATAGGATAAGCAGCATTAAGTCTTTGAGCTGTTTGGCTAAGTTGTGATGTGTCCCAGGTGAATTGAGCATACCTTTCACTGTCTGGGTTCACTTTTCACTGTAATTCTCTGGGGAAGCAGCATCACGTTTCTTAGCAACATGGTCAACACAGGAGACCAGGGACCGGACAGTCGGCTCAAGTTTAAACTTGAGCAACAATACAGAGCAAAATGCATCTAACCTTTTAAAGCGTATGTACTATTTAAAACAAGCTTTTCAGTGCTTGTTATTTATATATTTATTTATTTATTTATTTATTTGGCTTCATTAGTAAATTGAAAGTATCATAATGTTATCGTGCCTTGTATTTCATTTTTTTTGTGTAATTTTATACTGCCATCCTACTGAACAAATAGATTAAATAAGGTTTACTCATTAATAATATGC
Organism: Ilyophis sp. 1 JC-2022; assembly: GCA_022702515.1. Classification (NCBI taxonomy): domain Eukaryota; kingdom Metazoa; phylum Chordata; class Actinopteri; order Anguilliformes; family Synaphobranchidae; genus Ilyophis; species Ilyophis sp. 1 JC-2022. Next base: position 98,253,916 of record CM040406.1, read on the forward strand.
AGTTTAAGATTATGTCCATTATTCATATTTTTCATAGCCATATAGTATGATTATATTACTGTTATATAATTCTCTGCCCTCCACCTTGCAGTAGAGATTAGACCATTGCTTCCTGTTGGTTGGCGCTTTGCATGTATTTGCAATGTGAGCAGAAGGACCCACCTGTGGATATCTCTGGCCACGCCCTTGGAGCAGGTGTATGTCTGCCTTGTATTGTTTCCATGGTGTGTCTTGTGGGAGCTACCATTCGATACAGAAAAAGAGGGGGGGTCAATTTGACCCAGAAGTACATAAAAGGGGATTGTTGTGGAGTTCTAGAGATTAGCTACTATATTTGCGGCATATAATCATATTTAATCCCTGGCCTCTTTATGAAGCGATTCATTTGAGTGAAAGTCTTCTCTTAAACGGTGTATTTGTGGATCACGTTTTGGTGACACCCCGCCTCCCCCATGCCTACGTTGTCTTGGTGGTTGAGCATACACAACAGAGCAGGGCACACAGGCGCTGTGAGCTGTGAGGGTGTGTTTAGAAAGGCTGGCTAGGGGAGCTGGACAGAGACTCAGACATGGTCGTGGAGCTGAGGCTGCCTGGGCTGGCGTAGCCACTCGCCTCTGGGAATATGTCAGAACCTGGTCCAGTGGACGAGAGAGGAGAGTACAGCTATTCCCCCGAGCCCACCAACGGGCCACTTCTTCCATTGGAGGAAGATGACAATGAGGAGGAGGAGGAGGACGATGATGAGGATGCTTGTAAGGAAGTGTTTTCCCAGGAGGAAGGTACACTGTTTATGGGTAGTCCTTTTTCATTTTCGTGTTGTAATGTTTTGTTTTGTTTTGCCAGACTGGTTTTTAGCACCAGTGCATAACCTCTGGTTTTCTGTTTTATGGGCGTGCTGCCAAGATGTGCGTTCATTTCCAGTGTTTATGTCTGCCGATCCTCTGCAAGCATGAACTGCTATTGCATTTCACTCCAGTGTCTAACCGTAGTCATTTATTCACATTGTAAATGCTTTTAATGCATTTATTACTTGGGATACCCTCTTCAATTGATTAAATATTGAAAGTAGACCCGGGAAAAACATTTGACATCCCGATTGAGGACTGCGCAGAATGCCATGGTCCGTCGGTATGTGAGACGTATAGTTCAGTCGCCTTCTGTAGGATGGAACCAAATTGGTGTACCACTTAGTTTGAATGTTCGCAGACCCCTTAAGTAAGCGATGCAGATTGTGTTTCTCCACGCTTATTGTTGTCTTAAACAGGGAGCTTCACCCCTGGGTGTGTAATAGTAGCAGGTAGAGAACATAATGGCATCTGTGTGCAGTGTAAACAGGAATGCGGAGAGGCAAAACCTGGGCTTGATACCGTCAACAACCAAATGCCATCAGCGCACGGAACTGCGGAATATCATTGAGTTTGGATGTTTATATATTTTTGTAAATATTCTTGCTGAAACGTAAAAGGATTGCAAAAGTAGATTGAACACCTACCTATTGTAGTTCTCTAAAACAAGGAAAAGGAAACAAGTACTGTTTTATATTCCAGAGCAGAAGTGGGATTTCAGGTCTTACAATTAATTTTCTGATTTCGAACAAACAAAGGATTTATTTTTTAACACTAATAGGATAAATAGTTTCACAGTGCATGTAACACTTGCACTGTGGAACATGTGTATGGTGACCATGGTGGCACAGTGCATTATATGTGTTGTACTAGTTATTTTGTTGCTTATGAACAGGATTTCTTTTTTTGAATATTGAAGAAAGGGCATTAAATAATCAGTCGAGTCATTTCCACGTAACCCACCACCATTACCACCGCTGTCAAACTAATCCAGTATGAATGGTGCGAGGGGTGTTTTTGGGGGGTACAGTCAGCGTGTGTTTTGGGAGAACTCGGAGAACAGTGTTCACGAGGCTGAGAACAGGTGCCTTTTGGAATTTTGTTTTGGAGGGGGAGGAGCTAAGTTATTTCACTGGTGACAGTCTGGCTGGGACGGACGAGGCCACACCTGCGTGGTGGCGGGGCTGATGTTGGGATTAGGGTGCATACCTCTGACCTCTTGTGACCTTGTGAGGTTTTCCAACTTACGTACGTGCTGAATATGTTATTTAGGATAAGTGTTGGCTAATAGTATTTCTATGGCAATGAATTTACGTGAAATCTGTACCATACATTATGAATTACTGTCAGTTTTGGGGAAATCTCACTTTTTGAGGGAATGTGAGATTTTGTTATTTTAACTAGTTTTTAATGTTACAAAACTACTGAATATGTAGTTGCTGTTATTTTTACTATTACATTTGAAATATGAACAGACCCATGCAGTATTGCCATTGCATTACTCAAAGAATATCATGCTCATTCACCACCGACTGCATTTTTGTCAGCTGTTCTCACTGACATGGGAGCCGTGGAGATTAGTCAAATTTTCACAAATTATCTCAAATGATGCTGTTGAGGGGGTATTTATGGAGGTTTTAATGGTGAGATCCCTTATAGAGATGTAATATACTGCAGTATATTTTAAATATATTGTGAAGATAATTTTGATATATTTACAATATACTGCAGTATATTATTTTTCCGTAAAGTATTGCAATAACTGCAGAACTTTAGCTGTCTTTGTGCAGCAGTGCGGTAATTTATCACTTATAGTGACCACCAGATCATCCACACCAAGGGTGTTTATGTGAAGTCCTGGGAAGCTGCAGTAGCTGCAGGTATTTGTGGTTTCCATTTAATCAGTAGCCAGGTCTTGAGAAGATGTGCGGATTCTTTAGACAATCAACAGCTTAAATTAACCACTGGTGCTGAAACGCACTGAAAAAGCAGCAGGTGCTGTGTAGTGTGAGAACAGTTTGCGTGATTGTTCATTAATGTGTTCAATATTAGATCATGATTAACTTATTAATCTGCCCCAATGCTGCGCTTGAATAAGGTGACTTTGTTGGGCTGTTCAGCAGTGGAGTACAGCAGAAGACTACAGTGTAGAAAGTACTGCACGCAACAATACAGTGATTTTAGTTTCCCAGGTAACTTTAGCATTAAGGAGCCATCGTAACCAGACAATGACTGAATTCAATACCGTGTCGATGGTGCATGTGAGATCTCTGTCCTCAGCAGTGCCCACAGAAACATGTTTACATGTGGCCTGATTTACATTGTTTCCATAATGGGAAAGTCAGCTCAACTCAAGCAGGAAGTCCAGATTGTTTTACTGTAGTCATGGCGACACGTATGGTTTGCTGAAATGCTGGAGCGCATTGTTGGAAAGTGTGAAGCTGGTGTGAGTGTTGCAGGCTGGTGCCCATCAATGCACTTCTGCTGCAAGTGGGCTGCTCTAATGCGACACAGTGCGACGTCGCACCTAATGCACTTGTGCTGCAAGTGGGCTGCTCTAATGCGACACGGTGCGACTTCGCACCTAATGCACTTGTGCTGCAAGTGGGCTGCTCTAATGCGACACAGTGCGACGTCGCACCTAATGCACTTGTGCTGCAAGTGGGCTGCTCTAATGTGACACGGTGCGACTTCGCACCTAATGCACTTGTGCTGCAAGTGGGCTGCTCTAATGCGACACAGTGCAACTTCGCACCCAATGCACTTGTGCTGCAGGTGGGCTGCTCTAATGCGACACAGTGCGACGTCGCACCTAATGCACTTGTGCTGCAAGTGGGCTGCTCTAATGCGACACAGTGCGACTTCGCACCTAATGCACTTGTGCTGCAGGTGGGCTGCTCTAATGCGACACAGTGCGACGTCGCACCTAATGCACTTGTGCTGCAAGTGGGCTGCTCTAATGCGACACAGTGCGACTTCGCACCTAATGCACTTGTGCTGCAAGTGGGCTGCTCTAATGCGACACAGTGCGACGTCGCACCTAATGCACTTGTGCTGCAAGTGGGCTGCTCTAATGCGACACAGTGCGACGTCGCACCTAATGCACTTGTGCTGCAGGTGGGCTGCTCTAATGCGACACAGTGCGACTTCGCACCCAATGCACTTGTGCTGATGACCCCCTGAGGGTCTTTAGGACTGAACTTCGCTTGACTCCTGCTCCAGCAGTGTATCACATTTGTGGGTAAATTAATGCTTAGCACTGCCCACTTTATCTGTGTTTACTCACTAGCTGATGGAAAGATAGAGAGCACATCTTTGAGTCGTACATTCTGTTTTGGACAGAGCCCATCGTGGTGAATAGTGCTGTTTATTTACTAATACAGTGTATAGCCCAGGAGATCAATTATTTGGTGCCTACCATGAACTATTGATAAAACTAGTTATAGGCAGGTCTGTGTGCAAGAGGATTAAATGTCTAATAATAACAGGCTTTCTGTGAATCTTATCACGTAGGTTACCCGTCACAAATAACAGGCTTTCCTTAGCGGGGGCCTCATTGTGCATTGTGTGTGTTTTGTGGGTGTATATTCTGTGTTCTGATTGTATTGTGTGATTCTGTGCTGTTTAGTCTCTGGTGTTGTCAGTAACCTGCTTACGGTTTCTCAGTAGCAGGTGCAGCAATGCAGGCTGAATTATAAGGCTGTCAGATGGTGGTGGGATCATATTCTCCGGCTTTGACTTTGTCTCTCAGGGAGACGTCATGAAAATGACAGATATTCAATTAAATTTAGTTTTATTTGTATTTGTATTGGCATTTTTACAGAGACAGTCACAAAGACACACATATGACAATAAAATGAAAATGGACAAGCTAACTGCAGGGTGTGAAATGGCTTGGTATTTTGGTAATGTTGGTTGAAGTTGGTAAGGGGTGCAGTACATATAATTTATCAAGCTCTGCTCCTATTCTCATAATTTGTTTTTTTAGAATTTCAGGCCCCCCCCCCCCCCCCAAGTTGCTGTTGATGTTCATTAAGCAAATTCAAATCTCAAATCCTCCAAAAATGTATGCCATTTGCTGTGGATTCTTATATTTGCTTCCCAAATAACTTCCCATGCATTGTTATGATTATGATGAAAAATAGGAATAAGAATGTCTACTACTATTTTTACCATGTGGGTCTCATTATCATGCCTTTGTTTGTTGGACCTCGGGACCTTTTTTTACACACAGGAAAGCTCTGTACAGCTTCATGTGTATATTATGTGAAGAAAGGTGACTCAGCTGGGCAAGGCCTGGGTGTGGTACAGGTGTCAGAAGTCCAGCTGATAAGGAGCATGGGAGACAGGGCCCTGATATCACCCAGCCCGCAGCACGTAGGGACGGCTTTCCAAGTACACTGTCTCTTCCCACCTTGAGGGAAAGATGTCTCCTCTGCCTCAAAATTACCCGCGTGTCACTGAAAATAACATCTTTCCTTCTCTCTCTCTCTCTCTCTCTCTCTCTTTTTCTGCAGTTCTTTGTGCTGAAAGAGTGGGCCAGATGACTAAGACGTACAATGACATAGATGCTGTGACACGTCTGCTGGAAGAAGTAAGTTTGCACCCAATGACGAGCGTGGCATGGCTAATGGGGCAGGGCCGGCTGCTGTTTTCTGCACCAGTCAGCACAGTTTACAGTGCAGCCCTGGCCAGCAGCATTGTGGAGATGCAAAGCAGCCGTACCATTCTGAAGAGTTCCCACCTCAAAAGTGTTACCATGGAGCTGTCTCACTCCCTGCTCCAGTGGGTCTGAAACAGGGCCTGGTCCATTGGGGCATGGGGGAGGGGGGTTTTCTGAGAATAGAACTGCTTTCAGCACCACAGTTCTTTGCAGGAATGGAAGTACCCCTCCCCCTCCTGAACTGCCAGTATTTTCTCCCTTAGGTTTGAGATAGTGTGATGAAACAACAGATGTCTGTGTGGAAGAATGTGTGTGTGTGGGGGGGGGGTGTAGTGGTGTGATAATACCGCAAGTGTACTGTACAGTCGTAGGAATTCTTGTCCGTTCAGCAGTGGAACAGGGTGGCAGCTGGTCTCTTTTTTTAATTAATTTTTTAAACCCCCCCCCCCCCCCCCCCTCTTTTCCCATTTGGAATACCCACATATTCATCCGCTCTCACTGCCACGACATCTGCTATCAAGCACAGGCATGTGCTCTCCTCCGAAGCATGTGATGTCAGCCACTGCTTCTTATCACATTGCAGTTGCCAGTCTCGCACAGACATGAGTCTGAGGAAGACGCTTCATGAGCAGCTTGACAAGCGGACTTGTGGGCACTCGATCAATCAGAAGGAGTCACTGGTGTGTCATTAAAAAAAACCTGTTACCCTGGCTAACTGAAACCCTCCCATCCCTGGCCAAAGCTAGAGCTAATTGTGCCTCGCTCTTTGTGGCTGCTAGCCACAGTCAGTACTGGCATGGTTCAGATGTGATACCAGACACCCCGGGGGGCCCATCCATTCACTGAAACAGTGCCCCTCAAGGTCTGCAGGTCTCATTTCTATGCTTAATATAAACCTCCAAACCTCAGCACACGGTGTGTTTCTGCACTGAACACTTCAGCACAGTGTATGTGTTTGTACACTAAACACTTCATTTCAGCACTGTGGGTGTTTCTGCACTGAACACTTCCTCAGCACAGTGTCTGTGTTTCTGCACTGAACACTCCCACCGCAGCACAGTGCCTGACTGTATGTTTGTTCATGTGTGTGCCACTAGTAATTTTGCCAAGGTTGCTGATATGACTTATCATTCTCAGGGCTTATTTGAACTTTGTATTTTGTTATGACTTTTATCCTTGACTGAGGTCATTTCCTGAACTTCCACTGGGCACCTCCATTCGTGGCTAGCCAAATTTAATCTGAATTAGCAGACTATGCCTGCCAGTATGTGGGGTCAGGTGGGACACTTTTGGCTTCATCTCATAAGGATGGGGAGAGATACAGTCTGCCAATGTTTCTGCTGCATTAACAGTTCAGGCTCTTATAGATTATCTGCTGTTGAGAGAGCTGTGTCCCTGTGGTACCTTAGCGTGCCTGTAGTACACTGTACGGCTTGTAGGGAGTGTATTAGGAGCACACATGCTCAGCTGCAGTGCTCACTGCATGCAGGACAGGTGGCTCAGTGCTAATGAGAGCACAGTACCACTGGCAAGTCCTAATGAGAGTCATATGAGTGAGTGAAAGGGGAGAAAACCAGAAAGAAAATGTGAAAGATGTGATGGATCTGATATGAATCTGTGGCCTAAAGTCTTTAATATTTCTAAAATGAGTACGGCCCTTCTGGCCTTTGACTTTGTTCTGACACACCATGAGTGTGAAGACTTACCACTCTGTGGAATCATGCAAAATTCATGTAAAGGCAGCTTCTCATTACCCCTTGATTTGCTCTGCTTTGGGATAGACAGCATTCCTACAAGGCCACACCTACATTGAATTAAGGAAATTAATTGTGGAGTTAGACACTGTATTTACAATATCATCATCATTCATCAACCCGCTTATTCCTGTTCAGGGTCACGGGGGGTGCCTATCCCAGCATGCATTGGGCGAGAGGCAGGAATACACCCTGGACAGGCCGCCAATCCATCACAGAGCACTCACACCATTCACTCACTCATTCATACCTATGGGCAATTTAGAGTCTCCAATTAGCCTAACCTGCATGTTTTTGGACTGTGGGAGGAAACCGGAGTACCCGGAGGAAACCCACGCTGACACGGAGAGAACATGCAAACTCCACACAGAAAGGCCCTCGGCCGGGATTCGAACTCGGTACCTTCTTGCTGTGAGGCGACAGTGCTAACCACTGCACCACCGTGCCGCCACTATTTACAATATAAGGAACCTAAAAACACATGCGAGAGATGACAAAAAAGATGGATATTCTAAATCTAAGGCAAACACTGCCTGTGTCCCCCACCCCCCTGCTGTGGGCGTGGCTTTGTTATGATGAGCCTTCCTTCCTTATACAAACCCAATGAAAGTGTTCTGTTGGCTATACATGAATACGTTGGCTGCCTTGTATGGGTTTGGTTTGCACGGCTAACCCATCCGTCAAAACACTGCCTTAATTCAGGTTTCTATGTCCTATTAGGTATGCAAAGCAAATGTTCATTCTGTGGTGAAGTATTGATAAGACTCTCAGATAACAGCTATAGGGGCCCCTTTTAAACAGTATGACAGTTGTCCTTTTCCCAGATGATATTGGAAGTATTTGCATGGTATACGTCTTAGTAAAATCAGTGGTTAACTGTTCTGAATGGCATCTCTTTTATGTGAAAAGATTTGAATATTGCACCTGGTTCAGCTCTCCACAGAGTGCAGGGGAGGACTGCAGGTGCTAGCACAGTGCTTTGCAAGACACTCAGACGAAATGTACTCGTATGACGGACATTTTTTTATTAATAAAATATGTTGCAGTTGTTTTATTGTGAAGTAGCCTCGCGTACATGCAGTTGCCCAGCCCATGTTAAACAGGATACCCTGTTTAACTCCCTCAGGGAATGAACCTTGTTCCTGCTTCCTAACCAGTGTTTGTTCCCTGCAGAAAGAGCGGGACCTGGAGCTGGCTGCCCGAATTGGCCAATCACTGCTGAAGAAAAACAAAAGCCTATGTGAGAGAAATGAGTACCTGGAGGAGCAGGTGGAGCACATTAGAGAAGAGGTGAGGGGCGCCCCGTTTGAGGTGGAGGGGTTGGGATGCTGGTCTGGCTGGAGGGAGCGGTACCTCCAGCGGAAGGACAGTGGATGTGGCTCTACGGGTCAGCTGCTGCTTGGCGTCACGTGGTAGCGATGTCAGGTGCACATCGTCATGGCGCTGTTGTCCCACTGCAGGTATCTCAGCTGCGGCATGAGCTGTCTATGAAGGATGAGCTGCTCCAGTTCTATACCAGTGCAGCTGAGGAGAGCGAAGGAGAGTCTACCACCTCCACCCCGTGAGTTTAACACCATGCACCTCTCCTCCACTAATCCCCACCTCTCCATACCTAACCCCCACCTCCCCTCCCCTGACCCTCCACCCTCCCTCCACTTGTCCTCTTCTATACCCCACGTATTCTTTCCTTTATGGCCACACAGCATTCTCTTCGCAGACACCCGAGACCGAAACAGATCCTCTTACTGGTAAATGTATATTTGTTTAGTACCGTATATCCTGTGTGACTTAGCTCACAATTCACTTACTGTCCATTTGTGCTGCTAGATAATTACCAAAGTAATTCAGGTCGACCACCTTGTAAACTTTAGTGCCTCGGTTTAGATTCAAAGAAGCCCACATTGTGGTTACAGCTAACAGACCTCCACACTACACACACTGCTGACCCGGTCAGGTTCTGGTCTCAGCACTGGGCCTGGTTTGCACAGCAGAGCAGACAGCCCATGCATGGGCTCATTACACTGAGTGGTTCAGTGAGCGGTGTCAAGGACAGGAAAGCGTCTCCTCCAGAGGTTTTATTACAGGTTATTCACACCCCCCCCCCACCTGTAGCTCTGCTCCTCCTACCTCCTGTGTTTGTTGCCTCTCATTCAACAGGCATCCTTTTACAACTTCAGTGTTGGGTTGCCTGCCATACCGAGACCACATTCCCAGGCAAATCTGATACTCATTCTTGCCTTGGCTCCAACTGAAAAGAAATAGAAGAGATAGAGATAGAAAGGCCTTTTTATTCCACGAGAAAGTTCTGCTGCCTTTTCTTACTCAGAGCTCCTCATGTGTGACCTAAGTAGTTTATCGCTGTTCTCTGTCACATGGGTCGTAGGGACACCAGCCAGGAATAAAAGGGGTACCGTCTCTCCTGTTCTAGTATATAAAAGGGGCCCGCCCCGCCTCTTCTAGTGTTAAGATAATATCTCAGTGCCTGAGCCATGCGGCTGAACTGAAGGCATGGAAGATGTATTACAGCCAATGTAAAACACTGATTAATTATATGAGATTCCATCATCCATCTGTTCCACCTTAAATTGTGCATCTGCAGGGCTGCTGGGTGGTTCTTTCAGTTAAAGCACCGCACTGTGGTGCAGGGATGAGCGCCTTGGTCTCTGATCGAATCCGGACCGTGCCAGTGCTGACTGTGGCCAGTAGCTCCATAGGGTGATGCACAATTGGTAGTTGCATCACCCAGGGTACGGTTTCAGTCACTTTGGGGTCTGTTTTTCATCACTATCTATCGAGCCCTGCTGGTCAATCGGGCGGCCGTAGACTGCACGTTAAAGCCGCATATGAAAGGTCTTCCTTCGATTCCCTCTGTGCGAACTGGCTGTAGTCTGCGGTGTGAAAAGAATCAGCTGGCGACACACCATGTGTTTCCGAGGAGAACCACAGATGCCTACGCTCTACCTAATCTGCAGTGGGGTTTGCGTGTGAACACGGAAGTGGTCGCAGACAGTTTTTTTTATTTAGGGTGGGAATTGGACATGCTCAGCACCAAGTTGGGCGCCAAATTTAAATATTTTGTAAAATGAGCTACATGGTTGTGTCGCTCCTACCATGTGATTGACACTCACTCTGTCGCGCTGCGTGTCCCCTGCAAGGATCCGGCGGAATGAGTCCACATCCTCCCTACCAAGTTATTTTCCCCTGGACTCTCTGCAGAAGAAACTAAAAGACTTGGAGGAAGAGAATACAGTCCTGAGATCAGAGGTATGACCCTGCTTCCTGTCTGAGCCATGCCAAGGAAAATGCAGTGCCATTGAGACCTACATCACTGCATTGTACTGTTTCCAGGGTTGTAAATTATGGGCGGCTCTTTTCTAACGCGTGCAATCCGCTGGCCTCTGCCTAGCCTTGGCCTCCGTTAGCGGTGTTAGCGGAGTTTATTAATGTTGCCCTCCCTGACCTGTTTCAACACGGCTGGACACAGTTACGCAGCCCGGCAATAGAGCCAAGCGGAGTGGCAATACTTCATCAGGCAGCAGAGAAAACCGTCTACACATGTGTTCCCTGTATGTCTTGTAGCAGTATTTGGGCACACCCTTTGTGCTGTCAAACAGAGAGAACAGACATTCATTCAGAAAATAAGTGTTTCCATGTCTGACTGACTTGTATGTAAAGTACACATTACTGACACTTTAAGAAAACTACAGGAGGTTGTTCTAACTGTGATGCTGATAACACTGTGTGTCTGTGATAACATATCTGGGTACTTGTATTCATATCAGGCCTGTCATCTGGAGACAGAAACCATCTCGTATGAAGAGAAGGAGCAGCAGTTGGTGAATGACTGTGTTAAAGAACTCAGTGAGTACATCCAATATATGCTAGAGATCTGAGGGGATCCACTGTGTGGAAGAAGGTTGTGAGAAATGTCCATTATCTTAGAGAGCTGTGAGTGGAATCTCTCTGTGGAAGCGACCTGTGAGGGTATTCACTGTGGAAATACATCCATCATATGAGGATAAATCTGTTTGGGGATCTACTGTTTGAGTAGATTTATGAGTAGATCCATGCAGAAAGTATCTTTTGAAGTAAAAATTTGTCGTTCTTTAAAAACAAAAAAACTAAAAGTAGTTAGAAATAGCAGCGGAGTGAGTATACAGGAGCTCAAGTGAGTGAGTATACAGAAGCTCAAGTGAGTGAGTATACAGGAGCTCAAGTGAGTGAGTATACAGGAGCTCAAGTGAGTGAGTATACAGAAGCTCAAGTGAGTGAGTATACAGGAGCTCAAGTGAGTGAGTATACAGGAGCTCAAGTGAGTGAGTATACAGAAGCTCAAGTGAGTGAGTATACAGGAGCTCAAGTGAGTGAGTATACAGGAGCTCAAGTGAGTGAGTATACAGAAGCTCAAGTGAGTGAGTATACAGGAGCTCAAGTGAGTGAGTATACAGGAGCTCAAGTGAGTGAGTATACAGGAGCTCAAGTGAGTGAGTATACAGGAGCTCAAGTGAGTGAGTATACAGGAGCTCAAGTGAGTGAGTATACAGGAGCTCAAGTGAGTGAGTATACAGAAGCTCAAGTGAGTGAGTATACAGGAGCTCAAGTAAGTGAGTATACAGGAGCTCAAGTGAGTGAGTATACAGGAGCTCAAGTGAGTGAGTATACAGAAGCTCAAGTGAGTGAGTATACAGCAGCTCAAGTGAGTGAGTATACAGGAGCTCAAGTGAGTGAGTATACAGGAGCTCAAGTGAGTGAGTATACAGGAGCTCAAGTGAGTGAGTATACAGAAGCTCAAGTGAGTGAGTATACAGGAGCTCAAGTGAGTGAGTATACAGGAGCTCAAGTGAGTGAGTATACAGGAGCTCGAGTGGGCTGTGATAGCAATGGAGTGAGTATACAGGAGCTCAAGTGAGTGAGTATACAGGGGCTCAAGTGAGTGAGTATACAGGAGCTCGAGTGAGTGAGTATACAGGGGCTCAAGTGAATGAGTATACAGGGGCTCAAGTGAATGAGTATACAGGAGCTCGAGTGGGCTGTGACAGTGTGAGTACAGCCTCTGCAGGGAAACAAAGTAGCTTCTTTTTATTATTGAAAAATGCCAAAAGGTTAAATACATTCAAACAAAAGAGCTTTCTAAAAGGCTCGCAACATTGAAATCCTCTTCAGGCACAGCTGCTTGAGCAAAGGTCACTAGTCCAGTTAAGTACATATTTTATTACTTTGGTTGATCAGTCAGTTTAAAATCACAGCTTTTCTATGTTTGTGTATTTTTCCTCTCTCAAACTCACCGGGAGAGATTTAAGAGGTGCCAATTATTTAAATAATCCTTTTCTGTTGAGGACTAGCCATTCCCTTCAGCACTGTAGCATTTTAAAAAGTTGCTACCTCATTCTTTTGTGCTAGTCATTAGGTGGATCCCACTCACATTGTGTAATATGGGTGTTAGGGCCACACCATAGTTGGAGAACGCCGCCATCGTGATTTTTTATGCTGCTCCCCTGCCCAGGAGATGCCCACGTGCAGATCTCGTCAATCGCCGAAGAGCTGGCGAAAAAGACGGAAGATGCGTCCCGCCAGCAGGAGGAGATCACCCACCTGCTGTCCCAGATCGTGGACCTGCAGAAGAAGTCCAAATCAGTAAGCAGCTGTCTGACTGCACCCCACTGTGGGGCTGTCATTTCACACCGGAGAGCAGTGAGGCTCAGTATAACCCTGTTCCACAGTACAGGTGGATCTAGGCCGGATCATTATACACCTTCACCTCTATACTGCTTGATGTAGGTTTGCTCATTTCGAGCTTTACTCACTTGTAGACCTGGAATAAGACTAGTTTGTTTTGTTCAGGTTTTGAGTGGGTTTACAGCCAGCCTGCAAAGCCTTACGACACAAGCAAGCTGTGAGCAGAGTTGCCAAGCTGTCTAATCATGTTCCTTCTGTCAAAATTGGCAAAAAAAACAAACAAATAAACAATATGGAGTCTAGTCAGTCATCTTGGTCTGGTTTGTGGGTAAAGCAATAAAAAGCAGACAGGCTGTTTAGTGTCATTAAGTGGAAATGGGTCTGATACCATTATGACTTTTGTCTGCTGACGTGTCGTTCTTCTTTTTTTGAAAGGAAGCAGAGAGTCTGCCCTCCTTTCATTTTTTTGAAATTGTATTCAGACAGGGAAAGCAGAGAGGGTTACCATAGAGATTGAATTACAGCGTCGAAACCACTGTGGCACTCTATTCCTTAGGAGTCACACAAGTTTTCCCTGGTTCCTGGTTTTTAGTTGCATCTCTTTGGCAGCGTGCAGCAGTTTCTACACTCTACTGTGTGTTCTCATGTTGACAGTACGCAGTGGAGAACGAGGAGCTCACCCAGCATTTGGGAGCTGCTAAAGATGCGCAGCGTCAACTCACAGCAGAGGTACGGAGCCTGGAGCCCTTCAGAAAACCACATCAATAACCACTCATGTAGGGGACACAGTCAAATAGGACTCGGCTGTATGCACAGAGAAAGTCTTTATTATCAGGCAGTCTGGATGTCATACACAAATCCAAGTGACCTGAGTATCACCTCTCTAGTATCAGAATATGCTGGTCCTCCCCAAAAATATCCACACCCTTGGTTATGATGAACAAAAGGACTATTCAAAGTAAATATCAGAAGTAGTTAGCTATATTTAAATTCTCGAATGGTAAATATTCTGCTATAATAATGATCCAGTGGAATCAACCGAAATAAAAAAATTTCAAAGTTATATTATCTTTCCCAAAACCATAACACTGTACCATAGCTCCCTGTTCCAATTGAAGTAATATTCCTTTTAGCGAAATCTCGATTCCGTGTTTTTGTTGATTGTCCTCAATAGACCCTTTTTTATAGCGACCCTTCCAAAAAGCCTATGAGAAAGTAGGTGGTGATTTGGAGTGAAAGCACTTTAATCATTCAGACTTGCTGTGGTAGCATAATATCAATCCAGCTTGGGCGAAGCATTTTAGAACACTCGCTTCTCATTTAGTCAATACGACACACGGTATAAATAACGCACCCTCTCTCTCGCTCCTGTAGCTGAGGGAGTTGGAGGAGAAGTACGCTGAGTGCATGGAGATGCTCCACGAGGCGCAGGAGGAGCTGAAGAACCTTCGCAATAAAACACTCCCACTGAGCACGCCCAGACGTTTCCACGCCCTCGGCCTGTTTCCCATGGTGAGAGCGCAGGCGTAGTCGCTCAGTCAGCTGCACACTGCACTCACTGCACAGTCAGTTCACTCACCGGGCAGTCCGTTTACTCACACACTACGTCATCATACAGTCAGATCTTACCCACTGCTCAGTGTCACTACTCTCACAGTCACACTACGTCATCATACAGTCAGATCCTACCCATTGCTCAGTGTCACTACTCTCACAGTCACACTACGTCATCATACAGTCAGATCTTACCCATTGCTCAGTGTCACTACTCTCACAGTCACACTACGTCATCATACAGTCAGATCTTACCCACTGCACAGTGTCACTACTCTCACAGTCACACTACGTCATCATACAGTCAGATCTTGCCCACTGCTCAGTGTCACTACTCTCACAGTCACACTACGTGATCATACAGTCAGATCTTACCCACTGTTCAGTGTCCCTACTCTCACAGTCACACTACGTCATCATACAGTCAGATCTTACCCACTGCACAGTGTCACTACTCTCACAGTCACACTACGTCATCATACAGTCAGATCTTACCCATTGCTCAGTGTCACTACTCTCACAGTCACACTACGTCATCATACAGTCAGATCTTACCCACTGCACAGTGTCACTACTCTCACAGTCACACTACGTCATCATACAGTCAGATCTTACCCACTGCACAGTGTCACTACTCTCACAGTCACACTACGTCATCATACAGTCAGATCTTGCCCACTGCTCAGTGTCACTACTCTCACAGTCACACTACGTCATCATACAGTCAGATCTTACCCACTGCACAGTGTCACTACTCTCACAGTCACACTATGTCATCATACAGTCAGATCTTACCCATTGCTCAGTGTCACTACTCTCACAGTCACACTACGTCATCATACAGTCAGATCTTACCCACTGCACAGTGTCACTACTCTCACAGTCACACTATGTCATCATACAGTCAGATCTTGCCCACTGCTCAGTGTCACTACTCTCACAGTCACACTACGTCATCATACAGTCAGATCTTACCCACTGTTCAGTGTCCCTACTCTCACAGTCACACTACGTCATCATACAGTCAGATCTTACCCACTGCACAGTGTCACTACTCTCACAGTCACACTACGTCATCATACAGTCAGATCTTACCCACTGCTCAGCTCAGTGTCACTACTCTCACAGTCAGACTTCACCTACCCTTGTACTGCATTAATCTGCTGTATTCTGAACCAATTTCTTATCCTTTATCTCCAAGTCCAGCATGAAGAACAGTTATAAAAGTTTGTAGGTGGAAGTCCAATGTCTTCAGTGATAATGTATCCCTGTGTGTAAACCCATTAGTGAGAAATGTACTATGTTGTTGCTGGTATGGGGGATCAGGTTTGTGTGGTGATAAGGAATGTGAGACGTGTTATTGGTAATATGCCAGCTGATCCCCTGACTGCGTGTGTATGTGTGTGTCTCCATCTCTTAGGACTCGTTAGCTGCAGAAATCGAGGGCACAATGAGGAAGGAGCTGCATATGGACGACCCGGAAGTGGAAGAACAGAAGTGGGTCTCATGCTGTCATCACTTTTTACTCTCACTGAGGCATCTTTCTTAGTTTCATGGTGACATCATTTTAGTGCTGATGTGAAGGAAATCTGTTTCACTGTGATACTGGTTCACTCACAAAGCTCATGATATCAGTTTTAGTTTCACAGTGAAATCACTTATATTCTCACAGTGACAGCTCTTCTATTCTCACAGTGAAATCACTTATATTCTCACAGTGACAGCTCTTCTATTCTCACAGTGAAATCACTTATATTCTCACAGTGACAGCTCTTCTATTCTCACAGTGAAATCACTTATATTCTCACAGTGACAGCTCTTCTATTCTCACAGTGAAATCACTTATGTTCTCACAGTGACAGCTCTTCTATTCTCACAGTGAAATCACTTATATTCTCACAGTGACAGCTCTTCTATTCTCACAGTGAAATCACTTATATTCTCACAGTGACAGCTCTTCTATTCTCACAGTGACAGCTCTTCTATTCTCACAGTGAAATCACTTATATTCTCACAGTGACAGCTCTTCTATTCTCACAGTGAAATCACTTATATTCTCACAGTGACAGCTCTTCTATTCTCACAGTGACAGCTCTTCTATTCTCACAGTGAAATCACTTATATTCTCACAGTGACAGCTCTTCTATTCTCACAGTGAAATCACTTATATTCTCACAGTGACAGCTCTTCTATTCTCACAGTGACAGCTCTTCTATTCTCACAGTGAAATCACTTATATTCTCACAGTGACAGCTCTTCTATTCTCACAGTGAAATCACTTATATTCTCACAGTGACAGCTCTTCTATTCTCACAGTGACAGCTCTTCTATTCTCACAGTGAAATCACTTATATTCTCACAGTGACAGCTCTTCTATTCTCACAGTGAAATCACTTATATTCTCACAGTGACAGCTCTTATATTCTCACAGTGACAGCACTTTTATTCTCACAGTGACAGCACTTTTAGTGCCAAAGTTACATTAATGTTTGTCTTTTGAAGAAAGTTTTGATGTATTTTATCTAGAATGAATTGCACTTGAATATCGCACTTGCATGTTACCATTATACCCTAAATTAGGCAACGCAGTGTATAGTTGTCTATTGAACTAATAATATTCAGATAGCTTTGTTTAGAAAAATTTTTTGATCCCCACTAACAGGTGTGTACTTCGTAATTTACATAATTGTTAAATTCCAATATCTTATATAATATTCTACAACACTTGTTACAGTTTTTCACTTTAGATATTTGGTTTAAAAAATGTTTGATTAAACATTTTTGTTTGGAAAGAGATATTCAAAAGGATGCCTTGCTTTATTTGAAGATAGAAAATGAAAGATTCAATAAGGTCATAAACTCCCCAGTTGCAGGGGTGAGTAAGAGAGCTATATGTGGTCTAGCACACACCAGAGGGCTGTGATAATGTCCGCACTGACTAGCTTACTTAGCTGTATGGATTTACTAGGGGGCGCTGTGTGTTTGCTTTGAGCAGAATGCATCACAGGCGAGTTTTCGAGGCAGTAAAGAACATCAACCAGACGGTTAGGCAACGATCCCTCGGCTCCTCTCCCATGAACATCCCAGGATCCAATCAGACATCCTCGTTCAACTCTGCCCGCTCCAGCTGCATCAGCACGCCCCGCTCCAGCATGTACGGCAGTGACGTCAGCAACATCGTCATTGACAACCGCGCCAACAGCATCATTCTGGAGACCGAGTCTCCAGAAGGCAGGTGTGTGATCAGGAGCCCCACTGTCCTCCGCCTGTCCCCTAAACACACCATTTCCATCCACTACTGTGACCTTGTGAACTTCCCCTTTCCAAACCCTTCCATCCTTTTCCACCACTGCTGGTCATATAATAACCTATTACCTGGGTTTTCAACAGGGGATCCATGATCACACACAAACCCCGTTCCCTAATCTTTATAAAAACCTTTTTAAAATTCAACCCTTTTTAACTTATGATGAGGGATGCCTTTGAGCCTGGGTTGATCTCTGGATCAAAACTGGTTGAAAACCCTTTACCTATTATTATTGTTGAAATCTTTGATCTTCGCTAATACCATTTGAATTGTTTAGAGCAGCCTACATTTTACATGATCCCCCCTCATAAGAACTCAATGTTTTACTGAATTCAGGTACTTAAGGGTGAAACATTGGACTCCATTTGGGATTTTACCCCATGGCTTTCTGGTTACATGTCCAGTCCTTTAACCACCTTGCCATTGTCCGTGTCTCTTTCTTTCTACCCTGATGTCCATTGGGGCTCCAGTGTGGATGACTCCAACAAGAAGCCGGGGACGCCGGGGACACCGGGCTCCCAGGACCTGGAGATGGCCCTGCGGAGGCTGTCGCTGCGGCGGGAGAACTACCTGAGCGAGCGGCGCTACTTTGAGGAGGACCGCGAGCGTAAGCTCCGGGAGTTGGCCAAGCACAGAGAGCTGTACAGCGGCAGCCTCACCCCCACCGAGAGCATCATGTCCCTGGGCACCCACCTGTCGGGCCTCTCCAGCTTGTCGGGCATCTCCCTCCACAGCCGCTCCTACCTGCCCGAGAAGCTGCAGATCGTGAAGCCGCTGGAAGGTGACCCCCGTGGGCCCCGGCCACGCCCCTCCCCCCTTCTCCTCCTCCAATCGCTGTGGGCCCTGCTTAACCAGGAGTCCAGCAGCCGGTCCACCCAGCCCTCCTTCTACTTCAGAGATGCGCAGCCGCGCTGCTGGTTGGAGATCCCTTAATGAGAAGCGCCAGTGCCTCCCGCACATCTGCAGTCTTATCTGTCCATCAGTGGGCTTGCCAGCATTCTTTTATAAATATAGGATGATATAAATTAGGTGACATCACATAATCAGGCCCTGAGGAATGAGTGCTGTCAAAATTGATTAATTTGAGTCAACAAATTCTGTAAGTGATTACTGCTGCTGTATTTCAGTTTTTCAGTTTTCAAAGATGAAAATAGTTTTTCTATTGGAAGTTTGGTGAAAATGCAGCCTAGGAATTATTAAAAATGGGATCCTGGCAAGTCTATTCATGGCCATTATTCTCACATATATTGCAACTGCAGATGCAACTCAGTCATGCATAGGCTCTGCTAAAGAACAGGCATACAGTATGCCATGAATTCTGTTTAACTGAAAGCTTCTTCCAGGGTTTCAATTGCACATTTGACTTTGTCCAAAGCAGTTGGGCTGACATTTTGGCTCTAACTGGGGATAGGTAGATTTTTTAAAGATGGTAACATCTGTACATATCAGTAGTTTCTTGTGTATTAAATAATAAGAGCTGTCATAGACATATCAGAGCATCAGTTCTGTGGATCAAATCAGGGCTGTTTGCTATCTGCCAGACATCCTCTCTGCCAGCCCAGACGGAACCAGACCCAACAAGCCATTTTATTGATTTCTTCATCAGAAGTAGGAATGTAATAAGTGAGCTTTGTGTTTTATTGGAAAATATGGCTCATATTCTGGCATAAGGACAGATGCCTTGGATTCTAGTGTTGGGAGATGGAGGTTTCATGTCCCTTTATTGGATGGACCTGCCATTCGCTGCCAGTCACTTGTTGTAACCAATCCAAATATTTTGTTGCCCACAGCAAAACACTGTGATTACATGAAATCAGACAGTTACTGATAAAATCTTATAACTGGGCTTCCTGAAACTTCACTCTCCTGTTACTAGTAGATAACACAGTGATTGGTTCACCTGTGTGGGTAATAACCAATTAAGAACAGCGAAGACCCTCAAATGCAGGGGTCCTCAATCGTATCCAAAAAGGGCTGGTGTGGGTGCAGGCTTTTGTTCCAGCCATGCAGTAACACACCTGATTCTACTAATCAAGGTTCTTAGCAACAACTCTAGTGGTTCATTAGTAGAATCAGGTGTGTAACTGCTTGGTTGGAACAAAAGCCTGTACCCACACCGGCCCTTTCTGGATAAGATTGAGGACCGCTGCTCTAATACATAGTTCTTCCCTCCCAACGTGGTCTTATACACTGAATTCATACCGTGTTTCTGTATCACTCCACTTTGATGTAGATATGAGCTTCTATAAATCATAAACGGCAAGAGGGAAGAGCGTACAATGGAAGTAAATGGTGGAAAATATGTATTCATTGTTATTTAACAAGTCTTTATCAGACTGTTCTTTTGAAATGACACCTGATATTAGAAGGCTAGTGAAAACTTGTCTCAATTACATTTTTTTTCTCCAAACGTATTATTTCAAGTCTAAAGGGTGCTTGTGTGCAGTTTTTTCTGCATATCTCCCAATGCTCTACAGACACCAGTTCATAACCACAAAAAAAAAAGATTTTGGGCTTTGTGGCAGTTTTGACCTGGTCAGCATGTTAATTTCTCAGTATCTGTGCTCCAAAGGTTCGGTACAGCACAACTCTATACACAACTATGCACAAACGCTCCTCTCTTCCTCATTGTTTTTGTTCCTCCTTTGATGCGTGTCTTGTTTCATTTACTTTGTATATTTACTTCATTTACTGATTGATTTATTTTTATTTTTTGCTCTTCATTTAATTCACCTGCCTGTGTTTTAGTATATAATTATTCAATAAAATCTACTAATTTCTTAACTATCTTTTTCTGTTTCTTTCTCTCTCCTGCTGAATGGGTCTGTGGTGTACCTAACCTTTGTGCCCTGCTCAGACTGAAAAAAAGTCTCTCATTAATCAGAATCTCAATGTTGTGTCGATCGCCCCCAAAAAATGTTTAGCAGGTTCTTTCTTTTGTACAGGACATATACACACCAGTTCTGACTGTTATCATTAAGGTCAAATAAAATAATGATTTAAGAATAGCATTGATGTATCATAGGCTTTTAACATACGTTGATGTATCTTAGGCTTTTTTAGAAAGTAGGTTTTTAAAAACCTGTTTAGTAAACATTAATCGTAGCAAATGAAATGCAAACTTTAGCTTCATTATGTTGTAATGTGGCCATTGTTAAAGCTCATTGAACAAGCAACGGAAAGGCAGAATGTGGTAGAATGTGCTGATATATGGATACAAGCTCATCTTGTTTCAACTGTAAGGAGTGAAATATAGCCAATTCTCCGTGGAGTACTAGGATTACTGGGTCTGCATAAATAGTTTCCATGATGTCAGAAACTCTGTTTTATAGTTTCTGTATGTGTGTGTGAGAAATACAGAAAGGCTGTCTATTATGACAACCATGTTTGAAGCTGCTCTAAAAGGAAGTCTGTTTGCTATGCGTGCGTGCGTGCGTGTGTGCGTGCGTGCGTGCGCGGTTGATAGCGTATCTGTGTTGATGATGGCTAAGGCTGATTTGATACCTGTGGTGATGATGACTTGTTGGTGTGTTAATGTTGATGTGATATGCCATTTAATAGCTTGTCTATGGTCAGATTAGTGCAGGTAGTCAGAAATAAAGCAATTGGGCAGGTGGGAAAAGAGATTGGTCTAATTGTGTTATCTTGTTGTGTTCCTCCATGTTTTCCTGGAATAAGGCTCAGCCACCCTGCACCAGTGGCAGCAGCTGGCCCAGCCAAACCTGGGGGGGATCCTGGACTCGCGGCCGGGAGTGGTCACCAAAGGCTTCCGGCCTCTGGAGCTGGACCTGGAGCAGGTCTACCAGTTCACCGACTTTGAGGAGGACGAGTCAGGTGACCTTTCGTTCCCGAGCCTTTCTACCTCAGCCTCTGCCCCCCCACAGTGCCGCAGCCGCGCCTCTTCTTCCTCCTCTTCCTCCAGCTGCGCCCGCAACAACAACAACCCGCCCGAAGCATCCAAGGGCGGCCCCCCACCCCACGTCCAGGAGCCACAGGAGCTGCGCCCCGGCGCTGAGGAGCTGTCCGGTGAGGGAGCGCCCTAAATCCCGTCCGAAAGACAGGCAGACAGACAGAGGCGGGACGACCCACGGGATGCTGAATCCTGCTGCATCCATTGGCCGTCCCTCAATCCCACCCCCTCCACGCCTGCGTCCACTCACGCGCACACCCACCTCACTCCAGAAGTGTGCTGCCACGCCGTTTGAGTATAGTACCATTTTTTTATTTTTTATTTTACGCTCAAATTCCACATTTTCTTTTACCATGAGTGTGCTGAGAAAGAGACGGCCCATATTTTGAGCTTAAATATTGTTTGTACAGGAGAGTAGAGCTAGAGTGCAAAATAGAGAGGAAAGCATTAATTATATGACTTAAAATCACAGCCCTGTAATGGTGGCCCCTTTCATGTAGGATATATCAGAATCATGCAGTACATTGTTAGTCTTTATAGGCAATAACACACAAAAAAGAATTAAACTGAAAAACAAAGACATCTCCATAACATTGACAGCTGATATAAGCAACTGACACATGCTGAGAGAGTTGTTTTTTTATGTGTAGTGCAGTTCTTTATGTATTCATGCATAGTAATAGTGTTTTATGATTAGGTGTTATCTCTATATCTCTATATATTTGTGCTTGTCATAGTCTTGGTTGCCAGTAGGAGAAATCGGGTCTCTTTCTCAGCACATGCTCCTTTTCTCTCATTGTTTTCCTTGGATTTATTTTTCGCCTCCACCTTTAATTTGGCCTCCCTGTTCTCTTTTATTCTGTAGTGATTCATGCCCAGTTTGACATCTAAACCAATCATGTTTCAGCCCCTGCATCCTGGATAATTGTCTATATTGTCTATTAGCAATGGTGTGTTATCCAATAACACAACATTCCCAAACTTTGTGGGCATGGAGAGAATGTCTGGACAAACAAAAGGATAGATTCAAATCTATAGCACATAACATGCATTATTGTTTTGTTTTTTTTCTCAACTCAATAGAAAAAAATAGAATATTATCCATACAATCCATTATTCTAACACGTGACTGTTCCGGTTATGTGTACATCACACGCTATCACTAACACACATACACATGCACATACACACAGCCCGATGCATACACACATAAGGCACTGGTTTGCTGTCCAGTGCAGGAAGCAGGCAAGCGGCTGTATCGAGTGTCGCTGTTCTATTAAAAACAAGCTCACATGACTGACTGTCTGTAGAGGTAAGCGATACTGTGAAGAAACCTCACGCTGCACTTCACTAATTTAAAGGAACGGTGTCTCACACACACACATGTGCATGCACACACACATACACATACACACAAACATATTCTTACTCCGATACTCTAATTTCAAGAGAGACCATCTGTAATAGAATATCCAGAAGCTCTTTTCTCATGCCTGGAAGGTGTAGGTAATCTTGTGTTGCCATTATCTGGGAACTAATCTCTGTCTTTCCTGCCATTTGCCAATCTTTCTGTATCCTGGGATTTTCTATTTAAAACTGCATCAGTAAAGCCACAATAAGAAATTAACAGTGAGTGAGCAGGTAATGCATGCATGTGATGTCATCGAATTTTAATTGACTCAATTCAACAAACATTTATTTTTGAGAATGTTAAAAATAGGCTTCTGTCATTTACCTGACATTACTCTGTTTAAACAGTGAAATAAAGAACATATGTAATTTGATTTGCATCATTAATTTAAATATTTTTACATTTAGATGATATAAACATAAGCATATTAAGCCAAACCTGATGCAGTTTTAAAACCTTTCTGTGTGGCAGAATGGGTTTGACTCTGACCTTTGACCTCTGTGTAGATTGACCCCTGTCCTTTGCCCCTCCTCGATTTCCCCTTGCCCTCTCTGCAGTGCATTACCCCGGTAAATGTATGTCTCACACCAGTTCTACCTACACCTTCACCACCTGCCGCATTCTTCATCCGTCGGATGAGCTGACTCGGGTCACGCCCAGGTGAGCGCTCTGTGACGTGCCCCAGTCAGGAACAAGGCTGCTTTTTTTGGTACATTTTACCCAAAAATATGGGGGGGAAAGACATTTACCCACCTGCTGACATTTACCCACCCATCAAGTTTCAATGAACACTGCATAGCATTTTCTTTTAATCTTTCTGGGAAATTGGTTGGTTACCACGGGGGCCATCTGAATGTTATGGAACTCTTTCCAGGCCATGTGACGTTGAGGAGGAAGCGGCACTCTGTCATGTTGTTCTGCGGGCTGGCTTAGAGCAAACACATTGACCTGTTCCAGGGGTGAGCCAGTGTCACGACTCAGTCGTGTGACCTCAATGTAGAGAGTTCGGAAGTGCTGGGAGAATAACAGCCTGCCCCTCCCACAACTAATAGTGTGATGCATGTAATACCTGCCAATCGCGCAGCCTCTACGCCATAAGTCAGTCTCTGAGGCCTAATGAATGAGGTCATTGTGATGTCATAGTGATGAAGAAATACTGACAGCTGGCTTCCGAACAACATGTCTGCATTCTGTGTACCTCAACATTAGGACATTAGGAGCAGTTTAAACCTATATGTGATGTGCAAAAACAGGTCATGGTTTTAATGAAATTCATTCCTCAGAATTGAACCATTTTGTGGAGAGCATCTACATTCTACTAACCAGATAATAAGCATGATTTTACACAGGGTTTGCTTTGCTGCAGTGTGAGTGGGTTTTTGTTAAACAAAATCTGACTTTTCTTTTGAGGTGCACTGACTATTGATCTTGAATTAATTCTCTTGGCAAAGCTATTTAATTTTAGTGTGTTCCAGTGTTTGGTTTTCAGCTATTGAGCATGCAATTCTGGAACAGCACAAATCGTCAGTTGTTTCAGCAGCATGTAACTTTGTTTACCCGTGATATCTTTATCTCAGGAAAATATGGGAATATGTGTTCATACCATGCAAGATCATGCAGATGCTAACCCCCCAAGTGCACAAAACAATGTACAACTAAATTAGATGTTAAGGACTTATCCAAGTTTCTAGTTTCCACATCAACATCATCAAACGGGGATAATACTGTAATTGCATATACAAAGAACACAATCAAAATATAACACCACAGGAACAGATAGTGTGGCTGTGCATTACCATAGGAACTGTGCCTGTATGCACACACCATCTTGCCCCACTGGCAAACTTTTTGTCTTATTTAGCAAAAAAGTAACAGAAATAAGATTCTAAAGTCTAAGATTAAAATGCTTGTTAAGATTGACTTAAGTTTTTGCAGTGTGAACTCTGACCTCCTCCTCCCTCCCCCCGCAGCCTTGTTTCCGGCCCCACAGCCTCCTGCCTCATGACCAGCAGCCTCAAGTCCACCCCGGTGTCCACGCCCCGCCGCCTCAGCCTGGCCGAGTCCTTCACCAATCTGCGTGACTCCACCAAGACCACCAGCACCTCCTTGGGGCTGGTGCGCCTCCTGCAGGAGCAGGGCATCTCTGCCGCCGTCTACAACCCACAGAGCTGGGACCGGGCCGACAGCCCCGACGTCCCCGACGTCTCCACCGCCCCCCGGGGGCCCGACACCCTGCCCTCCACCCCGCCCAACTCGCCCACTGGCCAGTCCCAGGCCACGCCCTCCTCCGCCACCGCCTCTGCCCCCTTCCAGTTCAGCGGCTCCTGCTCCACCTACGACAACTTCCTGGCCTCCCGGCCGGCCAGCTCCATCCTGAGGGAGGTGCGAGAGGAGGCACGGAGCCAGGCGGACTGTGAGAGCCAGACCGACGTCAGCATTCACAACCTCCGGCTGGTGGACAAGCTCAAGCGCTTCAGTGCGGCACGGACAGAGGAGGCTGGCCCTGGGGCTGTGGGCCACGCCCCTTTGCTGGGGCCCCTTAGCGGACTGCGGCAGTCCCGCCCTCTCTTCGGACACCCTGCGGTGACCAGCGCCATCGGAGGGCTCCCCAGCCTGAACGCCGGAATCCGCCGGAACCGCAGCTACCCAGCCATGGTGGGGGCCAGTATGGTTATGAAGGACCCCGGGCCCCCGAGTTCTGACACACCACTGCAACCCAAGCTCCCCAAACAGACTAGCCTCAAATGAGGGGTACGTGTGGCCCTTCTGTGTTAACTCTTAATTCTCCGTACACATCCGCTGCTCCAATGATGAATCAGCTCTGTGCCTCTGAGTCAGTCTTTTGGTATAACAGCCCCTCACACACACACACGCACACACACACACACACACACACACACACACACACACACACACACACACACCTGCACACACAGTATACTGTGTAGCACCCTTATACATTCTGAGGTCTTTCTGCTCCTGCTGTAAATTATCCAGAGGTGGATTCCTGCTGAATATCCTCCGTTCTGAGAGTCTCGGATGTACGCCCTGTGTAAATGCACTTTTATTCCCAGGCTCAGCCATGAGGAGAAGCGGTCTGTGTCTGTCGCATTTCTATAGTGTAGCTCCTCCCTTCTCCTCCTGCCACTCTGTGTGGCCCTTTCCACCTTGAGCTCACGTCACTGTGCACTGAGAGTCAATGTGAGCACCTTACTGAATCTCACACTGTGAACTCACTCACTGAGGATTAGTGTGATATTTATTATGTCCAATTTGCACATAGGTCCCATTGAAAAAGGGGTGGGAATTACATATCAGCTCCTCCCCATTCTGTTATGATGACACTCACCGATAGAAACATCTTCATAAAGAGTGGAAGTGGCCACAGTGGAGTGAAGGGGGAAGAGACGGGATGTTTGCAGTGAATGAATGAATATGGTTTGAACTTGAAAACACAAGTCTATCTATTTTTGTGACAGACCAACATAATTTTTGCGTGTATATCATGTTTCAATGAAAGACTTACTCATAAAGATATCAAAGACTTGAATCATATTAACTGTTAATAATCAAAAAAGGACATTTCCATCAAAGTATATTATGTCTATGATGGTGACTGAAGAGGCCATCAGGTAGCCTGTCTGAAAAATGTAAATGCAAGTTGCCAAAAGTAAGTGTTTGATGACTGAATTGTTAGCTTTAAAACCATTGTGAATGGTGAACATAATAGCAGGACTAAAGTGATGTCATAGTGCCTGATTTATTTAATTCTTATTTGACTGACTTCTGTGCAGTACATCAATCCCAGAATGCAGTGCACCGTGCATTGCTTGTGAGTTGTGCTATGAGGTGACCTTCAAAATCTTTTAACCTTGGTCTAAAAAATTCAACACATTTCATCTTACATTTATATTTGAAGTAAACAAATGTAAGCATAGCGGTGTTTGAAAGTATGTTTCTATACTTTCGATAACAATCGTGTAAAGACTATTTATTCTTTATTTACGTAAATGTTTTAGTAAGAACAAAAGAGATTTGTGAGCTGATATTATGTGTGCACTTATCGTCTGTAACTTGAATATTTTTTGAATGTATTTGATAACAGCGGATATGTCCATACATGAACATTGAATTACGTGATGAGTTTTATTGCATCGCACCACAAAGGGAAGTCTGCTACTTTGCATTGTAAATGAGAAGTATGCAATGAGATGTGTCATGTTAACTTTTTATAAAAAATTAACTAAAATATGAAAAAGAGTTTAAAAAAAAAAAAAAAAAAATGTTACAATCTGTAAAAAAGTCAAAAACACTGGTTCCAAGTGTTGAGTTGTACTTTCAGGAATTTCAAATGCTGTTCTCAGAAAATAAAATATCAATAAAACAATTGATATGACTACTCTCATGTCACAAATCATTTCCCTCTTGGTTATTGATAAGTTGCAGTTTACTATGTAAAATCACAGTTTTACCCCTCTTATGTCTCTGACTGAACTGCTAAATATGTAATTGTTCTCTAGTGTAGTCACATAGGTAAGTGATGGAATTTAAACTAGTGTAGATATGTAGACTCGTGATTTCTGTGTATTAAAAAAAGCAATGAGAGCAATAGGGAATTGTTCTTTTCACAACATGATTTCACTTATTACTAACCGTTATTAACAGACAATCAAATAGAAGTGGAAAATTGTAGGAAACAGAAAAACGGGGCATTAAAATGCTGAACAGAATTGTTATGCTATGGTCAATTAAGTCTTGTACTGCAGGGCTGCCAGCAATATCTTTCTGTGGTATTATTTAATTATTTCAGTTTTAATGTATTTCTTATTAATCAAGGCAGATTTATGTGCAATGAAAAATAGTTTTATATACTTACAGAAGTTTCTTATAACCCGCCAGCTTAATATGGCTGCATCCAGGGGTTTGTGATCTAAAGCGAGAAAATACACTTTATGTAACTCAAAAGCAGCTTGTTCAGTAACGTAAATATCCCTTTACTGACCAGTTGTCATTTGACGTTTTCCCGTAAAGTTGCAGGGAGTCCTCTTGACCAGTAGAGGGTGTATGGTGTACAAAAATGAAGAAAGCATTTTTCATTAACCTGGGCCCCGTTTCCCAAAAGCATCTTTGAGTTAAGATCATCTTAGAGTATTTTGTGTTTGTGCTTTATTTATTTTATGATTCAAATTATTAAAATGTATTGACATTACATTAAACAGATAAGAAAAAGAGAGGGAGAAAGACAAAAAACAAAACAAACAATGCAAGTAATATAAAAACAAAATAGCCTAAGATGATCTTTATCTAAGATCCTTTTGGGAAACGTAGCCCTGGTCCATTTAAGACTGGGGTGTCAGTCTTCAGACCTGGAGAGCCACAATGTCTTTTGGTGTGTTTCAGCATTCAAGTGCTGACTTTAAGCCAATGGTTGGTTAGAGACCATACACTTGGTTTGCGCAATGTATGAATTGGCTGCAGATTGAAAGGGAACTTTTTTGTCAAATAACTTGAAATAAATTAACTTAACTAAATGCATACTCTTTCACTGGACTGGAAGAGATATCTGTATCAGTATTTACGAATGTTGACCATGATTAAATAGCCAAGCTAAGAGCAGTGGAACATTGAAACACTGATCATACTTTAATTGTTTATTATTTATGAATCCACGGTTCACTTGATTAAGCATCATTCAAGAGACCTAATTATGTCTTTAAAAATGTCCAAATACCACACAGAAGGTTGTTTCTCTCCAGCTGTTTCATAACCCTATGTATTTACAGTATTGGGACAGTGACCCAATTTGTGTTGGTTTGGCTCTGTACCCCAGCATATTGCATTTTAACTTAAACAATGAATATGAGGTTAGACTGTGCAGACTGTCAGCTTTCATTTGAGGGTATTTACATCCATAACAGGTGATCTGTGTAGGAATTACAGTCATTTTCATCCATAGTCCCCCCATTTCAGGGGAACAATAGTAATAGGACAAATTCATATAATCTCAAATAAAGTCATCATAGTTGGTACTTGGTTTAAATCCTTTGAAAATCATCTGCCAAGCCTGTACTGCAGCCATCTTCAGTTCCTGTTTGTTTCTGGGGCTTTTTGCCTTCAATCTTATGTTCAACAAGTGAAACACATTGTGCAGTTGGATTCAGGACGGGTGGTTGACTTGGCCAGTCAAGAACATTCAACTTTCTGGCTTTTCTTCTTGCATTCTAACAATGTGTCTAACAATTGATTTGACACACCCAATGTTTTCGCTGTGTTTCTGATTTATTTATGCAATTATTATTGATTATTCTATAATTTTTCAGCTGTATGTTTCTACTGGCATTTGGTTCTCATGTTGAGAGACAACTGCAACAGACTCCCAATGCAAATCCCACACTTAGAATCAACTCTAGACCTTTTAGATGCTTTCTTGTACATTAACTAATCATGTAAAAGACTGTATGCTTGTGAGGGGTACAGTTTGCCAAACTGACTATTCTGTAATTCAAGAGGTCTCTATGTTGTATTTTTCATGAATTCATTTTGTGTTTTAGTAATTACTAAAATATAAGCATATATAATGCATTTTATATATATATGCTTCAGTTGAGGATATGTAGCCTATTCATTGGAACAACTGAACAACTGGAAGATAGGAAAGTTTCTTTAAGGTTGAGAGGATGCACTTTGTCCTGTCACCAAAAGGGGATGCTCTAATCACGATTCTTCCAGGGGCTCTGGACCATAGACCCAAAATGCATAATGCAATTGATTAGCCTACTGATAAGACATCCATCTGAAATTACTATGGAGGGTTATTCAGGCCAAAATGAATTACAAATTTAAATTAAAATGGAAAGAGAAAATAGGTATGTAGATATAGGTATATAATTATTCTGCTCAAAATTTAAATTGAAATAGAAAACTGAAAACTTACATTTTTTGAAAACTTCAGTTTTCGTTTTTTATTTTCAAGATGTATGTAGTCTACATTTCTATTTATATTTCAATTTGGGGCTGAATAATTCGACATGCCTGTTTTATTTTTTTATTTTAATTGTCGTTTTTCATCTTCATTTTGGGACGAATAATCCTCCGTGAATTACTGAGGTCACTAAGGCTTTCATTTTGACTGAACGACGTTCAGGAAATAAATCAATAAACACGGTAAACTTTATGTTAAGTGATGTGCAACTGAAAATTGCACATAACTTGCAGGAAAAAAAATAATAATTTGAAAAACAGAAGAGTTAACACAAACACAAAAAAATAACCTCCAATATTCTGGGGATTTCATGTTGGGGTTGAGTGAGTCACACAAACTAGTGGTCGAGCCCTTTCTCCACGCGCAATCGCTCAAAACAGACAATGGCATTCAGCACATTGAATGTTATGCGTAGTGCTCGCTCGCTGCTGGATTTACTGGGTAAAATGAGCGATGAGCCTTCGTAATAGCCATGAAGTAAATAGCACATAACTCCCAAATCTGTTGATCCAAGCCTCATCCATCCTTAATCTTGAACAAAATACAGTTGACATGGTCTCGGAATTAGTGTGAATAACCTATAAATTATTAGGCTAATAATCATGCAGGTAGCATTTCGTTGCAAAACATGGGCACAATGCTTTCGTGCCCATACTTTGGAGCTCACATTATACGTATTGATTTTAGCACAGCATTGGATATTTGTTTAAAAGTCTCCCGTTTAGCTGGCATAAATCTCTACCTACAGTAAGTACGCCTATTTCCATTTAGCGGCTTTATGTGCGCTTAGCTCCTGTGCAAATTGGCGCTACTCACATAATCGTCCTTTTCATGTTTTAGATTTTTATAGCGTTGTGTTTTATTGCGCGAGAGTGTGATTTGTGGTATTCCTACTGCGGGTAGAAAGGCGGCGTTACATCTGGAATGAGAAATTAAATGACTTCTGTGACCGTCTCCTGTGGGACTGAAGGCTTAATCATTTTTGTCTGCTGTGCTCTAAAGTCAATTTGCCACACAGTCACTTTTACCTGCTACAAGTGCCAATGATACAATGTAAAAGCTATGAGTAAGGATG
This sequence comes from Ilyophis sp. 1 JC-2022, assembly GCA_022702515.1. NCBI lineage: Eukaryota > Metazoa > Chordata > Actinopteri > Anguilliformes > Synaphobranchidae > Ilyophis > Ilyophis sp. 1 JC-2022. The sequence continues at coordinate 98,285,093 of CM040406.1, forward strand.
GGTTACCCTAAAAGATCAGTAAGGATCAAACACGACGTAGGCCTATGAGGCAGTGTGTGTGTGTGTGTGTGTGAGAGAGAGAGAAAAATGAGAGATGTGTGTGTGTATAATCTTTATAATTGCGCACAGGTTAAGCCTAAGGCAGAAAACCCAAGAGATACCAAGCTATCTGCATGTTGACAGCTGGATTTATTCTCATACACCCAATAGCTCTTCGTGAGAGCACCTGACTGGACTTTGTATGAACAAATATGTGTATGTGATTAAATAATTTAATGCTATATTATCACCAAATGAAAATAAACCAGAACAAAAACAGTTTTTTTTTTTTTTTGTAAAATCGGCCATAGGTATATATTGCATCATGTTAGGTTTACAAACAAATGTACATCAAATACATAATAAATATATATTTTTAGACACCAACTCTCAAGACTATAAATCGAAATTAATCTCTATCTCTCTGTGCAGAATTTCAGGGTGCAGATGTGTTTTATGACGAGTATTCGTATTCCTCGGCACTGCGTCGCCCGAAGTCCATCCAGCCCAGGTAATCTCTGTCTTTTATTCTGTGGTTGGCACTCAGACCGCTTGCTCTGCTGTTTATGCTGGAGTTTCTGCGGGCGTTTCCTGTAAGAGCCGACAAAATGCACAAATCTTTAGTCCTTTTTTCAAACTATACATCCAACTTGTACCTTTGAAAGTCATGTCTCATGTCCCTTGTCTCACTGCAAAAGGTTCACTGACCCCCTTTGTGTCTATCCTTTTGAACGTGTTATATTGCCTCATTAAAGACATAAGATGACACTGTGTTTTTGTGCTTAAAATTCTGGCTTACAACAGCCTCCACAATTTCATGCCTTGAATATCAAGCCAAAGTGAAAAGGCACAGCAAGTAAAAGGTGCTGAAAAGGTTTAGGGCCAAATCCACAAAAGGATTGCACAGCGTTTGCCCGGGCAAACCCTGTGCAAATGAGTCAAAAAAATTGCATCCAATCCACAAAGCACATGCAAAGGCTGAAAGGTATGGCAAACTACACCGACGAGCAAATAGCTCCACGGCTGCACCCCTCTCATTTAAATATATGTAAATTAGGTACTTGCCTGCAAAATTGCCCCAAGGAAGCCTTGCGTGTAATCCACAAACACCATGAGCTAATTGCCACACACAGTTAGAGAGGTGCAAATACCACTTTTGAAAAGCAGGTATTAACCGGACAAATTGGATGATAAACCTCTTAAGGCCTATTTTGTCGCGAATTAGCGACAAACCGACTCTTTTCAGAAACGGCCTGATATGAATGTGCATTGAATAATATAACACAAAACCTCTATTTATTTTTTCTTTTGAAAGTAAATTCTGTCCATAAGGGGATTTAAGGACAAGACATAACAGACTGATATTTCTGGGGAAAAAAAGTGTGGTCTGTCATTTTCATTAAGAACCAATCTGTGTCCTGAAATATGGAGAAAAGCCTGAAACCCTTTCTGCAACTGACTCCCAAATATGGTTTCTCTCACTTGGGGTGAGATTCCGCGACTGCAATTTAGCTGCATGTCTCTGCACCTCGTTGGTGAGGACATGCAACTCGGTTTCAGAAAATTTTAATTTGCGCTTTCTCTCTGCCATTGTCGTTGATATTGTGTTCTTGGCACAAGCCAATATATAGGCTGCCACATGGCTAATTGCAATCATCGGTGGCAAATTTGTGGGCGTGTTTGCCCGGGCATATCATTGGAGCAAAATATTTTGTGGATACCGTGCTAAACTGGTGAGGATTGCTTTTGCAATCTCTGTATTAACTTTGAGCTAATTGCCAGGAGCAATCCGTTCTTTGTGGATTTGGCCCTAAGTGTGCTAACAGTCTGTGAGTGGAACAGGTGGAAAGTAGGAGGATTGAATCACAGCTCTTCTGGCAGAGCCATGATCTGCTGTGGCTTTGGATGCTACTCAAGCATGGCCTGTTCTCAGCACCATAACGACACGGAGACCCAAGCGAGATACGCTATATCAGCAGGGCTTATGGGTTTATTACGGTGCCATTTTAGCACCTGATGAATGCAGTCTACAGCATTGTACGCACACCTCCCACACTGACATTGGGCAGTAAAAGCTTGCATAACAACCTGCAGCGTGAACTTGATGATTGAATGTACTAATTTATTCAGAGGGTAATTTGTGTGACACAGCCAAAGGAATAAAGCCATAGCCATGGAAGCCAATCTATATGTCTGTCTCCCTCTCTGTGTCTCTCCCTTTCCCACCTGTAGTCAGTACACAGTATATACTCCTCTGTTGTGGTTCACTCATACTTTCAGTGAATAATTCACACAACAATCAACAGCCAAGGCTCTCCACAAGCACATTACCTGCCAACACTTAACTCCAGCTTCACTGACAGGCCTATGTTCTTGTATCACTTTGTTGGTCACTATCTCAGCCCGTCTCTGTCTCAAACTGTCTATGCCTATGTGCCCCTGTCTCTCAGTCTGCCTTAATCATGTTTCTGTCACTGTAGTATGAGTCACTGTTTCTTATGCATGCTGAGCAGAATTTAAAGAACGATAGTGCTGGAACTCTCATTTAAGACTTGTTTGCTCGAGCTTTCTCAGCTTTTGTCCATCTCAATATCAATGTACACTGTGACCATAATGTTTATTCGTGAGGAGAGCAAAGAAAGGAGGTCTTCAGCCAGCCTGACAAATATAAATTTAAATTTTCCTCAAATGACCTGAATTAACTGCACAAAATATCAAACATAATGAGTTTCATTATGAAAAACTGTCTAGTTCCCAACTGAGGGATTTCGTAGAAGCCATTTTGGGATCACACATTATTAATTGCAGAGTGGTAATTCCAGAACCACTCATGTAAAACATGGAGGATTTGAGGTTGACTATTTATTCTGGCTCAAGACCTGGTGCAATTCAACTGTTGGAATTCTAATGAAGAATCACAGTCTTTACGTTTGGATTTAACATGGTAAGCAATCTTCTACAGTCCTTTTTAGGCCCCAGTCATGTTTGATGATATAAACTTTAGGCTATGTGCGTTTAGCTTAGAATCTGACTGCATTACCTATTATGTTGCATGATGAAGTGTAATTCATTACATTTTAAAGTGGATCCCTGATATTGAAAGAGATAGTGAAATCTTGTGTCTTGGAATTTATAAGATGTACTTTCACACTGAGAAAATCCAACATACCTTATATATGCTTGGCATGTATGAAATACATTGAAGTATTTTAAATATGAAATTGTAAGTATTTATTCTCTTCACATAAAGGCAAATGATTAGTTTGCGTTTACAGTGGACGGTTAATGCATTTTATATTAGACGAGTAAAACCCGAGTGATAGAAGCACTCAAAAGCACCTCCAGAACAGTATAAGCAGAAGGAAAAGAGCTTAGCTTGACGACATGCTTTTGTAAAAGTAACCACAGAAGGGGTGTGATGTGGGGAGTTCATGTACATCGGTCTTGTTTTTATCAGAACAAGTGGTCACCAGGGGAGGAAGCGGGGGTTGGGCATGTCGGCGCTCGGCTAGAGTAGCGCAAGTTGTGCTGATGTTAATGATGTGATATATCGTCATTGCTGCAATAATGGTTACCATAGCAAATATATGAAAGGCCCATTGTTAAGATCCACCCACCAGTTTATTTATGAACAGGGAGCAGCTTGTTACCAAACAAATGATTTCAATTATTTGTGTATTTGTATTTTATGAAAGGAATATCAATTTAAAATATATTAAATTGGGTGGAGGGTGTAACCTAGAATTTTAAATGAATCCTGGGCGATATGCTAAATGGCGATACAGAAATGTATTTAGATATAAACATAATATGTACATTTTTATAATTCTTTCTATGTAAAATCAACAATCAACTTTTTTTCTCTAAAACAAACATCTTTCTCTGACACAGCTGTTGCTTGAACAAGCTGAGTATCCGGTCATATAAGATCTTTGAGTTTTATATGATGCCAAATCACTACCAACGAACACTGTTGTTAAATGCATTTTCTGATACGTCGCTCACTCACCCTGGCTGCAAGTTAAAACAGCCTAAATCATTATGAATTGTCTCAGACAATTTTTTATTTAAATAATTGAAATTTACAGAAGTAATACCTGCATTTTCATCAGAAAAAATCATAAAATTATAATTATAACATGATGAATGAGAATATGCAGCACCACGGATCTCAAAGGTTCTTTTCTTTACTTTTATTCTTAATATAAAATGTTACCTCTTCTTCTTTAAATTGATCTCATCGCCTAGCTTTACTTATGTAAGTTTTGCCTGCAGAAATGTCTCTTTCAGCAATATTTGAGCGGCAGGTAGATGCTGAACATTCCAGTAACAATTTGTCTCCTCTGAAGTGATGATACATCTCCTCTATGATTCAGATTTTCCATCCATAATAACAGTGTTTCTCCCACATGCTGGATTTGTTCAGCAGAACTGTGTTTCTACAAGTATCACTACCCTGTGAGTTATCAGGTTTCCCCCCCTATCCACACAGGATCAAGATCCCCCTCCCCCCCCCCCCCCCCCCCCCATTCTGCCCTTACCCCAGTTCCAGGTTGTTATAGCTCAAAAAGGGAAGCTTCTAGTATATCCACAGTTGTTCTTTGTCTTTAACTTTGAGTAATGAATTATTTTATTTCATTTCATCATATTTTTTGTTCAGTTCATTTAATTTTCCATCAGACTTGTGACAGTGTAAGCAATACAAAATGTCCTGCCTGAATTCTTTATTCAAAAATAAGTGCAGAAATTAATGATAGCTTCACTGAATACAAAATCACTCAAAGCCTGGTCCTGGTGTGGTTATGTGCATTTCCCCCTCATGCTCATGTTTGCCTGCATCACACATGTAAACCTTACATGAAAGATGGTTACTCTAAAGTAAATATCTGAACCAATAAAACTTTGCGTTAAGTATAACACTTGGGAGATCGGGTGCACTAGATTACTAGATGTACAGTACATCCTCCACTAGGATGGTGGTGAAATGATTGACTTGGGGGATGTTTCCCAGTAAACACAATTATAAAAAAAATTCTGCATGTGATTAAAGTGCCCGTTCTACTTGCTTTTCACTTACCGAATGAGGTGGTGCTAATCATTCATAATTCTACTCAGCATCAATTCTGCACTAAATTTGCAAAGAATAAAAATAATTGTAATCTGAAAGCAATCAATAGGCTATTATCAAGAACTGCCTGGAGAGCTGAACTTCAGTTACAAAGGAGGCATAACAGTGAGTTATAATGGGCATGTTTAATGTATGGAATACAAGAGATTGCTCACCTTTCCTAGATATCAACCTTGCCAGCAGTTCGGTCAAGCTGGCCCTGGTATCCATACCTTCCTCTGCTTTTGGTTCTTGCTGGTCGCTAAGGGGTGTGGAGCGGGCTTGGCGCATGTGTTCGGACAGGACAGTGTCCACTTGGGACGGGGCAGCCCTGCTCTCATCCTGTGTGTTTGAAGTGGGGCGTCCGAGACAGCTGGTGGAAAGAGCTGCCAGCAGCACGCACACACAGATTCCACCGTTCATCACTAAGGGACACACCAAGGCACATGGGGTTAGGACCCATCTAGGATCCAAACGTGGGCTACAGCAATATCATGATGCTGTGGCAGAAAGTAGGCTACAGCCTTTCAAAATGCTGTCGTGTGCTTTCTTATGACAAGCTGAATCGAGAAAATGTATATTGTGGCGAATACTTAACTGTGACCTGTGTAGTAATATGTACCATGTACCTATAAATCCAATATATCGCAGAATTATTGTCGTTGTTTTATTGTTCTAAAAAAAGTATTTTTTTTTCTTTTTTTTAATTGGCAACCCAGTTTCTCCCGGCTCAGTGCGCCTCGCCTGTTTTTGCGCGGTCCCGCAAGTAATTTAATTTTCAGGCTGTAACCCAGCTTATTAGTTTCAGTACGCGCATATTAATTTTACAGTTGTATATTAAGGAAACGGAATTATACGTCCAATTCGTAAAGGGGGAAGACGAAGTAATTCAAATTTGAGGGAGTGAATAATTACCTGCCAAAAGCGTATTTTACAAAAGAACGACGAATAGGCTAGGTATCTGCTGCTTTATCACGTGCTGTTAAAGAAATGGCTCTGATGTAGAAATAACCTTTTTTATAAATAACGTCTTACAAAACTTCGCAAATAAATGGCAATAAAAAAGGCAAAGAATTGAACGGACGCAGGGAACAGAATGCACAAGAGTTGAGCATAATAAAAGTGGAGTCTTAATAATTTAGGCTTAACTATTGTGTCAAAACTACAATGTAGGTAAATGAAGAATATATTGACCTCAAATACATTGATAACTTCCCTCCAGAAAAGAACAAGGGGGACAATAAACACAATTGCATGCAAAAATTATGCAAAAGAATATGACATGGAAAAAAAATCTAAAGAAATTCTCATTAGACGAGCAATGGATTGAATGAAATCTGAAGAGCCAAATAAAAGTAAACAGTGTTCTTAGAAATACAAAGCTGCATGTTGACTAAACTGATAAGTTTAGAAAAGTCCTTTCAACCAAACACACACGAGTACAGAAGAAGAGCACAGCGACAGGTCTGCGGAGCTCACCTGTAGGTTGAATCTTGATTTGCACCGAGAAGGAAGAGAACAGGAGCAGAGAGGGCCAGGTGAACAGTGGGCTGGGATAACTTCTCAGGGCTGTGTCAGGCTGCTCCTTAAATACCCCTAACAGTGGCTACGCTTCCTGTCGTGTGTTTGCAGTGCACTGACGCAGACTCAGGGAGAGAGACGTACTCAGCTGCCCTCCCACCACCGCCCCCCGGACACACAAATTACTGCTACTCCAGAGAGCACCATCACCACCCCCATCAGACATAAGCCCCTCCTCTCCCACACCCCTACAACACCAGCGAGACACGCTGAGAACCCCATTCCCCCCTCCTTTCCCCTCTCCTCTTTCTCTGACTCTGTGCATGTGCCATCTAATGAAACCGAATGAACTGTTTGTAGATAGATCACAGAATAACTATGTTCATTGGGATTCGATCTTAAGTAAACAAGCAGTTATAGGCCAGAAAATGTATGGGTATTCATGCAAATGGAGGTACACTTAAATTATGATGGTAATCGTGTTTCATGATTCATGCCAAAGGTTCAAATGAAGGTAATGTTTGTAGAGTAAGATGTATGTGTTTCTTAGTGTCCCCTGGTGGATGGAGCTCTGTGCGGCAGCACCAGGGTCCTCATCAGAGGATGTGATTGAGCCGGGCAGCTGGACACATATTCAAGTTTGTGGTAAAATGATTGTAAAAATGGCAATGGAAAGAAAGTCTAACTAAGAGATTCATAACTCTGGTATTTCTTTATTTGGTAGGTTCCTTTATTCTGGGTGACATGAAGAACATTAAAAGATACAAAATGCAGAGCGAGCATTCTCTATGAGCCAGCTGTACAATTTATTATCTAATGCTACATTCTTTGATTTAGTATTTTGTTCCCACAACAATCCCACGCCGATCAGAGATTTCAGAAGCATATCCCCACCCCTCTCTTGGCTCCAGCATCTCTCTCTCTCTCTCTCTCTCATCAGTCGGTGAATTGTTGCTCCTTATCAGACATGGCTGACCGTTCTCCAAAGCTGAATTAGGGTGATTTATGATAAGCCGTATCAGACATGAGGGAAATACTTTTTACAGTTATTTTTCTTCCCCTATTGATCTATATTTAGCATTGTTGACCCTATGAATTAGATAGTGGTACATTTCAGGGCCAGTTGGTCTTTATGGCAACTCTCCTGTTTTACATGCACAGCTGTTTCTGCATTTATACGGAACCATTACATTTGTTTTACCTGCACAAGAGCTTCCTGTGGATAAAATGTGTTGGTTACTGTTGATTGATTATGTAAAATACTTGATTGTAAATGGATCCATTGAGAGCTGAGGCCAACCTGGACCAGTCAATGCAGAGGCTGATGTGCAGAAGATTCAGGCTGGTGCTCCAGTAGATGGTGTCTCATCTCTGGGCCAATAACACCAATTTCCCTTCACAATACACTTTGAGAGGAATATGTATCAAATATGTGGCATTTTTGATCACCACAACACAGCCAATGAGTGCAATTGAATTAAATGCATAATATGGTCTTAATTTGTGCTAACAGACTTATAAGATAAGTCTGGCTATGGCTACGTGTCACTTAGCCTTGATGTGGAAACAATTATGAATCTGTTTTAGTGGCACTTCTATTTATTTGTTTATCTTAACTGTGTTTTCCTTCACTGTTAATGTAACATGTTTTGAAACCCCAAAAGTGGTGGCCACTAAGCTGTTACCAATGCAGGGGCTTTGAAATACCTACTATAAAGTGATTCAAAACAACTTCTCAGTGGATTGAAAAGTCTAAATTGGTGGTAGTTTAGTTTCTACCTTTTTTTTAACCTTTTTTGTGGTAATTTTAACAGCACAGACATACAGATATACAGCACAGCACTTTAATGTAACTTTACTAGACGAATATGTCAATACACAAGAAGTATGAAAAATAAAGAAGCCAATTGGACTTTCTCTACAGAATATTTCAACATCATTTGACAAACATAACACAAATGACACAGAGCTTCCAACACGTAGTTCAAAAGACATTATACATAATCATCATCCATCATTGTTATTAGCACTTTAACTCAGGATCATAATGCATTAGCTGCACTTTTACACAGCCCAAAATGTATTTACTACTGCTCAAGAGTTGCTATTGCTATTGAGGGAATTGCATATGTTCCAGCCTCCATGGCTCTCAGCGAGAATACACGATAGCCTTCTTGAGTTGAAATGTTCTAAACTTTGGTCTCAATTACCAGAAGGCATGCGGATGACTCAGTTATCTCAGCCACAATCCCAATCTGCCAGATTACTAAACCAATGCAATGACTATAAAATATACTGTGTGGCATTTAGATTGAGGCATTTTATCTTGTAAATGGAAGGTTTCTGGTCCGAATGCCTGGTGGATTGCTCCTATTACATTCTGTATTACATATGAAGTCCTGATTACCACACAAAATGTTCACCAAAGGGTAGGCCATCACTGCTATGCTGTTAAACCAGAATGGCAAATTCAGACGCAGCGATTCTTTTTTGGGTCCTGAATCAGCAGGACGTTGGTTCACATACATCAGATTGTCAGGTCCTGTCCAGCAGGGTGTTGGGTCATGTGTGTTGTTGATTGCTGTGTAGCATATGATTGGATATCAGATAAAAGTTTGTTGATAATTGTAAACAAGATTGTTTGTTGCTCCAATGCATTGACTGAGACTACATCTCTGCTCCCTCCCCATACATGCAGGACAATGTTCAGGGAAATATGCGCTTACTTGTATCAATCAAACATTAACACTGCACTTAAGGATACATTTAAAAAGTAACAGTGGAGCAGTCCGTTTAAACTTCTTTCCTCTATCGGACACACACACCAAATAACAATACAGTAATTATTATAAGTGCCTCTCACTTCAGCAAATGTTACTTCATATGCACCTGTTTTAGGGCCCTGTCACACTATTGCGTATCGTACTAGCGTACGCCAGCGTTTGAAAAATATCACTCATATGCTGATATACGCTGATATACGCTAGGGGTACGTTAGGCATAGGTTGTATACGTTTCAAGCACGGTCGCATACGGTGGCATACGCTGGCATACGGCGAGGCACAAAAAGTTTTTTAAGCATGCTTAAAAATTTTGTGCGTGTTCGGACGTATGGTTTATACGCTAAGCATACGCTAGGCATACGCTGAATACGCTAGAATTATGCTAGAGGTACGTTACTCATAGGTCGAGTAGGCTGGTCATACGCGGACATACGCTGACATGAAGGTGTACCGTACAGCTAGCGTATTGATAGCGCATGAGTAACGTACTTCTAACGTATGTCTGACGTTTCTGCAACGTATATAGACATCTTGGCGTATGCCTGACGATTGAAAGAAGCACTGGGCCAACTCAGGTGCAAGTGCAGTTCCATGGCAAGACAGGATGATTTAGAACAATTGTATAGTTTAAAGTCAAGTGTAAAGTGCAGTTTATTATTCTAGGGGTCAGGGGTACTTATAAATTACATATCATTTGATGTATTATAAAAGTATGAAAAACACCAGAAGTAAGTTTAAAAAACGTTTATTCATATGATCAACTGATCATTAATAATGGCACATGGTAATAATGGTACATAGTAGGGATGCAAATTTTAAGGAATTTCCTTAATCGATAGTTGTTAATAGTTAACCTTAACAAACAATCGTCGATTAATTGATAACATAAAAGCTAAATATAGTTTATGATAGACAGAATACAAAATGCATGTTATATTCCTCAATCAAAGATTTATTGTAACATTTGAGAAACAGGCATTATTGTAGCATAACAAAAATAGAATATGAAGGCGTGTATAGGCTACTTTAACAGAAAAGAAATTGCGCTCCGTCTCATCTGTTGCAAGCGAAACCGTTGCTCCGCTAGGCACTTGCAGCATGAACATAATCGCTCTTGAAATTGAAAGGCGACAGTTAAACTAGTAGACCTAGCCTATAACAGTCAACTTAAAACATAGGCTATTATGTTTTGAATAGGCTCCTCATATGCATACTAGATAGACCTACTTATTTTTATTCAAGAACATTTAAGCATATCTACGTGGTCGGGAGTGAGTCGTGTGCGCAGCCTGTTTATTAGCTCTCGAAATTCCTCACCGTCAACGGTGCTTATTGCCATCATGTCCTTTTCAACCATGTTGCATACCCTCTGAGTAATAGCCTACAGTCATTAAAGAGTCAATACTTCTTTCCTGGTTGTGGTGGTGTGTTGCGTTCCCCATCATGAGATCCGAGAATGTGGAAAGGCCGACGGTTATATAGCACTTTGTCACGTGATAGCGGTACGCTGGACATGCGCAGTTCATACGCTACTCATACGCTAGCCATACGCACATTACGCTAGCCATACGCTGGCGATCCGCTACTCATAGGTTCAATACGGTAAGTATCCGAAAAATTCTGTATTTTCAACGGCTTTTTGTGCGTATGAAAATTATTTTATGCATTTACATACGCAACTCATACGTTTCTCTCATACGCTATAGTGTGACAGGGCCCTTATGATCAAATAATGCTGTTTGTAATGAGTGTCATTATCGCAAAGCATGTGACTGTAAAAAAATTATATTTGTTGTTCCAAAAGTAAAATAACAGCTCTTATTTGTTCCCACAATGTTATTTCCAAGCTGGCACATATGCCCATTATTGTTATTGGTGGCACTTACTACACATTACATTACATCATACAGTTACGAGACAAACTTCAATTTGCTGTGAACACTATCCTACAATTGACTGTCCTTTTCTCATTCTCGTGTGAATTATCATGGCAGTGAACTTGTTCAATTCAACGTATTTGCACAGAGACATTATTACAAACTCTTCAGTGGGAACAAAAAACGCTCACACAATGGCAAGAAAAAACTGAACAGTGGGAAAAAATCTCAGGAGTAAACTGGCTTAGAGGGTGAGCCCGTCCTGCCCTGGCCAGCTCAATGTCAGTATTTAATGTTATGCTGAATGGGAGTTGAGAGGTAGTGGGGAATATACTGGTTAAAAAAATGATCATGGTTCGGGAGATCACAACATAGGGTATTATACTAGATGGTATAAACAAAAGCGTCTTTTCAATATTTTAAAAGGCAGGTCAGAACAGAGGACACATTTAGGACTCCAGGGGCCACATGTATAAAACTCTGAGTAAAAGAATGCGTAAAAGAACGCTAAGGGTGAAAGTTGGAAATCTGCTTAAAAAAAGTTTTGCATTTTCTACCTCTGCCTTTCTGTCACAGTGTCGCCATATCACACGGACTCAAAACATTGCGTATGTATGGTGTCCATTGTGTGCAGAAGTACGCAGATTCTCGCAGTAAGTGTTATATTATACATCAGAATTTCTGTGTGGAAACTCGCTTACGCGGCTTTCTGAGGGCATTTTTCTGCTCAGCACTGTTTATACATGTGGCCCCAGGTTGCACTGTGACTTAAGAAAGAAGAAAGAAGCTCCATATATAGGATAAAGCTCTTTCTCCCATTGTGATTTTTGTTATTACCAGGACATTCAAATAGCCAGCATCTTGTGAACAGAGCAGTCATATTCAAAGTTAATGAGTAAGTACTATGTATTTCAATCACTTTGATATTCTGGGGTAATTTTAAATCTTGCAATTATTAATTTAACAGGCAGTCAATATCAGGGTTGATATTTTCACATGTTCTAGTTCTTGTAAGCACCCTAGCAGCTGTATTCTGTAACGGATGTTCTAGGTTCCAGTTTTTAAAAAGACTATCAGTACTATCAGCAATCTCTTTATCTATTATATGACGAATAGGGGGTTTTTAGACTTGAAGGTGTTTCTCAATATAATGTGGATACTGCTTCACGGCTGTGGTGCTCTAGATATCAATGTTTGATGCATCATCTTGATCCAACTGGCACCCAAGCCATGATTCCAACTGGTAGGTGTGCACTCATTTTAACTCACCTGTGGGGAAAGGTCTACCCAACTTGCTCTTTCCTTTTGAAATCCTGAATCCTTTGGTCTTCCGTTGATGTCCCAATGTGTGGTAAAGGTTTTTGTTGAGTTTTCTTGCATCAATTGTTCTGTGCTTTCATTTTCCAAAACTCTTGTATGGTTTTATTTAATTAAATTTTGGCCCTTTTTGACTAATTATAATTAGGTTCTACAAATATTGCTGAATGCAGGGTAATTAAATAACAGTCTCAGATGGACAGTGAAACAGCTTTACAATTTTGTGGCCTAAGTGTAGCAGTTATAACAGAGTGGGGATGAAGTGGGGATCTGTAATTAGAGATGGTTTATTTGTGTGACACGTTTTTTTTTTCATCTCGTTTATATGTCTTTCACGCATGCCGCATTTCAGTTTTGAATGATTAGTGTGACTGCACGTCTCTGATACATTTTATAGCCTAAAACAAAATACAAACAAAGATAGTCAAAGAGTATTTTTATTGTCTTGAAAGATGTGGAGATCTGTTGGGAATTAATTTTTGGACAGGTAAAACTCTGCAACTCCAGAAAAAGATACTTTTCATTCCTTTTCACCACTTACAGTATTTGAAATGGCCTCATTTTCTGCCTCATACCCCCTTATGTAGCGTCTTTTTCAAAAATCTTGAGATGAATTTAATAAAATTCTACTTTTCTGTACCTTTCCTGATGTTGGCATTGCTAAGAACTCCCTCTTAAATTAATTTCAGCACAATTTCTCACAATCACTGAAAACCCTGTTTTTAAGCAAGATAACTATTTCCTGTGTCATTGAACAGTTGTAGAGTATGATTCACATATCTATTTGTGAGATGGGTAATTAATTCATAGGGAATTAGTGAGTCTGGGATCCGTGTGTTTATTTCCTGACTCTTATTATAGAAACAAAAGCTGAGAGAGGGTATAGTTCCTTGGCTGTGACAGAACTTTTTGTATTTAGAGTGAACTATATGAGTAAAAAAAGGATATTAACAAATAATAAAACCCCTTGAATTTTTCTGCTATTTTGCTTGTATTAAATAGCATGCAATTGTGACACTTCTTGGGACCCTCACCTGTTCAAAGAACATCTGAAACAGAAGCTCACCAGCAAGTGTGAATAATACTTGGCAGTACAGTCATTTTGCTTGATCCTTGAGATCCATCTGAAAATTACTTGTCAAGGGGTGACCAAGTTGCTGACCAAGAATAGATTCTACAACTGAACTTTTTACTTCCATTTCTAATGTCTAATTCTCTCATACTTTTGTTACATAAGGTATAAGACCTGGTTTGCAGGCACAGATTATATAGCACACTACATTTTGAATTAGCATATCCTCATGGTAAAACGATTCAGATACATTTGGTTTATATCAGGAATGCACCTCAGGCCCAGAGGATTCCATATGAGATGGTGGGGTGCATCACACACTGAAATAAAATGATTGAGCAGGACAATCGATCCAGAAGCCCTTGAGGAAATATATTTTTTGGGGGTAATACCATTAGATTGCTGGCATGATTTGCAATTTAGGACTCAGATTTTTTTGGTCAGTGCTCAAAGAAAGTCCATATTATTATCACAATGCTACAGACATATTATAAAGGACACAAGATAACGGGATTATTTTTTGACTATTTTATTTCAAACTTCTAGACAGGAAATATTCAAAAGAACAATCACCAAGTCTTGAATTGCTATGAGAGCACAGCACAGACATTTTCATTGGCTATAGTGGAAACATTGTTTGGAAACTTTGTAATGAAACAGAATGATACATTTATTTTTAGTGTATCTTTCCACTAAAAGAGAACATTGGATGCGCCATTTTTGAATGCTTATGGCTGAGGGTTTGGAAACAATCATGCCCGATGTATCCTTAATATACATTAATATACATGCATTCAACATACTGCAAACATTAATCAGATGAAAACAGGCCATTCAGCCAAAATTTATAATTTCACAAGACCTTGATCCGCAAGTGTACTGTACTGTACGCGTTCTGTTTTTTCCCCTGCTAATACAGCCAACTGGCTGGTGGACACAGTGATATTATGCTGGCTTTACCAAGTATGTCAACTCTTTAATCGATAGCCCAATGATGTGCTCCAAATCTGGCAAGTGTTTTATGTAAAAAATTATGTCAAAAAACATTTCAAGTAACATATTATTTGTTATTTAATATTCACCATTACATACTGTATTTACCTGTGACAACTGAACAATCCTCTTCGTGTGTGAATCTAGCTAGCCAAAATGAAGATAATTCCGGTTTCCATCATTTATATGATGTAAGTTTTATATATAAGTTTTGGAACATCATTTCTGAATGAGGATGGTTGTAAGACTTGGAGCACTGATTCAGAAAATTTGGGCCTATTAAAAATATGACAAAATCGAGGGTTGGTCAGCTAACTGTGCTGTGTAGAATAACCCATGGCCCCCCTTTCATACCAAAGCCAAGCCGTGTCAAACCCATGTAAAAACCAGGTTGTGACCAGAGTCGCAAACCCATGTTGGATAACGCGGGTTGACCCATTCACACCAATGGAAAACGTGGGTTTTACCCATGTTGCTTCAGTCGCTCTTCTCTAATTTAATTGATGTAAATCCCTCTCTCTCTACTTCAGCTAATGTGAGGTGAGTGTGCTCACTGTCAACTGAATTTTTAAAGGCCTGACTCTACATCACAGTTGAAAGAGTTCGGAGTGGGCATGGCTATGATTGGACAGAGCACAATGGTAGGCATGACTGTCCAGGCCATTACAATAATTATTCCATTTCACGCCTGCCAATAGGGACCTAAGTACAACACTGACATCTGGAATTGCAAAAAATTTTAATTGATGAAAAGCGCAGGTGAGATTTAGAATGAAAATAAGAACATGGGATTTGGCAGTTGTGACAGCAACATGTTACAAAACAAGTGATAATGACATAAAAAGTATTTCAAATATTTACATTTTAGGCATTTAGCTGATGCTCTTACCCAGAGCGACTTACAATGGATGCACAAAGAAAAGGCCTAGATTCATAAATCACCAACATTCCAAGTAGCAATTAATGAAAATGTAATTGTCGGGCCATAACACACCCGTGATAGTAATCCTTCGTCACAAGTATTAACATATGGAACTTAGAGAAGGTAGAAAGTTTAAAAAGAATAAATAGAAGATGTGAAAAAGGGCAATGGGAATCAGGGTGGAGAAGGGGAAGAGAGGTATTTCTTGAATAGATGCATCTTCAGGTTACACCAGGATGTTTATCTTGTGGGATTGTTGGCTGTTGTGTGATAATTATTTGTCTTGAATGGGGAATTTGTTGGGCTTTTTGACTGTGCTTAAATACTGTGGGAATGAGTTTGCTGTATTGGAATTAGTGGATGTAATGTGAGTGTTCTGTCAAGTATTGCATGAGAAATCTTGATAGTTAAATAAGTGCTTGGTAATATGGTTTGATTGGATCGTTTGGTTTGCACCTGTGTTCGTGTTAGTTTCAATGTATTGTGACTTGGTTAAATTGTATTGTATATTGTTGTGTATAGGATTGTGTTGGATATGTTGTATTATGGACTGATTTGTGGAAATAAAAAAATTTATTAAAAAAATATATACTTTCCAGTTTTTTTTATTTCTGTCTGTTTCCTGCCTGCGCCCTGCCCCTGCGTACCCATTCAGTTTGTGTTCTCCAGCCTGTCCAGCCTGTCTCCATCCTAGCCCTGCTCTTGCCCTTCGTTCTTCTTATCCCATGCTCTGACGGATTCTCAGGCTCTGACTCTTGCCTGCTCCTGGACTTCACTTTTGCCCAGCCCTGTTTCCTGTCTGCTAGTTCCTGATCTTCTGCCTGCTACCCTGTGTGGGCTATTACTTGTAAATAAAGTCTCCTGTGTGGAGTTCAACCAGCCGTCTGTCTCTGAGTCCTGCATTTGGGTTCAATCCTGTATGTCACTAACAGGATATTTACAACAACTCACAGTAAACCCCTTTCTCAAGAGTATAATTGCCGTACTCACACTGCAGTCATTTGACCTCACAAGGTCAGCTTAATGCCAAATAAGTCCCCTGTATGTCAATCATAAACCTTAAAGTACAAATGCAAAGGTTTATTAGTTGGTTTTAGTGATACACAACAGTCATTTTGCACAGTTGGCTATTTGTATTCAGCTCACTTGCAAGCCAAAAAGCAACTTGCACAACTGCTCTGCAATAACTGGCTAACTTGATACATTTGCAGTGGTCATGTTTAATTTTACATTGTGCTGAACATGGAGGGGAGCACCTGATGATCAAAGCCCGATAGGCACAGATGGCATTCAAAGAGTGCACTGGACACCCACAGCTCTCTACAAAGACCCTGCTAGCAATATGCAAGCCAGAAAGACAAGTCAAGGCAAGCTCTCAACCTGCCTATCGGCAAGAAGAGAGAGAAAGAGGTAGCACAGCGCTCAAAGGTGTTGTACTGTGAAGCTGTGTAGGGAAGATATGTGTGAAAACCCTTTTTGGTGATGAAATAGGTGTAACTGCACTGCTGAGGTCTGGCAGAAATGGAACGGCTAGCATTGCACAGGAGGAAAACCCAGCCTTCAGTCATTAAGTGGAAAGCTTTGGACAGGTTTTTGAGAGACAGGCTGTGACTGTGAACAACCTGTTTACAGATGATCAGGTAACAGTATATTTACCATCCCACATCATGTATACTGTGAGTAACTTTTTTACATCACCTCTGCCTCCATTTCTGTATACAACTCATTTTTTCATATAGGCCTGGGCTCCTTTGTTAAGAGGCTTATTTGGGCAAGCCCCTTCAAGAAAAAGATCAATCCTGGCTTAACAAACGGCAGTAGCAGTGACCTTTCTTCCCCTGGCATAAGTAACTGCTCTCAGGCAAACTCTCTGGTTTCCAACAGAAATAATTACAATGACCACCTTTTCTACAATGAAAAAATACAATTGTTGAGATAAAATACTGTAAAAAATGCTTTTTTGGGTTAAATACGAATACTAGTCCCCAGATAATAATGTATTGATAATATAAGACAACATAATAACAATAATAATAACAATAAAGGCTGAGTCACTTACTATAACTTTTTTTTTTGGTAGTTCTGTCTTGTGTCCCATTGTTTTATTTATTTATTCTTTTTCTTAGCACTTCGACATTGTATACCAGGCATATATAGTCAACGTTGGTTGTTTTAAAACAGGCTTTATAAATAAATTTGACTTGAATTGACAAGTGTACTATACTATGTAATATACTATAAAACAAGTGTTTTTTTTTACAAACAGAGCTTGGAGAGTTTATTCACTTTAATTTAATTTTAACTATTAATTATAAAAAATGATTATTCATCGATTTTATAGCACTATTCACACCAAGGTGTCTCGGGGCGCTGAACAGTGTAGCAAAATACAAATCAAGACAACATTCAGTCAGTTCCTCACAGATTAAATAAAAGCAAAGTCAAAATGAACCATTAAGTACAAATTTTGGCTGCACCCAGTATTCTGTCAAGTCATGATGGAACATTTTTAGTTTGTATAAAATTAATTATAACAAAATGTATATAACCAAATAATGGGCGGTTGAGAAAGCAAAGTAATGTGTAACGGTCAAAGGTGTCATTAATTTCCTCCATTGTCACAATTTAGGAATGTCACTCATTCATTTACTGTGGAAATATTCCTAATGGTAGAAAACACATCATGGTCACACTTTATCTGCTGCTTTCTCACTACTTAAAACAGCTCATTTCTGAATGATATATTGAACTCAAACAGCACAGATGACAGACAGGAGATTTACATTGAATTTCAGGCTACAATACTCAACCATACAGATCATATGGAACATACCCTAAATTAATACCTTTATTGCCTGATTTAACACGCAACGCCATTGTGGCGAAGTTAGCTCTTACGGCTCGGGAAAGAAGACACGGCAGTCCGTTAAATGCAGAGAAACATTTCTTTATTTCGCACTCTGTTACAATTGACACATCCCTGTGTCCAGTCCTCTCCCTCTCCATTCCCCGCGGGCACCTTATCAAGGCTCTCAGGCTCACTGTTGAACAATCAAGGCAATTGGTTAATTGATAACAATCCTATAATCAAATAGTCCCCAATTGCCCGATTGCCGACAGCTGTGCCGGCTCCCTAAACCACCCGCGTTCACTCTCTCTCTTGCTAGCTGCGCCTAAAACCACGCCCCCCTACCACATACCCCCACCGCCCGACTTAGGCCGGGAAGCCATCCGGCCAATGCTCAACTCCCCCCCCCCTCCTCCTCCTCCCCCGGACGGGAGAGAAAATCAGCCACCACCATCTGCGCTCCCGGCCTATGAATCACCTTGAAATTAAAAGGCTGTAAAGCCAGATACCACCGAGTGATTCGGGCGTTGGTATCCTTCATGCGGTGGAGCCATTGGAGGGGCGCATGGTCCGAGCAGAGGGTGAATGAGCGACCCAGCAGATAATAACGGAGGGACCCGACCGCCCATCTGATGGCCAGGCACTCCTTCTCGACCGTGCTGTACTTCGCTTCCCGCTGTGATAGCTTTCGGCTAATGTACAGCACTGGTCGGTCGACCCCCTCCACCTGCTGAGTCAAAACGGCCCCCAGCCCTCTGTTCGATGCGTCAGTCTGCAAATTAAAGGGGAGAGAGAAATTAGGGGTGAACAAGAGCGGTTTCCCACACAAAGCTTCCTTTACCCTCTCAAACGCCTGCCGACACAGCTCCGTCCACTGAACCGGATCTGAGGCACCTTTCCGAGTCAAGTCGGTCAGGGGACTGGTCAGGTCCGAGAAAGCCGGGATGAACCGTCTGTAGTACCCGGCCAGTCCCAAAAACCTCCTCACCTCTTTTTTAGTCTTGGGTCGTGGACAGGTCGCGATCGCCGCCGTTTTGTCCACCAGAGGTCGCACCTGTCCACTTCCCAAGTGGTACCCCAAATACCGTACCTCCGCTCTGCCAATCGCACACTTCTTTGGGTTAGCCGTGAGTCCCGCCTGTCTCAGGGACTCCAGTACCGCCCCCACATGCCGCACATGCTGAGCCCAGTTGTCACTATGTATTATTATATCGTCCAGATATGCTGCAGCGAAAGCCGCATGTGGACGCAGTACCCTGTCCATGAGACGTTGAAAAGTGGCCGGGGCTCCGAATAACCCAAACGGAAGTGTCCGGAATTGGTACAATCCGCCCGGAGCGGAGAAAGCCGTTTTTTCCTTGGACTCTGGAGACAAGGGAATCTGCCAGTAGCCCTTGGTCAAATCCAATGTCGAAAAAAACCGAGCTGTGCCCAGCCGATCCAATAGGTCATCGACCCGAGGCATGGGATAGGCATCGAATCGTGACACTTCGTTTACTTTTCGATAGTCTACACAGAAGCGAACAGATCCATCCGGCTTACTCACCAGCACGATGGGGCTATTCCACGCACTGTTAGACTCTTCTATTACGCCCAACTCCAACATTGTCTTTATTTCTGCCTGAACCACTTTCTTTTTATGTTCAGGCAGTCGGTAGGGGCGCGAACGCACCGTCACCCCCGGGGTTGTCTCAATATGGTGATTGATCAGATTGGTGTGGCCTGGTAGGGGGGAAAACACATCAGCGAACTGCTTTTGCAACTTGGCAAGATCCGTTCTCTGATTCGGTAAGAGATGGCTATCACAAAGGGGGGAGGTTTGATCGTTCGAATTTGGCACCTCCGGTCCCAGCTCATCTCTCTCCTGATCTACCGATACCAAGGAGACCGGTATCACCTCTTTCCACACTTTTAATAGATTGAGGTGATAAATCTGTTTCGCCCCCTCTCTATCAGACCGCTCCACCTCATAATCGACTTCCCCCACTCGTCGTGTGACCACAAAGGGTCCTTGCCACTTGGCGAGTAATTTTGTGCTGGAAGTCGGTAGTAATACCAAGACTTTCTCTCCCGGTGAAAATTGCCGTAGTTTCGTTCCTCTATTGTAGTGCTTTTGCTGACGTTCCTGAGCCTCGAGCAAATTCTCTCGTGATAATCTCCCCAGTGTATGGAGTTTTGCTCGCAGGTCCATAACGTATTGAATTTCGTTTTTACTGGGGCTTGGACCCTCCTCCCAGCTTTCTTTAACCAGGTCCAAAATACCCCGTGGTTTTCTACCGAACAGCAATTCAAAAGGAGAAAATCCCGTGGAGGCCTGGGGAACCTCTCGCACTGCAAACAATAGAGGAACTAACCACTTATCCCAATTTCGGCTGTCATCGTGTACAAACTTCCGAATCATGGATTTCAAAGTCCTATTAAAACGTTCCACGAGACCATCCGTTTGTGGATGGTACACGCTAGTTTTAATTGACTGAACACCCAAAAGTTCATACAGTTCGCGTAGTGTGCGTGACATGAACGAAGTGCCTTGATCAGTCAGAATCTCTTTCGGGATTCCAACTCGGGAGATTATTTGAAACAATGCCTGCGCAACACTCTTAGCCGAGATATTGCGCAATGGCACTGCTTCGGGATACCGGGTTGCATAATCCACCAGAACTAATACAAATCGGTATCCCTGAGTGCTCCGTTCAAATGGCCCGATGAGGTCCATGCCCACTCTCTCGAACGGGACCTCAATTAATGGTAGGGGCCGCAATGGGGCTTTTGGGATGGCTGGGGAATTTACCAGCTGACAATCTGGACAGGACGCACACCACCTACGTACGTCCGCCCAGATGCCCGGCCAATAAAATCGGGCCATTATCCGGTTCAGTGTTTTTTCATATCCTAAGTGGCCAGCCATGGGGTTGAAATGAGCCGCCTGGAAAATCATTTCCCGGCGGCTTTTCGGTACCAACAACTGGGTCGTCTCCTCACCTGTCTGAGTGTCACGACTCACTCGATACAACCTATCTTTAATAATTGCAAAATACGGGTGAGAGCGTGCAGCGTCAGGGCGCACCAGCTGACCATCAATACATATCACCTGGTCGAAGGCAAAGCGTAGGGTATCGTCTCGAGACTGAGCGAGTGGAAAATCCTCCATGGGTTGGAACACCGGCACCTGGGGAGTCTCCACTGGAGGCTCTCCCGGAGCCGCCCCCCCCCCGTCAGTGTCGGACGACCCCGCGTCACCACTTTCCACTGCACACACCTCACACTTCCCTACCAGTCGTGATCGTACCCCCATCAATTTCTCCGCTATTAGTTTAAACCCCGCCCAATCTGTACCCAAAATCAGAGGGTGCGAGAGGTGGGAGCTAACCGCAGCCTCTATGATATGTTTTTTTCCTTTTATCCGAATTTCCACTGGTACTATTGGATATTTGTGTCGATCCCCATGCACACACCTAATTACCACCCAACGTGCCGATCTCAAAGCCTCGGTTCGAACCAGGCTCTGGTGAATCATGGTCTGCATAGCCCCTGAATCCAACAGCGCCCGGTGTTCACTCCCTTGCACCCTTACCGGAATGCAGTACGCCCCGTCTGAATCGGGAGCGGAGGTGGGCGGTCCGACCACCCGGACCACCTGCCCCACCTCCATAAGCGGACAATTGCGGCGCAGGTGGCCCGGCCGTCCACACCGCCAACACTCCGGTCCAGGCGTTTGAGGCACTCCCTGTGGGTCGGACTGCACCGCCACTGAGCCTGAGGGGGGAAAAGAGGGCAGAGCGTTACGGGGGTTTACAGCAGCGAAGGAGGGGTTCTGGGGACGGGAAACAGGAAAGGGGGCGGAACGAGGGGGAAATTTCTTCCTGGGCGCCGGCTCCAGCTTCTGCTGCTGGGTGAAGGGGTGTTGCGCCAGGTGGTCCTCTGCCAGGGTGACGGCGGTATCCAGGTTGGTGGGTCTATGGCACTGGACCCACCTTGCGGTCTCCGCCGGCAACCCCCCGACAAATCTTTCCAGGACCACCTGCTCCATGACTCCAGCAGCCGATCTTATTTCCGGCTGGAGCCAGCGCCTCGCCGTGTCCGCCAGCCGCTGGGCGTAGGCAAAAGGCCGGTCCTCTTCTGTCAGGTCGCACTCCCGGAACCGTCGTCGGTGCTCCTCCGGGGTACCACCCGTCCGGTCGAGGACCGCCTTTTTGATGTTTCTGTACACCGCCCTCGCGGCTGTCGGCAGGCCATGCGCCGCTCGTTGCGCCTCCCCCGACAGGAGGGGCAGGAGCCGCACAGCCCACTCCTCCATCGGCCACCGGGAGGCTTCCGCCGCCAGCTCGAATGCTTCCAGGAAAGCCTGAGCGTCATCCTCTGTCGTCATCTTTGGTATGTTAAATTTCGGGGAGGAGACGCTCTGCCTTCCTGTGGCCTCCCCGGTGGCCGTTAATTGGAGCAGTGCCTGTGTCTGTAGGCTCGACTGCTCCCGCAGGGCTTGCATCTGCTCCATGTGAGCTGCAGCCTGTCGCTCCTGCATGGCCGCCAGCCCCTCCAGCACTCTGCCCAATGTTGTCATTGACAACTCCTGCCCGCTTGGATCCGTCTCCATTCTCCGTGTTTTTTTTCTTCTTCCCTTCGCTTTTCTTCACTCCCCACGTACAGGGCCACCACTGTGGCGAGGTTAGCTCTTACGGCTCGGGAAAGAAGACACGGCAGTCCGTTAAATGCAGAGAAACGTTTCTTTATTTCGCACTCTGTTACAATTGACACATCCCTGTGTCCAGTCCTCTCCTTCTCCATTCCCCGCGGGCACCTTATCAAGGCTCTCAGGCTCACTGTTGAACAATCAAGGCAATTGGTTAATTGATAACAATCCTATAATCAAATAGTCCCCAATTGCCCGATTGCCGACAGCTGTGCCGGCTCCCTAAACCACCCGCGTTCACTCTCTCTCTTGCTAGCTGCGCCTAAAACCACGCCCCCCTACCACAGCCATCGAACCACTTCTCTTCAATCTTAGAACCGGACCTTCGAGGCACAAATTTAAATATCTCAAAAAAAGCTTTGTGGGTGAAAAATGAATGATTCATTATACTTCAATAGCTGGCTAGAAATGTTTCAGAAAGGGTTCAGGACATGATGAGATTTGTTTTACAGATTTACGCATGGTTGAAGTGTGTGACTCAGAAGAGCTTCCAGTCTCATTTGACTCTCCCCCAGATACTTTCAGGTTCTTTGAAGATCTGACGATGGCATTTCGAAAGAAATTTTTTCTAGCAAAGAAGCTGTGGGCAGAATTGCACTCTGTGGTACCCATGTGAAAAAAAGCTAGTGAGAGACAGAAATACAGAAGAAAAGGGGGGGGGCAGCTGTTTGAGAAATAAAGTGGAAACAGGAAGTCATCATCATTCTAACAGACATTTGAGCATGCAGAACAGGGTCTAAATCAGCTGCAAAAAAGATCCTCATTTGCAGTTCAATGCAGGTAAATGTATCCTCTGTGTAGGTCAATGTGATTCCGCTTGTACAGGTAAATGTGAAACCTGTGCAGCTCAATCCGGTTTCTTCTGTATCGGTCCATTTGATTTGAAGGACATTGCGGTTCTTCCTGCTGATAAACACGAGCCAAATGCAGTGCAGTCATGTGTTGTCAAAAATATCAACTATACTTTTGAAATATCATGAAACAAGTCCTTTTACAAAGTGAATTTACGTCTAGTCGTATTTTTTCATAAGGAATCTTTTTGACTTTCCAGTAAAAGCTTTCTAGTTCCAGGTAGACTGGTTCCAGGTAATTCCATAAAATGAACATTATGAACTTAGCCCCAAAGATATCTGGGAAATAGATTAATTAGAAGAATTATTTTGCTGGAATTCACGGATTGATTACATTTTCAAAGCAGGAAGCACAAATAGACGTTGTACAATAAAAATATGCTCAGGCAACAGAACACATCTGCAGATTCTCAATCAGATGTGCCTAATATGTTCTTAACTTGTACAGAAATATTAATTCCCAAATAAGTGAATACTGAAAAAATGCTGCATTTTTATTGAGTAATTGTGATGTTCTGAGAAGAACCCAAATGCAGACCACAGGTAGCAGGCAAAAATGTAGTTTATTCACAGTCCAAGATCAGTAGCCAGGTAATCAGAGTTGAGATGGTACAAAATCTAAATCCAAAAGAGTAGTAAAAATATTAGCAGGGATTAGCAGGTATACGAGTGCACTGCACGAGGGGTGGATTCTGAAAGTAGATACAGCTGAAGAGAGTTTAAGGAATAACAACGAATAGAGCAGAGATAGAAAAGCTAAGGGAGAATGACAGCTGCAGTGTGGAGCAAGACAGTGATTATTAATTAAGTGACGTTTGGACAAAATTCAAAATCTTCTACGTTAGTAAATGTAATTCGTTAGTTATATATACACATTAATCTATTAGTTATCGTTAGTATATAAATATAAACACAAAGTTAGTATTGTTAGTTGGATTAGTATATGTACAATAATAATTAGTTAAGAAGAAAGGAATAACGAGACTTGAAATACAGGGGAAAACCCGCATGTACCGAAATGTGCAAACACAAATACAGGAAGTGGATTCTAGGATAACATGGAAACGTAGACAGACAAGGGAGGGAACTGAAGTGCAGTGTCAAATGGGAACATAACCAGTAATACTAATGAACACAAACAAACACATGTAAGGAAACTAATAAAGTAACAGAAAATAAACAGAACACAATCCACAAACAAACAGAACCATAACAGTAATGTGTTGATACAGGAAGACCATGCCAGCCTTTCCCATTACACGTTCTTTAAGCTACAAAATCACTACAGAGTCTGATTACAGCTACAATTATTCCTGAAATTAATCAAATGCATGACTCAAATGCTACAGTTGAAAGCCAGGTATTTATAACATACACATGCTAACCTTTCTGTCTCAAATATATACCCAGTGCCAAAGCCAGGTATTTATACCGTACACATGCTAACCTTTCTGTCTCAAATATATACCCAGTGCCAAAGCCAGGTATTTATACCATACACATGCTAACCTTTCTGTCTCAAATATATACCCAGTGCCAGGTATTTATACCGTACACACGCTAACCTTTCTGTCTGAAATATATACCCAGTGCCAAAGCCAGGTATTTATACCGTACACATGCTAACCTTTCTGTCTCAAATATATACCCAGTGCCAAAGCCAGGTATTTATACCGTACACATGCTAACCTTTCTGTCTCAAATATATACCCAGTGCCAAAGCCAGGTATTTATACCGTACACATGCTAACCTTTCTGTCTCAAATATATACCCAGTGCCAAAGCCAGGTATTTATACCTTACACATGTTAACCTTTCTGTCTCAAATATATACCCAGTGCCAAAGCCAGGTATTTATACCGTACACATGCTAACCTTTCTGTCTCAAATATATACCCAGTGCCAAAGCCAGGTATTTATACCGTACACATGCTAACCTTTCTGTCTCAAATATATACCCCATGCCAAAGCCAGGTATTTATACCGTACACATGCTAACCTTTCTGTCTCAAATATATACCCAGTGCCAAAGCCAGGTATTTATACCATACACATGCTAACCTTTCTGTCTCAAATATATACCCAGTGCCAAAGCCAGGTATTTATACCTTACACATGCTAACCTTTCTGTCTCAAATATATACCCTGCGCCAAATGACCATATCATTCCATGTGCTTTGATAAATAACCATTTGACATTTGGCAGCAGTAGTAGATGGGAGAAGGCCCCAGTTTCTTTCCACCAGTATGAAAAGATAAATACCACCTTTGTGGTTATAATATTTTCCCTGTCTCTACTATTGTCCTCCCCAAACCTGGGCAAATATTAGTTATATCTGCTGCACCTGCTGTAGTGTTTGACTTGAGAATGTCATTCTTTTGAGATTAATTTTAAAGAGCTAAATGTTTACTGCACCCAGTTTTTTCTTCTTCTCTTTTCATAACATAAAATGGCTTGACTTTAAAATGGAAGTCCCCATAAAGTGCTAAAACAATCCAAATACACCCGCATCTAACACTGGGCCTGCTTTATCTAATAAATACAAGTTCAGGGCATATTTTGCCTGGAGTGAACAGTCTGCAGAGTGCACTTTCCCCTAATTCTCCACAGGACCTCCAGCTGTGTTTAAATTGCATGCCATTTTGAATCAGGATCATCCTGCTCACCTTTATATGAAACCACCAGAATGTTTGCCGAGTAAAGAAAAATACTCCCTGCCATGTACACATCTGAAGCTTATCTGCAGTCATATTGAAGCATGCTTCCCAATGTCCATTCAATAGCAAAAGATGTTTTACTATATTAAAAACAATATGCTTCTTCACCAGAACACTTCACCTGTTTTCATCCGATACTGTACCCTATCAATCAGTCTCTGTGTGATTCTCAGCATTCAAAAGGGCAGGATGGCCACTTACATTCTTGATTTATGATGGTCTAACTTTTCATAAACCCAGAATGTTTTCTTCTGTAACCACAGTTTCATGGTATCGTGAGCAACATAAATGCATTGCTTGAATGAATAGAATGAACAAATAGTAGCAAGTATACACCCTTACTTTTGAAATCACATGCCCTAGTGTTTCCTGATTATGAAGAAATAAATTAATGTTAGTTATGCAAGGCAAGCTAAGTACTTCTTGGGATTTAAAGAAAATTAAAAACTGATATCAAATTCACAACTTTTTAAACAAATTAAACTTTTGTTTATTAATCATGTTATCACAATCATTTTGTTTATTAAGCATATTAGCACAAAATACTGCAATTTGGGTAATTTTTGTTTCACTCACAAATCTTAAAGAACTAAGCATCATTGCATAAAATGTATAATCGCATTAAATATTTAGGTTTGGATTTTGGTTTGAATCCAGCCATGATTTCCACAGTGACATACAAAATTTTAAAATAGAGACTGTATAAGTGTGATCCACAAAAGTGAGTGTGTGACTAGTATTATATACTGGTTAAACATGTATAACATTGTAATTACATAAATGAATATAAACTTACATAAACACACTGGTCCTCAATGCACATTTGCCTGTCACTGAGATTTTCCTCATGTTTTCCACAATAGCTGCAGCTTAAATCATCAACATCACTTCCCTTTCATCAGTGTAGCCCCATAAATTCTACTGTCTCACAATTCATACATATTCTTCTTATCCCTTTGACTCTATGCAAAAACATTACAGAAATGGAATGCTCTTCAAAGCCCTGAGATAACAAAATCTTTATTCTAAGAGCAGCAGTGAAAAGAAGAATACTTTTTACAGAGCAGTCGTGAAATTAAAGTTTCAAACTAAAAGTTTTTTTAGGGGACTTTTTTTGGGGGGGTCACAATACATAGGGGAGTATGGTTAGATATTAATACTATAATAATGTTTTATCATTTTAATGAAGTTGCTATTTTATGTAATTTCACTTTTCTGTGAGCACACAAATCTTTTACCTCTCCTGAATGAACATTTTCATGTCCCATATTCCCATCCTATTCAAATTAGAACCAAAACTACAAAGATGTGTCACTATCCCAATACTTTTGCTTTTAATTGTATACTGTATATACCCTAGCATATATTTAAAAAATTGTCCATAAACACCACCCTTTGGTATCATGTTTTGTTTTTTTCTGAGAGAAGACAGCAAGCCTAAATGGTTAAAAAAGCAATATAAAAATGATATCCTCGATAACACATTCTCTGGGCCACAGTGACACATTTATTAATTGCCAGAGGGTGTTTCACCTTTTTTCCTCCGCCGTAAAACAAGCCTCGCTTGACTGAAGAACAGATTTACTTCCCAGTGAGTGCATTTGGTCGGGATTTTTGTAGAAACCTCAATTCATTTTCGTGTACAACAAATCCCAATTACTCAGAATACTTTTGAGTACACCATGGTGATGCATAGGCATGCATCTAAGAGTAATGATGCGATGTAGGAATTACGTAGCTGGTAACTCAAAGCTTGCATTACTATAATACTGTTGCAGGGGTTGCATTGAAACCTCACCTGTGAGTCTTGAGGCAGGGAAACCAATAGAGGCCCCCGTGGCAGGCAGAAGAAATGTATTGGTAACGATTTACATTAACTCTATCTTTATAAAGCATTCATTATGCATTCATGAGAATTGCAAAAGCATTATGAATGCTTTATGTGTGCAGTATTCCTAGATCTGTGAACCTCAGGTCAGATCTATCCCAGGTGGTGACATAATGCTTGCACACACTGTTTTGTATGGTTGAATGTATTTTGATGAGCTCAATGTGCATTCATGAATATACAACATAACAGCTTCATGAGATGATATGTAAAACATTATAAAGAATTCATAACACTCTATGTCATGCTTTTGTAGTTCTCATGAATGCATAATGAATGCTTTATGAGGATAGAGTTACTGTACCAATTAATTTGATTACCAATTAATTTTTAATAAATGTCCCCTGTGCATTCTGAACATTCAAACTCATGACAGTCTGATTAATAAGATTCATACCACAATTTGCAGACCAATAAGAACAATAACCTCGGTATAGAGCAAGAAACGCCTTTCAAAAAGCAGAAAAATGCGTGAAAATAAAAATATAATATCAGCCTTTAGAGAAGCATAGTGAACTATAGTAAACTGTAAAAGCAACAATCTTATATATCGCAATAGTTATTTTAGTATCCTTGACTTTCGGATACAGTGGCTGTTCCCTCATTCTCTCAGTGGCTGTTCTCTCATTTCCACCTACCCAATCAAGCTGCAGGAATTGATAATATGTCTGGCACTCTCCGTGATTTATCAGAGAAATGATGTGCCTTACTGACTCAGGTCAGGCAACCTATGTGTCAGATTTACCACCTATTATAAACTCTCCACTGTCAGGCCCTGAGGGATGCTGAAGTGCAGTCCAGGGTGGGAGAGCATGCTGCAGAGCACAGAGAAAGGCCCTTGTCATCTTTCAATGGGAAGTGCACACAAAAGACCAATGAGAGGAGCATTGTTTCTGAAAGACTACTCAGTGCTGACACACCTGCCAGTCAATAAATACGACACAGCACTGCGTTTGTCTTCATACAACAAGTCCATTCGTTTTTTTGGGGGATCTGCTCTCAAAAGGCACAAAATACTCTCACAGTTAGGATCCATTTCTATTTTGTGGAGGCTTTCTACTGTGACACCTCTACGTGAGTTTCAGTATTCAATATGCAGTTAGTTGACCTGGTAAATTCACTCACAGAGGCTTGGAGAGGATGATACCTAAACCACAATCAAATAACTTGTGTTTGAGCACACCAAGCTTTTCCTTAATGCACAAGTTAGACAGAAGACACAAGGCTCTGATGAAGGTTTGCAAACCAAGATGTTTAAGTTGTTCAATGTGGTGATAAATAAGTGAAACTATGTGATTGGATTTCATGCAGATCAGGCTAAACCACATAAATATAGCCTACAGGTGAATATGCACCCAAGATGCATTGGAGATCCGGTCTCCCAAATCACTTCAGGAGGTGGTCGGAGACACATTTGCTACATTGGTAAACAAGTGTAAATGCAATTGCATCTCCAGTCCATGCACTTCTATCACGTGGGCGGAAAGGAAACAACGTATGCTACGGAGGATAAGTGCAAGTGCATGTCCAGCAAGAAGTACCAGATAGCCAGCGTAGCTTTCGTAATTGTTTGTAATTTTAAAATAAATCGCACACTGTGATAGCTCGCGATTATTTTTTAATTATTTAACAACGTTCCGAGCCCTCGCATGTCATGGTTTGGCAGGCTTCTTTTATTTCTGCGGTCATTCCTCCTTGGAGCGGCTTGAGGGCGAGCTTTCTTTATTTTTTCCGCTTTGTTCCGGGATTTCGCCCTGTTTCTGTTTCCGCACCTGTTCTGGGTTACCTGCCGGCTATTTAAGCTCCGTACTTCCGTTTTCCGGTGCTTCTATGTTGTCTTGCATTTTGGACACAAAGCCGGTACGGTATAGGTGTAGGTGCTTACAGAGACCACTTTGCGCCCATCGTTTTGCGTTGGAGTAACGAGGGACTTTCTTTGAGTGCATTAGAGTTTGTTGTAAGATTCTTCCTTTCTCTTTTGCACTTTCTGTCCTTCATTTTGGTTTGTTTTTTCCAATTCCTCTGAGACAGTTTTGTCTTTACCGTCTTTCTTTCTACCTTTCTACTAAATGCTTTCTGTTATTGAGAACGAGAGGTCTTTTATTTTATTTTCCTTTGTCTGTACTCAAGCCTATGAGTCTTTCGCCTGTTTAATGCCATTCTAGTTTTGATTTGTAAATGATCTTCTTTTAACAGTATGGTCATGGGAGATATGGCAGGACATGGAGGAGGCGAAAATGGGTTTTTGGGATTTTGGGGTATTGGAGGAAACGGCCAGTTCTGAAACTGGTGACGACTGCTCCCATTCATCAGAAGACACGTTCGTCGGGGGACCACAATAATAAGTAATCAGTGGCGTTGCCACTGCTGGATACACAGATTTTACTGTTAACCACAGCAGGAACTTTATTGATCCTAACAGTGGGGGACATACACCAAATATAGAGAGGGCTAAGGGGATTTATAAAAATCAGACATGGCAACTGAGAGGAAATGGGAGTGAGGTTCTTTTGAATGTCTTAATAAATTGTGTTCCACATATATAATGAATAAAACATTGATGTTCTATTTGGACAACTTTTGACTGGTTTATTTTAATATTAGGTTTTCAAGGGTGTAGATATCATTAAGCTATTTATTAAGTAATAGTGATGTGATGATGGGGTAATCATTACTATATGAATAATTGTGTGTGACTTTACTTGAAGGGTCACAATTCATTGAACTCGTAATTAAGTAATGATGAACTCATGGTTAACAAATGCTTTCCTCCTATCAATGTACATTAAGTAATCATTTACAAATTAGTATCATGCCATGACTTTATTTAGAGGGACACAAGTCAGCTAAGTACTTTGGAAGAAATGTTGGTCATGTGTGAAATAATGATAAAATTTAATGATAAATGGTGAACTCCTTACAATTTACACTCAATACCCATCTACTGTATTAGGAATACCTACCTAGTATTATCTAATCATCTGTTGCTGCAGCCCATCCCTTTCAGGGTTCAACACATGCAGTCAGTGATGCCCCTCTGCTCACCACTGTTGTTCATTTACATTTTTTTGGCCTTTCTGTTAGCTTGAATGTGTCTGGCCATTCTCCTCTGACCTCTCATTAACAAGGTTGTTTCTGCTCTCAGAACTGCCACTTACTGGATGTTTTTGGGGTGTCACACTCAACCCTGACCCAATTTTTCAAACAAATAGCGTATATATATTAACCTTGAGTATTGGTAACTATATCATTGAAAAATAAGTACAAAGTATTCATTCTCTAAAACACATTAGAGATAGGCCTACTGTAGGGTTCGCCCAGCTGCATAATCTGAATTACTGAATATTGGCAAATATAGCCTATCATTGAAAATAACTAATTATGCACTTTCTAAGGTAAATTAAAATAACATAAAATTACTTGATATTACTGTCACCATTTGCACAAGAAAAGGAGCCTTTTCACAGGTAAACGATAGGAGAGGAGGGGGGGGGGGGTTCTTAGAAGCCACACTGGCAGAATTTTCCTTTAAGCGAACACAACTTTGTCAGCACGCCGTCAGGATGAGTTTTGGCGGCCCCAAAATGGATAAATCCACCACTGATGGTCTTATAAGCGTTTGTCTGCCTAACTGGTTTGCAGCTACTTTGATGACATGTTACTTCATGTATGACTTAACTATGAGTTTATGTTCATTAATTGATGATACATTAAGTGTACAGTAATCACATGAATTAATAATGACTTGATCGTTTATCAATATTGAGCCGCACAGAGTTCATGATACATCATGCATTAATTCATGCATTAAATCATGATGAGTCATGCATTAGTTAAGGCATGAGGTGTGTTCCCTTAAAGTGTTAGCGATTCAGCGATTCAGATTAAATACCTTGCTTAAGGGTACAACAGTGTTAATTGTACGACCTGGGAATTAGCGATCTGAAGCGATTCAGATTAAATACCTTGCTTAAGGGTACAAGAGCGTTAATTGTACGACCTGGGAATCAAACCTGAAACCTTTAGGTTACAATCCCATTTCCCTATACATTTTATTTTCACTAATCTGGGAAAATGTCTAGCACTTATGAGCCACATATGTTTGATGCATTCTACATCAATAAAATAGTTCTTACTGTTTAATGAATATAAATCATTCTGTGCCCCTTTTCTGAATATAGAAATCTCAGGCCTTTTCTCATGATTACTGATTTATACTGCTGTACATTTCTATTGGCGACCTATTAATAATATACTGTATGTGAATGAAAATACACCCCTAGCAGTTAGTTTTATTACATAATTTTAGTTGTTAATAACATTCTACATGATCACTGTGACATGTCAAGGTCATTACAACTTTTGTACAGTGTCCATCTGAAAACCTCAATTAATATGAGCAAAAAGTTCAGTTTGTTTAACAAATGTCTTCTATGCTCAGAAAAATTATTAAATTATATAGTTTAATTGTGATACCATTGATCAGAGGAAAAGCGAAAACGTAATGGAGTCATTTTTATTTTGAAAAAGATGTGTGTCACAATTATTGGCACCCCTTTTAGTACTTTGCCAAGATAACACTGAGTTTTCTCCTGTCATGTTTGATGAGGTTGGAGAACACATATCAAGAGATTTGAGACAATTCCGCCATACAGAATCTTTCTAGATCCTTCAGATTCCTTGGTTCTTGCTTTTGGATTCTCCTCTTCAGCTCATGCCACAGATTTTTAATGGGGTTCAGGTATTTTTTTTGCGCAAATATTTAAAAAAATTTTATGATGTTTCTCATATTTTGCGTGTAATGTCATGTGATGATGTATGCTTATAATTAGTGTGCTCATTATGCATTAATTATATTAGGACACCTGTGATGCATTGCTTGGAAAATTCAACAAAAAAAAGGAAGAGAGACATTTTTTATAGCCTTTTTTACTCATATTTTCCGAGGTTTCCAATAATTCTGGTGGGCACTGTATATACAGTATAAATGTTTCAGATGTAACCTTTCAGTACTCATAAGTAATTCCGTTTTAAATCATAAACCAAATCTCACAAGGTTTTTGTCTTTTTCTCAGTTTTAGATAAATCAAGCGGTTTGTCTTGAATCAGAGTAGGATATATAGTCATATATAGCATATTTCCCAAAACAAATCATGCTGAGAAAGGAACAGAAAGTGCTTTAATGTAGATAAACATTAAAGATAATGTAGATAATGTAGATAAAACCCCTTCCCAATTCATCATCCTTCTGTCCTGTTCCTTCTTCTTACACTTAAGGTTAATCTGAAACACTCCAGCAATCTGCCTCTGAGAGGATTAGCCATTATCAAATATGATCAATGGCAAAAGTCTGCTCTAGGCATCAGGTTTATGACTGAGCATGTTCACTAATGGTTTTATAACTGTTTGATTATCAACAAACATGTCAGGGAGGCAAACACTGTGCAGACACGTAGGCAACAAGGGAGCAATATTGAACCGATTAAAGCAATGTTGTCACTCACCTGGGCCATAAATCACACGTCCCTGCTTTCTGTCCTGTTAAAATGGTGACTGTCCTGGCCTGTGGACCTGTTATAATCCCTCCATGATGATTCAAGCCATGTATCTGGGATCCAGTGTGTGTTGCTGTAAGCAAAGGTTTTGTTAACACTATTTTCACAATGAGCCTTAAGGTGCCAGGACAATGATATCTCAAATGGAGCCTCAAAAACCTCCATCAATCAACTCCAAACCTAGGTGTCACAAGACGCTAAGTTTTTCACATTAGAATATTGGAGGTATAACAGTCAGTGTTAAAAAATACAAATGCAGGCTTTGGTTTGAACATCACACTAAGTAAATAAGCTTCCCTTGGTCATAGAAATAGCATCCAAAATTGGCCTCTTTCTGACAACGGTAAGCGTACTGAATAGACACGGATTAATGGAATTTGTACTTTTCAAGGCTCCATTGCTAAACACTCTGTGGGATGTAACTTTTTTTTCTCTCTAGAACCAGTGAAAGAATGTATTTTTGGCCTTCTTACTATTTACATATTTCTTTTTTTATGACACTGCTTCTTACTTTCTATTTCTGAGGATCCTTTCTAAAATGGAAGAAATCTGATAAACCATTAGGCTGATATCACCAGTATTGCACTTTAGAATATCCAAATCATGGCGCAGAACTGTGTTTGAAAGCGGCACGGTGCAGGTAATTCAGCTAACTGGTCACTGTGCTTGCTGTTAGAATGCAGACTTCTTTCTGCAGATTTTTTTTGGATGACTATTTCATTGTGCATTCAGCAGAATATGCTACCCCTTCGCGCTGTTTTAATTGCATCCTGAAGCGTCAGTGAAATGCACAGTGGCTTTGGCACTATTATTAACAATAACATTTTGAGGAATGCTAAATTGAAAGGGCAACAAACGCTTTCAGAAAAGACGTAAGAGAAATAATTATGTGACAAACATTTCTCCAACGCGGGCTGCAAATTGAGCTCTCCTGGAGTTTAAGGGCTTTATTATTAGATTTGTGAATTCTGCTGACATTTGCCAGCCCATAATAAGACCAACAATTCAAGAGCCGTTCTGCTTACAGTCCAGCCTTTTCTTGAAACATTCATGTCTCGCAGTACATTTTCTTGACCAATGTACAAATTCAGCATTTTGAATGCCTTATTTGATGTGTACCCGACAGGCATCAGTCTTCTAATGACGACGATAATATTGCACACAGGACAATGTGAGAGGCATTCTTGACATTGCCGTGACATTTCAGGAGGATGCTAGGATGGCATTGCAGTCAAACCCCCCAGGCAAAATTGTGTACACCACACGTTCTTGTTGAGATACGCAAATAGATATTGGGGACACGATGAATGAGGCGAAAGGCCATGATCGACAGAGAGGCAGGACGTGGCACACAGCTCTGCATTTGTATGTCTGTGCACATCACATTAGTCATTAACAGTCAGGTGGATAGTCAGCCAATGCAGCAGAGTGTGCGATGGCGTGCAAATGTCAATGTGTCAACTGCAATTTAGATTGGAACATCTGCTATAGAAGAAGGTTCTTGAAGGGTACATTTTAAAAAAGCTATTTCCAGTTAGCAAAATCTCTAATGTGAATTCTTCCTTGGGTAAAACGGAAAGTGAAAAAATCACATTTGTCTATGCATGAATCTACAAATGCTAATTAGCAGTGTTGTTTTATGTTGCACTTGCAATCAAATTGCAGAAAGGGTATTCCTCAGAAAGACATTTTGCTTTCAGCTAAGGATCAAGAGAGTCGTTAATGGGAGGTTTCAGTGGGAGAACAGAAAGTGTATGAATCTTTTGTGTGAAGGTAGTTGAACCAGAACATCTATCTAAGGCTACACTGATGTGTATAAATACACCCTATTTCAATTCTATTTCTTGAATTTCAATTCAAGTCCTCACCAAGTCCTAACAGTAGATAAATCTAACCTCATGTGACTCATAACAAATAAAAACCTTGCCACTATTTATTTAAAAAAATAAGCCAACATGCAGAAGCCATGTGTGGAAAAGGTTCACCATTCCTGCTTCCATATTGAATAAAAAGGTCATTAGAAACATTCATGCAAATGATTAGCTGATCATCGGAAAGTGCTACCACTATTATAAAAGCAGAAATTTGTGTTACCCCATTACCCCATTAAGGACAAGAGATGCTCTCAGATAAGCCATTGTTGCTGCTCATCAGTCTGGAAAGGGGTATGAAGTCATTTCTAAACAATATAAAGTCTATCATTCCACAGTGAGAAAGATAATTTACGAATGGAGAGCATTCAAGACATCAACCCAAAAGTGGGCATCCCAGCAAATTCACCTCCAAGATATTTCAAAGAACCATGAAGTTACATCCAGATATATGCAGGCCTCTGTCAACATGCTAAATCTTAGAGTTCATGATCCCATCATTAGGACAAGACTGAAAAAGTATGGCTTTCATGGAATGGTAACCAGGAGAAAACCCCTTCTCTCCAAAAATAACTTTGGAGCATGGCTTAGGTTTGCAAAATTGCACCTGAATCAACCACAAGTTAGTTATGCCCTAATATGAAAACCCATATAATTAAATGAGGGTGTACTGTCCTTTTCACATCACTGTGTACAGCAGTTGCATGCACACCTGAGGTTGATTAGTAATGAACCCCAAGTGTTTCTATAGTAGCTTGGCCTTGGGGAAAGAAGCCTGCATGTATAGAGGCTTGCATGTGTAGGACATGTTTGTTTTATTATTCTGTGCATTGGTTTGACTCTGTTTCTTTCTTTTTTTTGGATTTTGTTTTGAGTTTTGTGTTTTTTTTTGTGGTTATTTATTTGGGAGGTGCCTGTTAAGTCAGTCAAGTTAATTTTCTTATTAAGTTATTATTATCTGGCACAGTGACGATACCCACCACTGTGCCAAATGGCTCCAAATTAATTACACTGTCCATTCATTTAACTAGAGTTTATCTTCTGACAGAAGAAAAAAAACAAGAAGTTTTACCTTCGGACCCAACTCTGAAGTTACTTTTTCTTGATGTTGTATACAGTGTAGGCTGCTATATACACAAACCACTATTATTTATTTTGCGTGGCAATTACTTAAGCCCCCCTAATGTTATGAATTCAACAAGGGAATCCAAAGTGCATAATGTTCAACCACTATTTTCTTCAGTTTTTAAGCCTTTTTTCAGGAAGGTCCTTATACCAGTGTTAACTTGTATCTGTGATATTAAAGTAGAAATACACAGAGACAGCAACACAGGCAGTATTTTGTTGGCTTAAACATGGCAGTTCTCTGTCTCGTTGCTGTTTGAGTACTGTGTCAACAGCACCATTTTTAACATTTACCCTCCAGCTCGCTCCTGATAATACCCTATATTTATAATGTCACTGAGCATTTTAGCAGGATGTGATTAAGATGATAATAATATCTGCGCATTGCAGAGTCCTTAATTCTGATCAATACAGCACACAGCCCTGTTATGACAATTTCTATTACGTGGCATGAGAAATCAGGGAATTAATAACTTGAAAATGTCAGTTGAAATCGCCCAGCCATGCATGCACTATTTCTTCTCTATCCGAGTGTATGATGTGATTGCTCTTGGTCTTACTTTTATAAAAATTTTACATACATACAGTCATACATACATACATACATACATACATATGAATATGACTTGTTTTTGTACTTATATACATATATAAAAAAAAGT
Source organism: Ilyophis sp. 1 JC-2022 (assembly GCA_022702515.1). Classification (NCBI taxonomy): domain Eukaryota; kingdom Metazoa; phylum Chordata; class Actinopteri; order Anguilliformes; family Synaphobranchidae; genus Ilyophis; species Ilyophis sp. 1 JC-2022. The sequence goes on from CM040406.1 coordinate 98,322,932, forward strand.
CATATTCATAAAGTCCACAATCAACAATTAATGCCTGCATGTAAACTATACTGAGTTAATGTTGATTATTTTACCTCCCTTTTGTATAAATTTTCCCACACAAGACCAAAATCTTGTTAAACTAATTAATAATTCATAACAGTAGCATCTTTCCTGAATTTGTGTTGTCCATTTTTTTTACTGTAAAATTACATAATCATTATTATTTCAATAACCTTCTTGCTAAATATTTCCTGACTATAAGCTTTAAATTACCTATGGACTGAACTACAGTCCAATCCACAGGTTTGACTGAAATTTCTTGTGGGTAAATGCCAGTGCAAAAATGGTCTTGAGCTTCACAAAATGGCTGGTTCCTTTGATTGTCTGCCCATGTCATGCTGTACTCCTTCGTTGGTTATGGGAGATGATGCTATCATGGGGAGAATCACTGTAAGTGTTTGTGTCACAGGAGTGAGTGCATTTGAATTTTGATGGAGGAACACAAATACACAATACTTTTGTTTGGATGTTTTTGGCCCTTTAGGCACATTCAAATTTGAAAAACTATTCACTGAGTGGGTCACAGTGAGTATATCTAAGGATTGTAGACATTGCAATTACACCTCTGCACTCAGAAATAGAGTTTGATACAATATTCAAATAGAGTTTGATACAATATTCCAAGCCTTTGGTCTCCAAAGCTGGTTCCTCATTGGCCAATTCATGCTTATGAATGCTAGATGAATAATGCAAAGAGATCAAGTATTATTATTAATACATATTTTTTTGAATTGCATGTACAATTGAGAAGATTTCATCTGCAAATAATGAATGTACAATAGTCAATAAACAGCTTCCATGTTTATGTTCTTTAGGGACTGCTCTTTTAATATGTATTTTTGGTCTTGCATGGCAGTGGTTAACAAAAGTTATTGGCTTATTTGTATTTTATATAAAAACAATGAACTTTTTTGGGGAAAGTCATCATTCTTTTAACTTTTATTTTCAGGGTCAAATTCAGTATACTGTGTCTCTGTATAATTGGAAACACTGCCCTTTTAACATCAAAGTGGTTAAATTGGATCATTTGAAATATAAAAATACATGAATAAATAAATATAAACTGAATCTAGCTTATGATATTTTAATAGGCTTTACCCTCTCAGAAGTAGGCTACGGGAAAAAAAGAAAGAATGTGGCGGCATATTTAAAACAAAAATAAATAGCTAAATCACCTGACATGAATAAAAAACTGAATATAATGAATAATACATCAATGTTCCAAAGGTTGCTTAACCAAAGTTAGGAATACATATAATGATATATAATGCAAAAACATGCAGACCTGTCTTCTCCACATGCAGGACACATCACCTCTGTCTCCAGTGAATAAAGGAAGCAACATTAATATGTGCATATTGATGTCACCTGACAGTGCTTGGCTGCAGGTCCCATGAGAACCTGTTGGAAGTCAAAGAGGATTTCTCACTTCTAGGACAGATGATGCACGTATGTCACCCTAGTATCTCTGTCTGTCCCTGCAGTCTATACAGTGCTCCAGTTTACACTGCTGAGACTGCTCTCCTCTGTAAACAAAACCATGTCTAAATGTGTGTGGTTTTGTAACAGTATTGTAGGTTGATCAGCCCCTACCTAAGAGACTGTACCTGTACATACAAACCCCAATTCTAAAAGGTTGGGACAGTATGTAAAATGCACATAAAAGCAATGCTTAGCAGTGATTTGTAAATTCTTTTTTTGTTATGTTCTGAGATTCTGTCTGTCTGTTTTGTATTTTTTTACTTGTTTATTTATTCTGATTATGTATTTATGTTTCTGATTATTTGTGGTTTCACTGTCCTGTGTTTTGTATTTCTGTCACTCCCTGTCTTCGTCACACTTTTCGGGAGTCTGTGGGGATTTCGGTTTTCCCTGTATTTCATCTCGCATTCCTTCCTTCATACTAACAAATGAATTGTAAATAATACTAATTAACTAACAACCACTAACATCTTAGAATTAGGGTCAACTAATCTACTAATGACTAACTTGTATATAATACTAATCTACTAACGCCATATAATCAGGGTTTTCTACTAATCTGCTAACTTACTAACGTCATCTTCTTTCCTCGCTGCAGCTGTGTCTCTTTCTGCCTGTTCTATCACTAATTATCTTTCTTTGGTTCCTCTATGAACTACAGCTGACTCTTGTTTCCACTTTCCTATCCCTTATTGTATGCACTTGTCTTATTGGAGTCCAAGTCATGTTATCTCTATGTATCTTGTTCCAGTCCATGTCTTACGTTCTCCCTTGTTATTTTATTATCTGCTCTCTTCATTGTTTCATTATGTGCACCTGTCTGTCATTTGCCCTTCCCGGTTCCTCACACCAGATCCTCATTGTTTCTTTTCTCCCTCAGTGTATTTATATTCTGTGCTATCAGTCGTTTGTCACTGTTTTGTTGATTCTAGCTTTTTCGAGAAATCCTCCGAGTTGTCCGTTAGTGTCATTGTGTATCGGTTCCTGAGTTTTTGTTATTCCTTGTTGGTTTTTTTGTTGCTGTCTTTTTGTTTTTTCTTGTTTTTCCATTATGCCTCCCTGGTTTGACTCCTGCCTGTGTTCTCATGACCCTGATTTTGGACTCAGTTTTTGTACCTCTGCTGTGCCTTCCCAGTTCCGACCTCTGCCTGTTCTGTGACCACTGTTTTTGTACCGTTGCCCTGTCTCTCCGGTGTTCGACCCTGCCAGTTTTATTACGGATTTCTGCCCTGTCCCTCATTAAACTTAAATTTTTGTACTCTCTGCCTGCTACTGGGTCCATGTTTCCACCTTATCTAACACTTTTACATATATTTAATTGAAAACAGTACAAAGAAAAGATATTTAATGATTTACCTTATCAACTTTATTTATTTTTGTAAATATACGCTAATTCTGAATTTGATGCCTGCAACACATTCCAAAAAAGTTGGGACAGGAGCAAAAAAAGATCTTTGGACTGTTTTCAATGGAATATGTAAAAGAGAATTTACAAATCACTGCTTTCTGCTTTTATGTGCATTTTACATAACATTTTTTGAATTGGGGTTTGTACATTGCTTTATTCTAATAATTGAGCTTTACTAATTAAAACAAATTCAAATTAAAGGTAATGGGCCTGTAGTTGATTTGGCAATTTGTCTATCTGCATTCCTTTTTGTCTTCCGACATCAAAAGGGTACAGCAACAATATTTTACCAGTAGTCGTGGAGGCTGAATCCATCGAGATTGAGGTTCAATTCAAGATGATTGTCGGCAATCTCCCATAGTACTTGTTGGTAACACAATGATAATATACGGCCGATAATATGCTGTCAAAGATGGGAGTTTATATTCCAGGGAAGCTGTCTTCTCCAATAATCATCTAACTTAATGTATTGGACACCTTTGCTCTTATTTTCATGAGCTCTGATTGGAGCATCGCTGTTTCTCCACTATGTTTTGACCATTGTTGTCTGGGAATTCTTAACTTATATTTTGACCATAAAGGACATCCAGGGATTAATTGGTTCAGTTGGAAGTAAGTCAAAGACATGATCACACTGATGACTATTTCAGGGGCAGATTGAAAATGAATGAGCAAAGTATGGTATGAAAAATTGTCTTGATCACATGGATCGAATGTGACAGTGACAAAATCTGTATGGTACAGTATTTCCGGTAGCTTCAGTCTCTGTGTTTAATGAGTAACTGGAATATAATTTAATCACTGATTTCAGTCCATTGCCCCTTCCAGTGCTATAGTTTACTGTTAGTACTGTAGACACCACAATAGAAGCCATCGAGTGCCATGTTAGTGAGTAATACTGGCCTTACTTGCAATAATTGTCCGTGGCAGACAACCAAACGTATACAAATAACTCACTGTGTTGCATTTGGCACAGGATATTAGAAAAGGCAAAAATACATTTTCACAAAAAGATGTGCCAAGTGAAAATTGTGTGATATTGATAGGAAAAGTCTTCAAGGAGAATCCCACCCCCAAAAAACTGATGTTGTTTCTTACCTCAAGAACAGTTGCTATACATTGTTTCATGTGACAAATCCATTGGCGCAAGCCCAACATTGAACTTTAGCTTATTGTTTCAAACGTTGACAAGTATATATGCCTTTAGTCTTTTTACCTGCATGAGTTAAACTGAATTTTTAATTGAGCCATCTCGGTTCTAACAGGTGCTTGAATTGAATTGTAATTAAACTCCATTGAATGTAAATGGGGAATTCAGAGATGTGCAGTACACAAAATATGCCCAAATATGTTAAGAAAGGCATTATTTCTAGTAAACTAATCATCACAAATGTGTTGAAATAGTAAAAGTGCTCATCCACTTTACTGTAAATTGCTTAATCTGTTGCGATAGACACCAAGAACAATATCTCGCATTTACAGTTCTCATTCACTTTCACTGGCTCATCTGGCTGGTTTTTCAGTGGCTAATATTTCTCAGTGTAAAATTTGCTTAACTATGGTTCTGGTGCCACAAAGGGACACATTTTTGATGCAACGTCTGCCTGTTGTGGTGAATGTTGTCACTTTGCTCCTTGGATATGAGCTAATACAAAAAGACAGACATTTGTACCAAATGTAAACCTCTAGGAGAGGGTAATACATTAAAGTGAGGTAGCTGTGGAAGACATTAGGGAAAGGTTTATCCTTGAAATATATCAAATATGTCTTCTGTGTGTCAAATATGCTGTGTGTCTCATAATATTTGCAGCTCTAGTGTAAAGGCAGCTACAATTATATACTGCAGAACTGCCACTGGGTAACTGGTGTTGAAGTCAATCTGATTGAACTCCTTGGGATTATTTAATATGTCATGGAAATAATCAATCATTCTGGAGCTTCTTCAGAGATGTTTCTTGGCCACGACTTTTGGAACACGGCCAACAGATGGAGCTGTTCAGATCAGCAGCCTATGAGTGACAGCTATATTCTGGTCCAAGGTTCACAGATGGGGCCCCTCTGCAGCTGGCATCTCCAGCAGCCTAGCTCATAGGATGCATGGCCTCAGTGGCTCATAGTATTCACAGGATGTCAAGTTTTCAACTTTTCGAAGAGCAAAAAATTAATTGACAAATTTAGATAAGTTGGTTACTGGAAGACTAAAGATTGGCTGCAGTACTTTCTCCTTGGCCCCACTTCATTTGCTTAGTGTTAATCTGCGAGTGATAGACATCTTATGAAATCATAATTTTATCTATCATCGTAAACAATGCTAAAAAGCACCTGGATTCTGTTTCTCCTACTTAGGGCAGAACTGAGAAAAAATTGCTCTTCTGTTCACGCTGAAATGAAGTGAAAGGTTCCAAAAGATATAATGCACACAAAAATGTTTTATGAACAGTTCTCTTGCATCTCACACAGACGGGGTTTTATGAAAATTGCTACAGAATCTGCCAAAGCCACGTACCGGGTGTGTGATTGTGCAAGAGCGACATGGGAGAGATATGCAGCTCTGTCTGCTGTGTCTTAGGGTCTGTTCCAGGGAAGCAGCAGGTCCAAGTCTGTGGAAGTTGATCTGGTAAAAAGTACCTTTTTCTCACGTCCGTACTTCATATTTATGCTGGCATTTAGCTCTGATAAAACCATGCTTCAGACAGGGAAGAACCCTGAGAGAATTACATGGTAAGTCTGGTACATTTTTACATGACATACTTCATCTTTTGCTATTCTTTTCACATTGTATTGTGTTATTTAAAACTGAAGATCATGACATGTAAGGGCTTTGGCTAAGTTATCAATATTCCTGAATCGTGAATGCGTTGTTTACCCACATCTGTCATTCTTTTTAATTGTACTAATTGTACAACTCTTTATCATCATGAGGTACATGCTCTTAAACAAAGAGATTTGGAGATTTACCTGAGGTATTTGACTTGGTGTATGCAAGGCTGCACAGCTGCAGGTTTTTTATCCTACTTAAGTATTTGCAGTTTGTGCTCTCCAATATACAATTTGTACTAAGTATGTGCCTCTGGATAAACAATCCTGCCAGATGAATGAATGAATAAATCTATATTTTTAGGTGTGTACTTGAAAGATGCCTTTGCTTACAGAGATGTGACAAATCCATAGTAATTGACTTCAGTTTTAGTCTCGGGTGTAGAGTCCCACTTCAGTGAATGTTCCTTGTAAAACAGACTTTCTGCACAGCAAGTCTTAAGGGGAATGCTTGAATTGCCACAGGCCTGTTGGCTGTTTGCAGTTTATGTAATATAGCCATGGTGTGTGGGTGTGGGTGTGGGGGTCCACATTGCCAGCTACAATTTAAATTCTTCTGATTAAATGTCTTGGTAGTTAAGCCCAGACAATCAGAGTTTTAGTACTGGGTTGTTCCATCTGTTGTCTGAGACAAAATTAACTTTTTGCCTCAGATGGACTCAAAATGTTTCAGCTGGAACAGACCACCACAGCATGAGATGGAGTCATAGCTGAATGCTATGTTATAGGAAAAATGACTGGAACAAATGCAAACACGCACAAACACACACACACAAAATACATATTCTGTCTGGCTCTTCACTTTATAGTGGATTTGGGAGAATTGTTTATAACATTCCTGTGGGGGAGTTGGTGTTAAATCAGTGTTATGCCACTCCTGCTCAGATAACAATTAAAAACAATCTCACAAATTGCATGGATATAGCCTTCCATGTCTGTAAAGCAAACATAGCAGCTAGCTTTTTCATCATCTTGGAGCTACAATCCAATCAATCAAAGCATAGTAACAAAAGAAAAAAATAAGCACTGGCTAACTATAGTACCAAGTTATTTCACAGTTTATGGTATCTAATTACATTACAATCTATAAGTGTATTCACCTGGTTAATATGAGCAATAGTGCCAGACCTGCCTAACAACATTCCCAGACTGGCAAGTAAGGTCCAACATCACTAAAGCACTTGTGCAAGTTAACTTTGCTAACCGAGATCCAAAGTACAAATTGTAAGTACATATAAACTATATCAATGACATCGACACCCAGCTCGTTTGCAAGGTGGATGCATATCGATAGTGACACTGTTATCACTGAATTACTGCTTTTGTAGTTTTGCATAGTAATACCATCATCAGTGAGGGAGTAGAAAGAATAGTTCACAAAGACCTCATACATTATTTCTGGATATTTGGCCATCGTATCCTCCCGATAACAAATCCTATGAGGATGTACAATAGATTTTACATTTGATCTGATCTGATGCATGTTTCTAAGAATATATGATACGCAATAGTGTGACAGGGCCATAAGTTGGAATGACAAAGAAGCGCCAGGGGAGCGGAAGTGAGGAGTTTAAATACCCCACAGGCAGCAGTAGAGGTGAAACGAATAATAGGCGAGATGAAGCAAAACCTCGGAACGGAACGTGGAAAAAAATTTGATAGATTCTCAACCAGAAAGAAAGGACGAGAATTGCAGCGGAAAAGGAAAAATAACCCACGGACCATGACAAAATCAAGTGGTAGATATAACCCCTGGCTCAATATTAGTACAAGTAGAATACAAGTGACATTTTTCAAAATAGCAAGTACATCACAGACATTATCCTCGTTAAAGTAACAAACAACCGACTTTTAAATGCAGCCATGGGTTAGCATAATAATTTATCTATATTAAACCTCAGTGCTGCTTTTAGTACCTGTGGCCATTGTATTTTAATAGGCCAGCTGGGTGGGCATTACTGACACTCACTAGATGGGTTTATTTCTTATCTGTTAGCCAGACCGTTTTCAGTTTCAGGTGCTTTTCTGTGTTTTATTTGGGGTCTCACAGGGGTCAATATTGGGACCTACTTTCTATAATTCATTATTTGTATGCTCCCTCTTTACAAGGTCATGCTTAAACATAAGTATAAACATGCTTATGCAAAAGCATAAGCATTTGTACCCTTCACTTTGTAGGTGACAATCGGCTATTCTTGTCAATTGAGTGAAATCTGTTTATCCCAGTAACTATATTCAAAACTAAAGAGTATCATACCTTTACTATAAAGGCTCTGCAAGTGCTTTTCTGTCATGGTTCGTGGGTTTTTGTTTATTTTCCATTGCGGTTCTCATCCTGGTTTCCCGATTGAGAATCTATCAGATTTTTTCCATGTTCCATTCCGGGGTTTTGCTTTCCCTCACTCATTATTGTTTTCACCTGTGCTTCTACCTGCGGGGTATTTAAGTTCCTCACTTCTGCTTCCCCGGTGCTTTTTTGTCATTCGACATTGCATTGAGCCAGGTATAGCCAGGTACTAGCGACCTCGTGATGTTAAACGCTGTTTTGTTCATGAGGGACTTGCTATTATCTTTTATTTCAGGTATATGTATTATTCCTCCTGTTAGCATTCTGTGCTATTTATTTTATTATTTTTCTTTGTTAGTTTCGTTTTGGTTTTACATCTTTTCGGCCACCCGAACTGCTGTGCCGAAGGTGTTTTTTTCTTTGCTAAGTTTCCCGTTTTGGCTCCAGTATTGAGCTCGGGGGATTTAGTTTGTGTTTCACTCATTATTCAAGTTTCCCCTATTTTAGTGGGTTGATTTCCGTTTGGCTGTTTAGCCACAAGGAATTTGTTTCCTGTCTTTTCTTTCTTTGCATTTATTGTTTTACTCCCTTTATTGGTCCTCACTGCGTGAGTGACTTGTTCTGATCCCCCCACCTTCACGTTTGATCATCCGCCACAATAAATCCATTACAGTTTTCCATGTGAGATCATACTTTACCTTTGAATTGTTACTTATTCATTTTTCATTTATTTAAATTAAAAAAAAAAATTAAACTAAATATTGAGTGTCTATTACGAGTTTGTCTCACCTTTTATTCATTCTGTTTCATTCTTTGTCTTCTTTTATCACAATTTTCTTTGGAAAGTACATTGAATGTCTCATATTCACACTGATAAAAAAAACTACCATGTGGGTACTGCTGGATACCATGGACAATAAATACGAATGCTGGGCTGGAAAAGTTAAGGTCCCTCAATGTGTGAAGCAAGATGCTGCTTAAATGAGACACCAGGAAAGCAGACATGTTTCCCCTATATCTGTAAGTATGCTGTTGTATGGAATGGGGGTTGAGATCTGTGTGGGATTTGGTTTAATTATAAAAGAACACTGATGATTAATAAAGCAATCATGTTTTGGGACTGAACTAATTTCTATGACTTCACTGAATTTTCTTCAATATTTCTTAAGTATGAAGCTCTTGATAATCTCTCAATCAATTTACTAAAGACAGATAATATTGCATATTTATTTTACAACCAGAGAATAACTAATGAAATTATAAGCACTTATATGTCACTGTGGATGAAAGCATCTGCCAAATGAACGTAATGTAAGCCAGTGTTCCGGGGGTAGCCGGGGAGAATGGTCACAGAAGTTTATTTTATTAATTTTTAGTAATTTTATTAATAGTTTGATAACCTTCTGATTCTCCTCCTAGTCTCATAATCACCACTGAAAAAGTCTGAATGAGGTCGGGAATTATGTCTGCTGTGATTAAACCTGGTGAGAAAAGCGTGGGCTGCTTTGATCATCCGTAAATTAAGTATGAGGATTTTCTGTGCAGCGATGTACAGCAGGCTGTAGACCAGAGCACCACCACCCACATTTTGCCTGTCTCAGAGGGAACTTACCACACTTGGGGAGCCATCTTCATTTGTGCCGGTTAGTAATGCATTAAAGGCTGCTAAGAATTTTGTAATAAATGTGTCACTTTTAGATTATCGCCATACAATTCTATATTACTATATCCTATATATGTTTTCAGACAACAATCTACATTGAAATATTCTAAAACCTATTATATTTTATCTTAAAAACAAGAAAATGTTGACAGCTTGTAGGGCTATGGCAGTGGTCCCCAACCCTGTTCCTGGAGATCTTCCATCCTGTAGGTTTCACTCCAACCCTAACAAAGCACACATCACCACTTTGCCATGGGGTTTTCTTCCCACACAACAGATATTTATTTCTGGCTCAGACAAAAATATCATATATATATATATATATATATATATATATATATATACACACAATACAGCTTGCACAGGAAAGTATGGCTTCAGGATGTTTATGTCTAACTCTCTCACTTTCTCTAACTCACTTTCTCTCGAACTCTCTTTGCATCTGACTCCCTGTGCCATTATCTCTCTCACTGCCTCTGAATCTCGCAGTCTTTGCCTCTGCGTTCTCACTCACTGATTCGCTCTGTCTCTGACTCTTTCTGAATTTCTCTGTCCGCAGGCGTGCTGATGATGCTGGAGAATGGTGGACCTCAGGCCCTGCTTCATTAGAGTCCAGCTGCATGTTCTCACATCTCCGTAATCCACCCCAGTATATCAGTTTGCTTCATGTAAACAGCCTCACAGTTGAACTGGCTTCGGGAGATTTGTGAAAGACACATTTTATCATTTACAGAGACATCTCAACACACTCCTACGTTGTGTGAATTAGATATACTTTTTTAACAGAATAAGATTCTTCTGTAAATTTCCTCAAATATGTATATTTTCTTGTGATTTAAAATGAAACATAATATAAATTGGCTTAAAACTTCACAGCCATAAAACATGAATGTGAGCCAGGTAACTATACCAGTTCTTGAATATTTTAGCTAATTGAATTTTATTATTTAATTCTGAACTCTGTGGTTTTGAAGTGCAATGTGTTTGTGGCATACCTATGCATGCATAACTGCTTAAAAGATGTTCTCTCACTCATTGTTTGTATAAATTAATAATAATTTTCAAGGTTTTCTATACTGCATGTTAGAATTCCTGTAATATTTTACAATACCTTTGAAAATTCCACATTTATGATTTCCATTTTTAGCATAACATTAGAAGTTAAGCAGATACAATTTTTTTTTTTAAATTCAACAGCATGATTCTGTTTCCTTAAACAGAAAGGCTGGCCAGTGACACAACTAATAAAAAATAAATGACCAATTAAACTCTGCTGCATGATTCATTTCTTTTCAGCTGCGAGATCCTAGCCATGGGATTAAACTTGAAAGGTACAGTCTCTGGAGTCCGAGGGTAATGCTGACGTGACTGACATATGAAAATCCATTAAATCGAAACAGCCTATTCCCAAATTGTAAAATTAAACTATTATAATAGTACTGTGTGGGTAGGATACTCAAGAGGCACGGGACAGTTAATCTAAAGTAGTCCTTCTGTAATTACTGTACCTGACATTGGATGCATCAGTATACTGTACTGTGGACCAGAGGTGTTCTTCATGTTATCACACTTCACGGCACTCATTTCTGTGGTATCTGCAGTCAACCGTACAGTAGCCCTCTAATAATTTTTTTAACTGGGGGGGTACTGGCTTGTGAAATCTACAAGTGTAACACACTGTAAGAGCTGATTTTAATGTCTGATTGGCCAATGCTGTTACAAACTTTCCAAATGTACTTTATTATGTAAACATAATAGATGGTTTTATTTACGTATTTATTTTTATATGTGCATCAAAAACATTTTCATAATCTTTGCATGCTGTGTGTGTGTGTGTGTGTGTGTGTGTGTGTGTGTGTGTGCGCGCGTGTTGACTGTAAAAAGCAACTCTTGTGAATCCACCACAGTGTCCATAGCAACACCAGCAGAGATATATCAAATAGCTGTGTACTCTGTATGCTGCGTACTGACTGAATGGCATAGTTGAAACACACAAAACACTTTATGCAAGTTCCAGTAATAATCGAATATCCAAATACACCCATTTGTCCAAATGGTGGCGAAATATGTTTGTTAGTTGCTCTGTTCTCCCCTGGGCTGATAATCCAGAATAGGGTATAGGCTAGAAGTGTCATTTTGAGACCGTTTTAGCTGCCCTATAGAAGTGAATGGAGAGTGACAATTACCATATTCTGAATTATCACCCCAAGGGAGCACAGAGCAACTAACGAACATAACATATTTCGCCACCATTTGGACTTATATCATGGCCAGGTAACTTCACAACCCAAAGTTCTACCAAAGCTCAGTTGTGCTTTAAGACTTTATATACAGTACATAAAATATAATGTTCTTTATTGATGAAGTAGTTCATAATCTCTTATTCAACTATAGAAAGATTAAATTACATGTAATGTTCAACCTCGGAGACGTTTTTACACCTGGCTTCTTACTGAGGCTATTCAGATTACAAACACTGCTGCATCATGTGAAGACCCTATAGGAGTTGGTGCTTATCACCTCATACTGCCTACAAAAGCATAAAAGCTTTGCATGAACACCAATTGGTGTTTTTTATTGGCCATATAATGCTTAATTGGCCAATGATGCGTAAAAAAAGAACACAGAACAGTGGTTATGTCCATAAAGAGACTCCGCCACAAATAGGTGGCCTTATTGTACCATGTAGCTGTAAAATTAGCATACTCTGAAGGCTGTTTGTAATTGTGTCATTTGAATCCATTAAGATTTCAAAAAAGCCTTTCTTTTCAGCTAGATGGGCCTTCTGCAAACACGGAGTTAAAGGAGAGTACAGTACAGAGCTTTTCAGTTAGATTGGTCTTCCACAAACAGTTTCAAAGTACAGTACAGTACAAAGTGCAATACTGTCAGAATGTGTGTGATCTAGATCTACCATCCCCTCATTCCAGTGGCTTGATTACATCAGCTTTTAGTTACAATCATTGAGCTCTATTTTTTGTTGTTGAAGAAATCTGTACAAACAGTGCATGTGAGAGTAAAACTAATTGGTTCTTAAAAATGTAGTGTATTCTCTATTGTCAATGATTTGCTCCTGTGCCCATGCTGGAAGCACTGTGACTGGAGTAAGTACACTCATCAGATACATTTCCCCATGAGCCATTGACTATTTCCCCACTAATATTAGCTGTGAGAACTTTCTTGAAAAGTGGTTGCAGTGAATTTTATTGGAATCAGTTTTCACCTGTTTCAAGTGAAGAGGGTATACAATCTGGACATATCTCTATCATATTCCATCTTAATTTCAGCCAGTCTCCCCATTCTTAAACATATTATTTTTTACAGTTCTGACCGTTTGCCATAGTGATGGCAAAAAAACCACAATTAGGTCTCTCACTCGACTGCCAAGCCTTTTGTCTCCAAAGAAGTTTCATCAACGCTGAACATCCTACTGTAAATTGCAATGTATCTGACTGGCTCTGGGGTTGATGGGAGTTTCAGACCTTTCCAGGCCTCTTTAAAGATTCGCCTCTTCTCAGATCTATGCTACTTCCATTTCTCCCACATCATTGCTGCTCTGGCCTGTTGACACCAGATCCACCCCTTTCATGTTCATAACAGCCCTGAATGCTGCAAACATTCTGACAAGTGTTGCATGTGTAACTTGTGTGGAAAATGAAGAGAGAACTTTAATCAGAAGAACAAGAACAGAGGCGCAGACGTTTTGCACAGAGGTACCAGCATTAGAAAATAGATTCCTTCCCCCAAGTCCAGCAGCACAGCCCTCTCTGATCTGCAATTTTCAGCATATGAAAGTCTACCTTCATTGTGCAGACCTAGCAAATCTCAATTTTGCTTCGTCTTGCATTTGACATATCCTGAATGGTGGTTTTTAATTGGTTTACCTCCACAGATAGGGTGTCTGCTGAGAAAGCGCATGGATTTCCCTGTCCCATTTATAGCAAATTTCCACATGAAACAGAATAAATGGCTGCTTTTAAGCATCATCTCACCTTTGAGAACAATCAGAAAATGTTCACATTCCTCAACATTCACATCGTGTGACATGTCTTGTAATAAATCGGTATACTAATTTTCACACTTTGAAATGAGATGCAAAATGATTTAAAAATAAAAAGACACAAAACACTATTAACATGCCTGTGCAGTTCCTCTGAATGATTATTTTCTGTGACACAGAGCGCCTGCACAATAATTAGTTGCCTTGAGTAAGATTATTATTGCTTTTTGAAAATAAACACATCCTTAACAAACAGTCATTTTCCTTTGATTTAACAAGTTGTATAGAGAAATGGGAGTCTAAGAAGCATAGGCCTTGAACATAATAACTTACAGTGAGGTGATAATGTGAACCTAAGTTAAAATTAAAAACACTAGGGGCTGATTTCTGTAGCATTTTCATTTACTGTGTGAACTTTCTTCAGTGAGTTAAATGACATGGAACAAGCAATGCTAAAATAAACTAGATCGTTTCAAATCATAAGAGAGATTAATTGAAGAAGACAGTGAATAGTTGATCAGTCATCATTTTAAATTTAAATGGCTGGTTTCCCAGACATTAATTAGGCCTAGCCCTAGGAAAAAAACAAATTTCAATAGAGATCTTCATTGAATTTTCCTTTTAGTCTAGGACTAGGCTTAATCCTTAAGCATCCCCAATAAGGCTTGTTCAAGATTAAGCCTTGTCCAAGACAAAAGTTTTTTTTTCGCCATTGGGAAAATGTTTGTAATCCTTGTCTGGGAAACAGGCCCATAGTCATTTATCACTGAGACATTTCACTTTTCTTACAGTTTGATCATTTAGGCAAATATTCAGTTTTAAATTTTTAATTCTGTTTTAAAGTCATTTACCTCCACCATTTAAGACCGGTGCCCAGCCATGCCAAACAGAGTTGCACCGCATCTATTCTGCATTACTCGATGTAATGTAATGTTACTTTAGGTTTAGCTTTTAGACAGTAGGTATGACATGAAGTCACTTATGTTTTCAGAGAAGCATAACATTTTTATTTTAAATAAAATGTTAAATAAATCTCATCATTCATAATGCTGTTATACTAATGCTGCCTGTGACATGTTAGGAAAACAGTGCTGACTCAGGAGGTTGACAAATTAGGGTCTGTTGGAGGTCCAAAGAATTCACAACCTTGATTAGTCATCAATTAATTGCAACCTAAAGTACCTCTTCACATTAAAAATGCAGGGATAATTAAGGCTGTGATTCACTGTACAGGCAATAAACAGAAGGGTTTTCCATTTAATGTGGAGGAAGCGCTGCACACTGCTTGCCTCTTTTCATGGTCAAGAAGTCATGAAATTATACATTTTTATTTTATTTTTATTTCTCTTTTCTTCTCACAAACCATGACTCCTTCCCCAAATGTTTCTGTCCAAAGAAAACAGAAACTATAGTTTAAAGATAGATACTAGTTAGTGAAATACTCAAAAAACAAGAGTTGTTTTAATTAATATCCTTATCAACAGTATGGCACACATAATGGCATCATATCATATCAATTTGTAGTTCCGATGAAAATATTTTAACAAAAAAGTATGATTAAATAGTATTTTTTGGAGAGATCAGATTTTATTTATAAGATTATAAGATATATATAAGATTTAATTTAACCGCATGACATCGCTTTTTATGAATAATGCATGGTAAGCACAACACCAACACCTGATATAGCTACACTGTCAAACAGTGAGGTTAAAAAACTTGATACAGCTACACTGTCAAACAGTGAGGTTAAAAAACCTGATATAGCTACACTGTCAGTGAGGTTAAAAAACCTAATATAGCTACACTGTCAAACAGTGAGGTTAAAAAACCTGATATAGCTACACTGTCAAACAGTGAGGTTAAAAAACCTGATATAGCTACACTGTCAGTGAGGTTAAAAAAACCTAATATAGCTACACTGTCAAACAGTGAGGTTAAAAAGCCTGATATAGCTACACTGTCAAACAGTGAGGTTAAAAAACCTGATATAGCTACACTGTCAGTGAGGTTAAAAAACCTAATATAGCTACACTGTCAAACAGTGAGGTTAAAAAGCCTGATATAGCTACACTGTCAAACAGTGAGGTTAAAAAACCTGATATAGCTACACTGTCAAACAGTGAGGTTAAAAAACCTGTTTTTACAAGTGCAGTCAGTCATGTTCCCAGATGGTCTGAGTCAACAGTAAGTTTTTATTTATTTTGATTTAGCTACACAATGAAGGTCAGGCCCCACCTATAAATCAATATAAATCAATGCCCATAATATTCTTAAAACGTCCTTGTAGCATTCTGGGTTTGGCCTACATACACATGTATTGCACCCGGTCTCGATGTCTGTCTGTCCTGGCCCCACGGTGGTGGAATGACCTCCCTGTGGAGGTCAGAACAGCAGAAAGTCTGACCGCCTTCAAGTGCAGATTGAAGACTCACCTCTTCAAGCTGCACCTCTCTCCACCCCTCCCTACCTCCCTGTGACTATTGTTATTAATGTTGTGTAATTACCCCTCCCCCCCAAAAAAAAAAAAAAAAAAAAACCCCAATCATACTGACTGCGCCTAGTACTTAGATTTGTATTTGCCTTTTTAGGGTTGTTTTTAAACGCTCTTGTTCCTAGTTTGAAAATGCACTATGTACGTCGCTCTGGATAAGAGCGTCTGCTAAATGTCTATAATGTAATGTAATGTAATTGTACAACCCATTTAGAAATTATCTTTCCTCGCAAAGTGACAAAAACCAATTTCACAGCTTACTTTTTATTGGATTTCATATATTTCAGTCCATGTAAATAGTATGTAACAATGAAAAAGAAATAAATAGATCAAATGATAGAACAAAAAACATATTTTGTCAGAATGTCATGGGTTGGGAGACTTTTTTCTTTTTTTCTTTTTCTTGGCCGATTTAAATTTCTCTATATATACCTCATAAGTCATCACAATGTCAACTATCACTGTTATGCTGATGGCATGCAGCTGTACTTATCTGTTAAACCAGACAATCCCACTGCCTCTCTCACTGATATCAATATGTGGATGGGCAAAAACTTTCTCAATCTAAATGAAGACAGAGATTGTCGCTAAAACCGCTTTTTTTCATCTTAAAGTTAGAAACATTGCTAAAGTGACGCCTTTTTTTAATTAAAAAAGATTCCAAACAGACTGGATTACTATAATTTTCTTGTAACTGTCATGGATCTTGCCTTCCTTCCCTTATCTCCACGTTCTCGTTATTCTTTTTTGTCGTTTACCGGTAATCTATCGGATTTTCCTTTGTTCCGTTACGGGGTTTTGCTTCGCCTCGTCATTAGTGAATGCACCTGTCTATTTATACCCCGCTTCCTGCCTCTCTCGTTGCTTCCATGTTATTCCACTTAACATTCGAGCCGGTAAAAGAAGGTATAGGATTAGTTAGTAAGCTAGTTTAAAAACGAAAGGGTTTAGAAAGAAAGGGTTTATAAAGAAAGCGTTTAGAAAGAAAACTAGTTTATTTTCGCTCTCATTTCAGAGCAGAGGCTTTCTTGTGTCTTTCGTTTTACACGAAACGGTTTCCTTTCGTTTCGCTCCTCAAACGGGAGTAGATAAGCGTGTCTGCTTATTTCCTTTGTTTTACCACTTCTCTGCGAGCGCTTTAACTGCTTTGGTCCCAGTTAAAGGGATCTTAATAGTTTTATTTTCTTTGTTCGTTCGCTCCACTAACGTTGTTAGATAAGCGTGTCCGCTTATTTCCTTTGTTCTTTTACGAGCGCTCTAACTGCTCTGGTCCCAGTTAAACGGATATTATAGTTTTTATTTTCTTTGTTCGTTCGCTCCACTAACGTTGTTAGATAAGCGTGTCCGCTTATTTCCTTTGTTCTTTTACGAGCGCTCTAACTGCTCTGGTCCCAGTTAAAGGGATATTATAGTTTTTATTTTCTTTGTTCGTTCGCTCCACATACGGAGTTCGATAAGCGTGTCTGCTTATTTCGGTTGTTTTGCTCGCATATCGAGTTCCTCACCTTTTTCGTGAGGTTATTAGTGTTCTCATTATTCTCCCTTTCCACTACGGATTATTATCCGTTTTTGTGGTGTTCATTAGAACACATTAAGACGCCTGTCGATCTGTCGCATCTGGACCTCCAAACATTCTCCTCCGTGTTTCTGGCAGAGAGAACCACTACAGTAACAGGGCTACCCAAAAAGTCCATAGAAAAATTACGGCTAATTCAGAATACTGCATAAATAATTTTAACACGTACCTCTGCTCTACATTGGCTACCTGTATCTTTTAAAATGTTACTTTTCTTTAAAGCACTTAATGGTCTAAAACTTTCACATATCACAGATTGCTTATCATTTTATGTCAAGCCAGTGCTCTTGGGTCCACCAATGCTTTTTTTATGAAATGTACAAAATGTTTCCCACAAAAAAGCCCCCTTCTGCTTTTATGCCCCTAAACTGTGGAACCACTCTGAATGGCAAGCGTGGTTGGTTTATTATTATTATTATTATTATGTCGATTGACAGGTGTGTATAATGATAAATAATTATCTTGTGTGAATGCTGGCAAACTATTTATCACTTATCATTGGCAGTCTTTTCCAGTGGAAACTGGCCTTAATAAGACAGCACAGTACAAATTGGAGAAAAGCTTTGTTCAGAGATCATCAAACCACCTCCTTATGGACCACTGGATATAGTGTTACCTTTCAAAAAGAAAAGGTTCCTTTCATAATAACTTTGAAACAACATTTGTGAACTGAGGTAGAAAATAATGTATTTGTATGTATTTTTCATTATAAAGACTTCAGCTGGATGCTTCCATTTGGCTGTGAGCTTCATGCAACTTCATCTGATTCTGGCTTCAGACATACTTTATTGATCCCGAAAAAAATTGATGTGCAACAGTTGCAAGATATCATAGTAAACGAGGTAGAAAACAATCAACTACAATATAATTATCAAAAACAATCAAATTTGTGCAGTAAAAACTAAAACTATAAAAATATAAAACTATATATCAGAAAGTGCCATGGTAAAAGTAAAGTGACCAATGATTAGTCCCAGAACAGAAGTATAATCCCACAGAATAGTAATCCAAACGCTAAAGCTAGGCTAGCACCACCTCAGAAACCACGTCTCTGCCGTCCATCTCTCAGCGGGAGGCAGATGAGTTGTAAAGCTTAATGGCAGGATAGATTTCCTGTGGCGTTCCGTGGTACACCGAGGTGGTATCAGTCTGTTGCTGAAGGTGCTGTTGTGTATGATCAGTGCATGATGGAGTGGCTGGAGTGAGCATGAGTCTCACACAGTGTGTAGGTTCGGCTCGGGAGTGGCTTGATTATCTTGTCACAATATGCAAAGCAGTGTCTGCTTTGTTTCTGTTCCTACTCTCATTATCACTGACCGGGCTTTTAAGATGCTGCGGTGAAATTTATAAATGTAAATCCATTCCAAGAGTATAGCATTACCATGTCAACGGCACTCTCGCTCGCAGTTTAAGGGTCCTGTTTATGTGGGAAGGATTACTGAAGCATGTCACAGGATGAGAATGACTTTGGGGGGGTGAGAGTGAGGGAAAAGAGAAGAAGCAGCTTACAAATATGCCCCTATCGATTTGCACCCCCCCCCCCCCCCCCCCCAACCTCTACCCCCAAAATAACAAGTGAAGTATGAAATTGAACAGAGGAAGATGTGTGGTCAGATCCAGATGTGGGACAGGGCAGACTTGGGGCTGAAACTTTATCTTTCTATTGTACAACACTTCCCCTGTATAAATTCCACCCATTCATAACAACGTGTTTCATCGTGTACACTATTGTATGCTGTCAAAACATGTTTGTTTGTGTTCATTAGTATTACTGGTTACGTTCCCATTTGACACTCCACTTCAGTTCTCTTGTCTGTCTACATGTTATTCTAGAATCCACTTCCTGTATTCGTGTTTGCAAATTTCAGTACATGCAAGTTTTCCCCTGTATTTCAAGTCTCGGTTTCCTTTCTTCTTCACTAATTATTATTGTACATATACTAATCCAACTAACAATACTAACTGTGTGTTTATATTTATATACTAACGATAACTAATAGATTAATGTGTATATATAACTAACGAATCACATTTACTAACGTAGATTTAGAATTTTGTACTAACGTCACTTAATTACTAATCACTCTCTTGCTCCGCACTGCAGCTGTCATTCTCCCTTAGCTTTTCTATCTCTGCTCTATTCATTGTTATTCCATAAACTCTCTTCCATCCAAACATCCACTTTTAGAATCCACCCCTCGTGCTGTGCACTTGTTTACCTGTTAATCCCAGGCCGTGTGTTATCTATGTGTTTGTGTGCATTCCAGTCCGTGTCTTCTGTTCCCTCTCGTTATTGAATTATTGTTTCCTATTGTGTTCACCTGTGTCTAGCTCCTTACTCTTCCCACCCACACTTGATTCCTTTTTGTGTCATTACTTCCCTGGTGTATATAGTCTGCCTTCCACTTGTAATCTCTGTCAGAACGTTGATCAATTCACTGTGCCGATTTTTTGTAAGCCTGTGTTATTTGAGATTCTTGAGACAACCCTTCTGTATGACTTCGAGCCTGCTTTCTCCTTCTGTTTTGTTTGCCACGTCTTTCTGGTTTTTGGATTACTCTTTTGGATTTAGATTTTGTACCGTCTCTGATTACCTGGCTACTGATCTGGGACTGTGAATAAACTACGTTTTTGCCTGCTACCTGTGGTCTGCGTTTGGGTCCTTCTCAGAACATCACAATTCCTTACAAACATAATGAGCAGCAATCTCAGAATTATTTGTCTGTAGCTACCCGCCACTCTCGCAGATGTGCCTCCACCCCCATGTTGGGAAATGAAAGATGTCCCCGTAGCTCATTGTTCTATGTGACTCAAGTGATTTAGACTTCTTTGATATAACTTTTTTCCTGAAATGTTGAGCAACAGTTGCTAAATTTTGACAGTTTGGTTAGAAATGAGAAATGAACAAAAACACTTTTAAATGGCATACCACGGTGTACTCGCATTGCTGACGCTGTCACAACAAATTTGACCCGGCTGCAAAAATGATCCGGGTGACGTGCTTAATGTTATACTTACATAAAATGCCTTCAGCTGTTTTAGAACGTTAAATGTGTCACCCGGATCATTTTTGCAGCCCGGATCAAATTTGTTCTGACAGCAGATTTGTGACAGCAGATTTGTTGTGACTGTGCAGATTACAGAATTTGCATAAATTAATGTGAAATTCTGCTTCCACAAGGGCTCAACACCTGAAAACCAGCTGTTCTACATCCCATTCTACAAACCCCAATTCTAAAAGAGTTGGGACAGTATGTAAAACGCACATAAAAGCAGAAAGCAGTGATTTGTACATTCTTTTTTACATATATTTAATTGAAAACAGTACAAAGAAAATATATTTAATGTTTTACCTTATCAACTTTATAGATTTTGGGAAATTCACCTCTCATTTTGTGTTTTTAATAAATTTTCTACTCTACCATGCATTTACAATGTAACGTGTTGTCTGCATCTTTGAAATGTGATCGCCTATGCAGCGCAACGGCGCCATAATTTACCTGGGTTGAGCAAACTCACGCTGATAGCCTACCTTCTGTTAGACCACAGTGCAACTAACTATATAATTTAATTCAGGCCTAATTAAACAAATTATATTTCGTATTCAATAGTGCTATTGATAAACTATTGTTCAGTCTAGAACGGAGTGTAGGCTTAGGCTACGGAGTGGTGAGCTGTAGCTATATATTCCTCAACAGCCTTTTTATTCTAACAGCACAACAAGCTTACCGGTGTCGGACTCTGTGCATGGTAACAAATATAGCCTAATATTGTACAATCTGACTGTAGACTAATGAAAGATGTTATCAGAGAAATAAACTAGATTGGATGAAAAGGTGGCCGCTATAGTCCTATATTGATACACGGAATGTCTTCGTCGCTCAAGCGAAACATTGAAACGATTTAGGAGTTGAGGCTATAATCTCAAATTGATTCAACAGGCTTATGTAGAACAGTAAATAATGTAATTTACAATGTAATATAGCCTAGCTTAACCATTTCATCAGTGAAAAAAGTCCCCTATAACGAAAAAAAATCAGCGTTAGTTTATAAGTAAATAGGTTTAGGCTATAAATAGTTTCTGATTATCAATAAAAATAATTAGTATCAGGGTAAATTATTATGTATATTTGATTACACTAGGTTAGTTAAAAAGGTCTAACCCGATAGTGGTAAATGAGAGATGTTACGTGCAGATGGTGCGGGATGGCACGCGGCATAAAGGGGATCTTGTGAATCGCTCACTACAAGACAAAAATTATAATGAACGTGATGACTACTAGTCTAGCTTCTTCACAAAATGAAAGGAAATTAGTCAAAAGAAAGGCTTAGTGAAACTATAGCTCCTGAGCGCTGACCGTCTCGTTGGACAGCGGCCAGTTGAGATAAATAGCCTCTACTAGCTAATATAGAATAGACATTATTATTTTTTATTATATTTGGACAAAATAGTGAATACAATTCGCAATGGTAGGCCATAATAAGTTAGCAAAAGGCCCGCTGTTCAATAGCCCCGCCCCCGCGCACCCCTCGATAGAATCGACCATCGGCAATGGCTAGAGGGCTCGATGGGACGATGCTGCCTTGCTCACGATGGCACAAGCCGACCATGGTTGGCTAAATGGCTATAAGTCATCAAGGAACCTCAAACCATAACTCAGCAGCCAGATATGCAGTAGATTTGGAGGGATCACTTGAAGGGTTGTTTCTCCAGAGTTCAATAGAAAAATGAGTCATGATAGCATCACCTGTTTACCTGTGGAATGTTCCAAACAGATGTTTTTTGAACTTCACTGTCTTTTTTGGTCGTCCCAACTTTTTTGGAATGTGTTGCAGGCATCAAATTTGGAATTAGTGTATATTTACAAAAATCAAAGTTGATAAAGTAAAACATTAAATATCTTTTCTTTGTACTGTTTTTTGTACGAGAGAAAGAGCAAAGGAGAGAGACAGAGAGAGAGAGAGATTTCAAATATAACACAGCTGAAAATGAACCTGTTGCTGGTGCAGTATCACAGCAGAACCTATCTGTGTGTTCTGTATGCAGAGGCCTTTCCAGCGAGTGAGAGCTTCAGGGGTTTGACACTGAGATTGTCTGGCTGCATAAAATTTATCTTCTGTAGTCCACTGCGGTGGTCTGACCGCGTTTTGAATATTAATGAGAGAGGGCTGGAGACAGAGGTAATCCCACATAGCGGGTGACCTGTCACCTCATGTCCCACGATCAACACTCAACGCAATCCTGCAATTCATTTAAAGTGTTGCTGCGCATGCATATGTGTTCATCACAGTTTCCAAAAGGCTTTCAGTTTGATTTCAATGGTAATTTGTGGATATGCGCAAATATCCATGCATAGAAAATATTCTTCCATATTAAGATGAATATTGCCATCTGAGAACGTGTTGCTTCATCTGCCCCATGTATACCTGTCCCACTGCCTCTCGGGGTGCCACGCCCACTGTTCCTCACAGACATGTGAGTGGGACAGCCCCCCTCTATCTCTGTCCTGAGGGAAGGGGGCCACCAATCAAAGAGCCTAGATTCTCTTTTGATGGGATTTCATGCTATTTTTGCCATCTCTCCAGGGGCTGCTGTACAGCTGGCTGAGGTGTCTCAGCAGAAGAGTTTGATGAAACAGGAGCTGGAGAGGAAGGCATCACAGATGTTTGCTTGAGGGATGCCTTCCAACATCAGAATATCAGAATTCCTCCGTATCGGGTTATCGACCTTCTTTTCTGTGCCCCAGGGCTGATGGACACTATCACTATATGTGAGGGAGTGTGAGTAGTATGAGCATTAGTGAGCATCTGTGTGTGCATACATACATGCATCTGTGTGCGTGTATATGTACGTATGTGTGTGTGCAGGGGCGTAGGTTTGTTTGTTTCCAGTTTTGGTAGAGACTGTATTTGGTAGGGACTGTATGCGAGCGCACGCAAAATTTTGCACTAATTTGAGAGCAAATATTGTTTTTGAGCTACAAAGAGAGCATCAGATGATCCCGATGACTATTTCTTTAATTAACCTCAACTTAGTATGCATTTGGCCTACATGTGCACTTGCTGCATACAAATTGAAAACAAATTTGATCGTGTTATGACTAACATTAGCAGTTGTGCTAGCTAATGTCATTAGAGCTGTTAGCTAGATAGCTAACGTTGGCTAACTAAAGTTTGCACGCTCGATTGCATTATGACCAATAAAGTAACACTTAAACATCGTACGCATCCATATTTACGGTATGCATCACAAACATATATACATCATTAATAAACAGTAGTAAGCGGCTACATTCAGAATTTTACCTTAAAGGTGGGAAAGAGGTTGCCGTCTTCGTCAACTGACAACTGTAATGAGGAAAGTTTGAGACTGAAGTAGTTAATGTAATAATATAATAAATAAGAGATTGATTCAAGTAGTTAGTGTAGCTAATAATGTAAATAAGATCAAGATTGATTCTATACTGTATATCATAATACTGATACTCATTTCAACATTGAATATGATACAACCTGTACAATTAATTATGTATATAATTATATATAATTAATTAAACACAGTTGCGCAATCAGATCTGTCTCTTAAGGTAAAGGGAATCGTAGCGTAACAGTAGTTTAATTTAAATCCCAAAACAGATTACTAAAGCTAACGTTAGCTGAGTAGAGAGAAAATATAACTAGTAGCCTAGTGATTTAGCTGTCGCTGTGTACGTCGCTGATGAACCGCCGCTCTGCTGCTGAAAAGCTTGCAGGGCTGTGACTGACAGCTCGTGGCACTCACTGGGAAAGAGGCGAGGGAGGGACAGACGAGTCAGTCCAGGTTGTTGACTATGGCAGATAATAGGATAGCTTGCTAATAGGTTATTGATGCAGCTGTCAACCAGATCTGCGCTTTCAGAAGACCGCGATGAATTTTTGAATTATACTACGCCTATAAAACTACAGTTCTCACTCTGCAATTTATGGTAGGAACAATTCTTGTTTCTGTGATATTGGTAAGGACCTAGCATCCCTACTAAAAACTAATGTGGAGCTTTCACTCAAGAAAGCGAACTACCCCTTTATACATGCTAAGAAAATCATGTTCACGTAGGCTATTGAAACAATAATTTATTTTTAAAACATTTGTACAAATGAGCATTCGCCGTTTTCCCTTGCTTACTTTTGTCATGGTTTCTCAGCCTGCTCTTCTCTCATTGCCCACTTCCCTGGGGAGCGCTCGTGTTGCGTCTCTTCTCTTTGTTTACCTTGTCCGTTTCGTGTTTGGGGTTTTCAGCTCTGTGTGTTCACCTGTTCCGTGTTTCCTGTCATTATTTAAACCTCGCGTCACCGTTGTTAGACGCTTCCTTATTGCCAATCTTTTGACAAGGAAAGCCGGTAATTTTCGGACATTAAGCGTCGACCGTATTACCTCAACTTGTTGTGGCTCCACGGGACAAGGGTGCATATGTTCAAGAGTTTGCTAGAAACTTAGATTAGGCTAGTCGTTTCTATCCTGTCTCTTTTTTTCCACCCCTGTCTTCTGTCTTTGACAGATTGTCTTCGCCGTCTCTATTACCTCTTGTTTATGTGTTTCGGCTCCCTCGTTGTGAGCTATAGGGTTTTTCATTGTTGTTTTGCTTTAACATCTAGTTAAGAGTTTTTCGCCCTCTTCGGGTCGCTTTGATTTGTAGCGGTCTCTCTCCTGGTGTGGAGAGTTATTATTTTATTCGTATTATTGTTATTCCCTGTTTGCGGGGTTTCCTCCCTGCTCTGTGGTGTTCAGTTGAGCACTTTTTGATCCTCTACTGTTGCGTTTGGTCCTTCGTTCCCACGCTACCCCTGACAACTTTAGCTACAGTCGATGCACTTTTGGTTTAGAAGACACCACGTTTTTTTCTCCAAAATCTCTCGTATTAGGAAATCAAGTACTTACCAGTAGCCTATATTCAGCTACCGCTGTTTTATGATTAACCCTGAAGAATTTATTTTGTTACATTTCGCCAAAGTCCCGTAGGCTACAGTCGACATTTCCACAGCGACCTCCCGTCGCACTTAGCGCTGAAATACGTTGCTGTTGTTGTGTAGTAAATACACACACGCTTTTGTGTGTTTTTTTTAAACGTATTTAAATACATTAGGCGACGTATGTTGTGGTTATTATATCCACTGTATGTGACTATTCTGAAATAAATGTGTTCTGTTGCAAATTTTCTTCTTCAATTCAAACTTTAAACCATGGATGTGCAGGGAATATTTTTTGAGCAAACAGCATTATGTTTATTGCATGTTTTATATTTAATCCCACCAAATTAAGAAACGTCATACAAGATGAAAACGGTTAATTGGTTATTAAGAGACGTCAAATACTGAATGGGGTCAAATTGCCCCAAACCTAATAGGAGGGTTAAATGGGCCAAGCATAAAGTGGCTGGTTACCATAATGGTCTTTAATACGACTTGGCCAAGGACTGAACTAACAGTCTTCCAGTGTCAAGACCAACTCTTCACCTAAGGGCTAATGATGCAGAATTTCTCTCTTGTTGATGTGTTAGTGAGTGTCATGACAGTTTCCCAGCACAGGTCATTAACACAGAACCTGGGGGAACAAAGATACCCCCTCCTTGCTTCTGAGGGGGTGCAGAGTGTGCCGATTGGCTGAGGTAGACAGGGTTGTGTCCTCTGTTCTCCATGCTGATCTCCTGTGTCACTAAGCAGACGGGTATTTATTGCAGCACTTTATCTTGAAGGCACAGTGGCAATCCTCTCATTTGTTTTTGTTTGGTTCGATTGCCCTCTGAGCTCAATAAAAAACCTTTGCTTCCCAGTGTAATGTCTTCTAGCTCTATTACAAATGGCAGTCATTCCACTTAATTGCTTGGGTTCTAAATTACAAGAGTATGCCAGAAGCTCCCAGAAATACTGTTATTAAAGTGTTTCTCATGTCTGGAAATGTTTTTCTCATTTTGTGTGCTTTGTGCTGTGTGTTAGTATTGTGTATACCATTCTCATTCAGCTGTCCCACAAACATAAACACTGATACCATTGATACCATTGATAGCATTCAGAGGCTATACACAAAATGAAATGTGGACAGCCCCTGGAGAACCACTGTTATTGCTATAGAAACTGAATGAAGTCAAATCATATTACTTAATGGGGTGTTTTAGCAGTTCACTGGCCCGGTGATTTGTGTGTTTATCGGCTTTATTGGACATTTATGCAGGTGATCAGGATTAATGATACTTGCTAGTGCTGTTCACAGTTAAAAGTTATAGGCTTGTTTTTTGGGATAAATGCTCTTTGTATTCAGTGCAGATCCACAGAGTCTACAGCTTTGATCCCAAAAATACTAGTTTTAATGCAACTGACTGGGCTTTTCAGGCTGGTGATAAAGGAATTGTTCATAAGGTTGTAGGTTTGTGTCCAAGTTAAGGCATTGCTGTTGCACCCTGAGCAAGAGCGCTGAATATAAATGGCTTCAGTACCCTACTAACACAGTTCTGGTGCTGATACGTCCCTGCAATATCACTTTTGCAATGTACAAGATCCCAGTAACATAAAAGTGAAGTTCCCAATGTCATCGCCAAGATGTTGGGTAACAAACGTTCTCAGACTATATATACAGTGCCCTCCACAATTATTGGCACCCCTGGTATAGATGAATAAAAAGGGTTATAAAAATTCACCTTTTGGTGAATTAGCTTAATCTCACACTGACAAAATTAGAAAAATCCAACCTTTAATTGAAGTTAATTTATTCAGAGAAAAAATACCTCATCAAGAAATAATTTTTTTTAACAAAACCACGTGTGCCACAATTATTGGCAATTCTTATGAACAAAATGTAACTGAAGCATTTTTTCCATTTATATTTTACTTTTTAAAGTTGATCAGAGTGTTTAGGAACTTTCAAGCAGTAATTCATGACTTTCTGTTTCACTGGGGTATAAATATGAGGTGACACATAGGCCATATTCCCTTATTCATACATCAACATGGGAAAGATAAGAGAACACACAAATCAAATGAGGGAAAAGTGTGTTGAGCTCAGTGCCGTGTCCCCACATAATGTTGTGGGGCTATTTGTCCTCCAAAGGCCCTGGGAACCTTGTTAGGGTACATGGCATCATGAAATCCATAAAATACCAGGACATTTTTTATCTGAATCTGGCTGCCTTTGCCAGGAAACTAAAACTGGGTCGTCGTTGGATCTTCCAACAGGACAATGATCCGAAGCATATGTCCAAATCAACACAAAAATGGTTAACTGAACACAAAATCAAGCTTCTGCCATAGTCATCTCAATCCCCTGACCTAAACCCCATTGAAAACCTGTGGGCTGAGAGCTAAAGAGGAGAGTGCACAAGAGAGGACTTAGGACTTTGGATGATCTGGAGAGATTCTGTAAAGAGGAATGGTCTCAGATTCCTTGCTCTGTATTCTCCAACCTTATTAGATGTTACGGGAGACTCAGTGCTGTTTTATTGGTAAAGGGTGTCACGTCCCGTGCCTCTGTGTCATAATTCAGTTCCTGGTTTTTCAGTTTCTATGTGTTTTCTGTATTTGTATTCCATTCCACGTTTTCCCTTTCCCCGATGCATGCCTCCGCTTCCCGCATCTGATATGTGTTCATGTGTTATCGTCTCACATCTCTCGTTCCTCGTTCTGTGCCAGATCGTCTTGTGCCCTGCATACTTGTCATGACATGCTTGTGTCATTACTTTCCAGCGTTTTCTCCTGCATTCTCCTTGCCTGTTCCGAGTTTCTGTCTCCAGTCCTGTGTTGTCCCATCTTGCTCCTGTTCTCCTGCCTGTCTTGCCTGTCCCCATCCAAGCCCAGCTCCAGCTCTTTGCCCTTCTATTCTCCAGCCCCACGGATTGATCTCCCGGTTCCGACCCCTGCCTGTTCTGAGACTTCACCCTGCCTTCACTGCATTTTTCTGGTTGCTTGGACTGTGACCCCTGCCTGGACTTGATTCTGCCTATCCTGTATTGCACTGTTTGCTGGACTTTCTGTCAACTCTGAATAAAGCCTGATTACAACTACATGTTCCGATCGGTTCTCCTAGCAAAAGGAGGTTGTACAAAGTATTAAATGCAGAAGTGCCAATAATTGTGGCACACATGGTTTTGTTAACCTGTTAAGCCCTAGGGTGCTGGGAAGCCTCGTCTTTTAGAAACATTGGGGGGAAAAAACACCACCACAACATTTTATGAACTTTTTACAAGCAGTTATTTATGGTACCGTTCTACTGGACCCAGTACAGGGTCCGTTGGGCTCAAAAGCTTAAAGTGATAGTCAAGGGATTCTAAAAACTCCTAATAACATTACATTACATTACATTACAGTCATTTAGCAGACGCTTTTATCCAAAGCGACGTACAGTAAGTGCATATAGAAAGGTCATCGAAGTAACTACAGAACAGATAAGAAAGCACATTCTTCCCATACAGTATCAGCTATCCCTAGTAACGAACACAGTGCAGTTCACAGTGAACTGGGTAAATCATCTCTACTACAATTATATTCTAAATAGTATAAACTTGAGTACACAGTTCAACAAGAAGACATACCATGAGGTCCTAGATAAGTATTAGTCCAGGTGGAGCCTGAAAAGGTGTGTTTTCAGGCCACGACGGAAAGCAGGCAGGGTTGGTATTGAGCGTAGGGGAATGGGAAGTTCGTTCCACCACTGGGGAGCTAGGGTGGAAAAGCTCCGCAGTCTGGAGGAGCGAGTGCCATTGACACGGAGGGGGGGAAGTGCGAGGCGCCCTGCTGTAGATGAGCGAAGTGGTCAAGCAGGAACATAGGTCTGGATCAGGTCCTGCAGGTAGACGGGGCCTGTCCTATTAGCTGCAGTGTGGGCCAGGGTCAGAACTTTGAACCTGATCCTAGCTGCAACTGGCAGCCAGTGGAGTGACCTCAACAAGGGGGTGACATGTGAAAATTTCGGGAGGTTAAACACAAGCCGGGCAGCTGCGTTCTGGATCAGTTGAAGAGGGAGTATGGCGCAGGCTGGTAAGCTTGCGAGCAGGGAGTTGCAGTAGTCCAGGTGTGAGGTGACCATAGTCTGGACCAGAAGCTGGGTGGAGTAGGTGGTCAGGTACGGTCGAATCCTCCTGATGTTGTACACAGCATATCACAAAAGGATGTATCCACTACACACCCACCAAATATCTTTTCAAGAAAATGTGAATAGGTATATTAATATACATCTCAAAGTCAGCTAATAAACACAGTCTTGAAAGGACTCCGGATTGTAGGGGTGTGGTCTAAATCTACACCCTCAACCTGAGTGCCATTGACGTTATCCAGCCCTACATGTTTGAACCACAGAACTGTATCCGGCGAGGAATTAATGCAATCAATTCAAAGTAAAATACAGTGCCCTGCTATCAATAGATAATAGACAAATAAGCAAGCTTGCAATCAAAGTTAAGTTAACTTAAACGCTAAGCAGAGTACTGCAACCGTTTGATCTAACGTTAGTCTATTTAAAGCAAGGCGACGTTTCACCACATGCATGTTTCACACAAATCAGTAAAATAATGGTAGGTTTTATTGAGTTTTTAAAATCAATTTAAAGGCCCATTAATTCATTTCGATTGCTAATCGAACGAAAATTACGTGCTTGGCAACTAAGTACTTCAGTGGATAATGGTTCTCGTCGTATTTTTGTTACTGTAACCAGCCCCTGAACAATACGACAAAACCATTTTCAAGGCATGGTTTATTTGGCAAAATTTAAACTATCTATTATTTTCTATATATTAACTGACGAATGAGCAGTGCGCCAAGTAAAATCGACGTGTGAGCGATTAGTTGAGCTGTAGTGATCCATGCTGAGCTGTGCAAGGAGCAAGCTAATGTTACTAGCTAGCACCACGGAGGGATGGATAAAAAGGTGAAAGATTGGTAGAGGGATCAAATTGGTATAGGGATAAGGAGAGCGGGAAAAAATAAACACTTTCTAACTATTCCAAATCCAAATGCTGATAATGTAGACAACTATTCTCAAGGGCAAACAAAACAAGCGTTTGGTTCAGACATCAAATTTTTTCATGGAACAGGACGGTTTTATTTGCCTCAAACTATAGGAGGAGTTATGTAATGAGATCAAAGTATGTATTGATTGAGTTTTGATGTCTACGTCACCATGGACCCATTTCGACTCCACCCTTTTTTTCAGCATACAGAAATAAAGAGATATAGATAGATTGAAATTTAACGAGATTGCAATGGAATTTATTCCTCGCACTTTATTGGTGCTCAATACATACCGTAATAGCCATAAATAACGTGGTTATAAGCATATTACAAATTTTTCTTGACCGTCACTTTTTTTTTCTCATAATAAATTTACTTCAATTAAAGGTTGGATTTTTCAGTGTGAGATTAAAAGAGAAGTTCAGTATTTAGCATGTTAAGCCCTGTTAAAAGGTTATTTACGATCATATACAACGGTCCAAGGTCCATATCAACATTTTGAAAAACTTGAGATATATTGTTTATTGCTCATGTCACAGCTAACTTGCACAATGGATCTGGATGTGCATAATAGAAAATCCTCCAAAAAACACCACTCGTTTTCAATGACGGGAAACTCACCAAGTGGTTATTGGTGTCCGTTGATGTTCTGACACAAAAATCGTTGCAAAATATGCTTTGTATCTGGTTTTATTTATCATTTTATTAAATCTATTGACACCAACGAAGGTTTAGATATACATCCGGAAACCGGAAATACTTCTTAATTGTTTTGGAAAGTTTCAAATTCAAACTCAGCCAAGACCTCCCAAAATTTCAAGCAGAAGTTTACAAACGTATGGCTGTACGGCGACTGAAAATAGTTCTATAAATCTTTAAACGGTAAATATATCAAGACTGCAAAGTTTGTCAAAATGTTGATATGGACCGTTGTATATGATTGTAAATAACCTTTTAACAGGGCTTAACATGCTAAATACCGAACTTCTTCTTTAAGCTAATTCACCAAACGGTTAATTTTTTATAACTATTTTTACTCATCTATACCAGGGGTGCCAGTAATTGTGGAGGGCACTATATATATATATATATATATATATATATATATATATATATATATATATATACAGGCGGGTGATAAATGAAAGAAAGATTCTACATAAAGCATCTTAGTAAGGTGTTGGTCCACCACGAGCCGCGCTGAACAGCTTCAATGCACCTTGGCATAGATTCTACCTCTAGCCGCATAGATTCTAGTCTCTGGAACTCTACTGGAGGTATGAAACACCATTCTTCCAAAAGATATTCCCTCATTTGTTGTTTTGATGATGGTGGTGGAGAGCGCAGTCTAACATGTCAGTCCAAAATCTCTCATAGGTGTTCAATTGGGTTGAGACTGCGAAGGCCATAGCATATGATTCACATCATTTTCATACTCATCAAACCATTCAGTGACCCCTCATGCCCTCTGGATGGGGGCACTTTCATCATGATAGAAGTGTTTCATCATAGGATAAAGGCACTTAGAATAATGTCACAAATTTTGCGGTCTCCCTCAGTGGAATGAAACTTGACATGGTCCCTGAATTGGTGAATGAATAATTGCGGAAGATAACTGTACGGGAGACAAGGTAGGAGGTTGATTCCACCCAGCCCCCTGTTACGAGGCGATAGTGTGTGGTTTTATTTTGTTTGGTGGATGCGAGCGTTGTGTGTTCTGTGTGACAGCGAAAACACTTACCTGTTTGACGGAGAAGTGGATGAGGGACTGCGAGCCGGGGACAGCACCCCTTGCTCGACCACCTCAGAGGGCAGCTGGGCAAGCTATTCTGTGGTATGGGTGATCACGAGTGTGCGAGTCTAGAAGACCTTCTTTATTTATACACTGAGTGAAGAGTGGCGTGTGACTTTTGAGCGTTTGGTGTGTGGTGTTGGGGCTGTAGGAGGGAAAATTCTGCGCTGTCTGGCGGAACCTCAGTGCGGTGGGAGGGGGAGACAGAGAGGGGATTGGTCTTGTCTTTTGTATGCCAACTTGTTTTTATCATGACTTGTGAAATAAAGAATTAATTTTTACCTTTTACTCCGTGGTTTGGTGTACTGTCTTGAGAGGGTGAGTTGCCTGCAAAAACCAGTTTAAGGGATATGGAATCAGGATTGCGGTTCCGCAGCCTGACATTTCCGATTACAATAACTTTGTATTGATTTGCAGTGACCCTTCCCTCTAAGGGGACAAGTGGACCCAAACCATGCCTGGAAAATGCCCCCCACAGCATAACAGCGCATTTCAGCAACCTTTCTAATTATACATATTCTGAAATTGAGATTGGTGTGTAATTAGACTGGTTGCTGAAACAGTAACTCAAAGAAAGGACACCTCCTTTTCATCGATGTAGCAAAAAAGATAATGTGGAATTAGTGGCCACATTAGCCATGCTCCCAATGAAAAAAGAGGTCATGTATCTCAATGGGACTCGCCTGGATAAAAAGGATACATTAATAAAGTGGTAGGATGCACAGAATCACTTCTTTACTTACTCCCTTCCTTACTCCTTTCTTCATTAATTTCTTTCTTTCCCATTTTACGCACTCCATAAGGAGAAGTGCCGCTCCGTGCTGCTCTGTATAAAACAGCGGGTGGCAGCTGTAATGGCCAGTATGTTGTAGCTGCTGCACTGTCTGTAAGTGATATTAGTGCTACTTGTTGCTCTGCTGCTATTAGATGAAAAGAAACTCTGCCCTATCATCTTGTCCTTTTTCCTTTTGTGTTCCTTAACTGTAGGTCATGGAATGAATCCCACCCACTCTTGATAAAAAGGCTGTATAAACAGTATAGTTAATGACATATATTGTATGCTCAACCAAAAGGTAAACTGATATTATTTCGCACTAAAAAAAAAATTATATTGTAAGTTATATTTTTTCCAAAAACATATGTCACAATTATTAAAACCCCTGTTTTCAGTCCTGTGTGCAATGTGCACCCACCCTTCACAAGGATTTCATACAGAATCTTTCACACAGAATTCAGATCTATATATACTCCTCAAAAAAAGTTTGGAAACGTTATTTCGGTCGATTATTCCCCCCCCCCTAATAATATACAATTTTGTATGTTATTTATATCGTTTGGAAAGCCTGATTAGTCACTTTTACACGAAGTACAACTTGTAAGGATCATCATTTCGTGGAAGAGCAACACAGCACACTAAGTGGGGTGTGTAAAAAAAAAAAAAAAAAAAAATCCCAATCCCCTCTTCTTCTCTTCTTCTTTTCTCACTCATTTTTTTTCTGCTGTGGCTGGCAGGTGTGCACCAGTGTGTGGTGTGACCTGCACCACCGAGGACCATGGGATGCCATCCACAGCCATCCCACAGTGTGGCATGTGACCAGTGTGAGAGGAGGAGAGGCCAGGTGTTGCGTATGGCTGGCTGTTGTCCACACTCCACCCTGACTCCACTTGATGAATGAAAAAAAAAAAAAAAAATAAAAAAAAAATATGTTTTTTGTTTTTTTGTTTTTTTTGTGTTATCTGTGGTCCAATCATCAAACCAAAAACCAACAACTCAAACCAAAGAGAAAATATATAGAAGGGGAATTTTTTTTTTTTTTTTTTTTTTTTTTTTTTGGCACGGTTTTTGGTTGTTAGCTGTTCACGTCACGCACGATCCAATACAAGTTGTACCTCCTTGTAAAAGGTTCTGACTTGGCAGGGCAATCCAAAAAAAATAAATATAAATTATAAATTATTATATTAAAAGAGGAATAATAATCGAATCGAAATTTTTTTTTTTTTTTTTTTTTTTTTTTGTACATACTGTATATATAATGAGAATGTGCCTCATGTATTAATCTTACATTCTATGGCATTGTGCAATCAAAGTTGTACTGAGGTTGACGGGGTTGTGTCCTCTTTATACTTGGGAATAATGGCTATATACGTTTTGACCCTAAAACTTTGAACTCTGCCGGAACATACTGTTGAATTTTAAAACCCAAGGGAGGTTGCTCAGAATCATTTATTTGCTTTATAAATGAGCTACATTATGCACGTAGCCACCGTTATAATGGGCCCTGTCAGTCTGTTTTTAAAGAATGTGAATATAAAATCTTATGTGCCAGAAAATGAACCTGAGATGTTAGAAGCTATGGAAATCTGATGTCAGGGTAACCTTACATCTTAATTTATTCTCGCTCTCTCTCTTTCTTTCTCTCTCTATTTTGTGCTCTCCTTATGAAAGACAAGGGGCATACAATGATGTGGTGTGAATTGTTCGGCTCTCACCTTTCATCAGCTAGACCCATCACATATCTGAACTAAAGGAATACAATTACTGACTTGTTTTGATGTGTGTCTCTTCCTTTATTATTTAAGCCAGTAAAACGGAATGCATAGATAGTCTATGGTCTAATGGAGATACATTTTTTAAGTGCTGTTCAAACCTGTCCCATTTATCCTCGCCAGACTGTGATTCAACAATCGGGATCCTCTGCTTAAAATGAAGTCTTCTGCCCTTTCAAACAATATGTGTGCACAATAAACCAAATATGTGACAATTCTGTAGTTCACCACAATTACTACAATAGTACATTATTCAGGTATTTATCAGTCTCTCTGTAGAGTAATTTGCATTGCATGTCTGAACAAGAAACAATTTCAGCACAAAATGTAATTAGATTTATTTATTTTTTTAAAATGTATTTTTAACTGAAAGTACATGAAACGTATGCCCTGTATTCTGTTATGCACCCAGACTGCTGATGGGTTCTTTATTTATTTATTTTTCAATATATCCGTGTTTTGAACATTTTATTTAAATATTTTGTAAAATCTGATCCTGGAGGCATGGCAAAGATGTACTCAGAGAATAGTGCAAATGATATTTAGAACGAATGGTATTTGAAGGGTCTGTCACAGAATTGCTCAGGCTTGTCGAGGGATCTATTATGTGGTGCCATCAGGTGGTAAGAAAAGGTACTGTTTTAGGAGTCTTTTCCCGTTACAATTACCAATTTTTCATCAGCTGACCATACGCTACATCACGATAATGCATAATGTAGGCCTAGTCTCGCGAAGGCCATATAAACACAAAGTCTGGTCCATAGACTTGCCTAACGCGGTAAAGAGCCGCCCACTTTGACAAGATGGTGCCTTTGATTGACATGCTATATAATCAACCACAGACCGTCTATGTTCCGTGACGTATTGAGGCGCTACAGAAGGCGGTCGATTCAAAACAGCGCAACAAGAAAAACAGACCTGCGTGAAACAAATGTACACAAATGGCATGGCGATCTCCAGTAAAACAGTCACACCGAAGAAATGTCATCAACTTCAAAAAAACTTTCTTCAATCAAGCTTTAAGCTCTTGGTCCGAAACACTCATTGTTCTTGATGGATTTGCAGCATTCGCTAGCTACCGATTAGTTAGCACAACTTGCTTCCCGGCGAACTCATAAAACCTAATGCACCGCGTCTTACCGAAAATATGCACACACCGTGATTGACAGTGCTGCTAGCCAATGAGTGCTTACTGTCAGAAGTCCTAACCAGCTTATGCAAGCCTATAGAGCTCCGTAGTACCGCCCCCTCCTATCCCTGTCTGGTCCCTTGCCGGAAGCCATTACCTGCCCCACTTTTTTTATTTTTTATTTTTAAAAAAAATAATTATAGCACTCACACCATTCACTTACACATTCATACCTATGGGCAATTTAGAGTCTCGAATTAACCTAGCTGGCATGTTTTTGGACTGTGGGCGGAAGCCCACGCAGACACGGGGAGAACATACAAACTCCACACAGAAAGGCCCTCGGCCGGGATTCGAACTCGGTACCTTCATGCTGTGAGGCAACAGTGCTAACCACTGTGCCACCGTGCCGCTATTACCTGCCCCACTTCGGGATCTTTCAGTCACCCTTATGACGCTACTATGGCATTGTATATTGTATATTGTATGACCAAACTTTGACATACTGTATATGTGATACAAAGTCCATTATATACTCACCACCACCACCACCATTATATACTCACAAATTTGAATCGTATACGTCACATGGCGCTGTAATGTCTATTCTATTCTATTCTATAATTAACAGTTTGAGAAACACACTATCCAGAATAGAATACATTTTCCGCTTGGGAACTTCAGTTGTTTGTTTGTGTGTTGTGGGTCTGCCTCACTGTCTATGTCTTTTTTGTTGTTGCTGGTACTACAACTGAAGTTCCCTAGCGGGAAATAAAAGTTATTCTATTCTATTCTATAATTAACGGAGTTTGAGAAACATAACTACACTATCCAGAATCCCCGGTCATACATCGCCGGCTCCAGCTTCTGCTAGGTAACGCAGTACCGACCGCTCTGCTAGCAAAAATGGCTATCACTCGGTCTGCTCTTGTAACTTATTATGGAAGTAGCTACCGGCCAAAAAAGTAGCTACTGGCCGCTCTGTCTTATTATGGAAGTGAAACTAAGAGTATCAACAAGGGCGAGAATCACTATCAGTCTGGCCATGTCGAAAGTGTCAGCTTTATGGCTTTAACTTCAACAGTGTTTCAAATTACCATTTTTATAAATTATTTTTAAATGTGACAAACCCTCTCTTGGGTGTTTTGAATTGGTAGCTGCCTGAATATAGAAAAAGAAAATTTTCAGTCCATTGACTCCCATTGTATTTTTTCCAAAAAGTGGCACCAGATGTTCGTCACCAAAGTGGGCGGGACTATGGAGCTCTATTAATCAGTGCGTCAAAGCGGCTGAGGCTGAGACTAAATCAAATCAAATCAATAATTTAAATTACATATTGACATAATTTGCACTGAAATGTCATGTTGTCAAATGTTGCTTTATAAAAAAAAAAACAAGCAAGGAAAAAAACAACGCATTAGCCTGTTCGCCCTGCAAGTTAAACAAGCGAGATGGAAAGAGTAAGTAGGCCTATCGCGTTGTTGAATAGGCCAATAAAACTTCAGGGAAATTAGTCGTTAGGAACCATACCAAAGATTTATTTTCCCCCTTTGGCATGCACGGCATCTAGTTTAGCATGAAAAAAATATCACATTGCACCACTATCCAACGTGTTCCTATTTGTAATTCGCAGGTTCATTTCGAGTACCTGTCTAGTTAATTCCTTCTTTGTCATGGTTCTAAATGTCTGTGACTGTTAAATCTGTTCATTATCAACATGGAAAAGACCATTCCCATCTCTCATACATAGAGAACATAATGGAATACACGGTTCAATGCACTAGCGCCATACGGCGGCTCCGCACTGAATGGACTCAAAATGGCTTCAAATCGTGAGTTGTCGCTACTCTCTCTATCAAGGGACTCTAGCTGAGACTAGCCTAGGGCCGTGTCCGAATCAGCACTCTTCCACATTGTTGAGTAGCCTTAGTGAGTAGATTGGGAGAGAAAGTTGTAGAGTACGCAAACATTTTTCTAATTGCAGTGTACTTGAAATACCCGGACAACATACTTACTTCTGGGGTTTCGCTGAATACAATCGGGAGAAGTACACAAACATTTTGGTCACATAAATATGACGTGAAGCTTCGTTTTAAAAAAATGAGGTGCAGCTTCGCTGTCGTTTACCTTCAAATACAACAAAAACAACATGTAACATGGCAGCGCAAAGGTGGGGCACAGGGTTGCCAGATCTTGCAAAGACTTTCCAGCCAAATGGCAACTCAAAACTAGCCTAAAATATATTTTTTAACTGAAACCAATGTATTTGAAAAATAAATAATCATATTTTTACTTTTTAAAATAAGTGTGTGCTTTGCGACTTTAAATTTTTACCCATGACTGCACTTTGAAAGTCCCAATTTAGCTGTAAAACCGTGGACATGGCAACACTGTTGGGATGTCTTATGATCTGCTTACGACGCTTCCACAGTGCGGTTGTAAAATAGTATGGCGGATATTTTTTGCAGACTGCTAAACAGTGCACATTAAACAGCACACTTCGGCCAGTGCACTGTACGCAGGAGACAGGGCGCAGTAGATAGAGCTCTGATTCAGACAGCCTGGGCCTCGAGGCCTGTTTCTTCAGCCTACTCTTTACTCGTAATTTTACTAGGCTACTGCTTTCCTTAAATAATTAAATATATTAAAGTGTGAAATTGTGCTTATTATCTCAAGTGTTTTCTAGGCTTATGTGTTTTTTTTTGTTTTTTTTACAGAATACAGATATTATAAATTATTTTCCCAAACACGAGAAAAAAGTCACTAAACAGTGCACATTAAACAGCACACTTCGGCCAGTGCACTGTACGCAGGAGACAGGGCGCAGTAGATAGAGCTCTGATTCGGACACAGCCTGGGCCTCGAGGCCTGTTTCTTCTGCCTACTCTTTACTCGTATTTTACTAGGCTACTGCTTTCCTTAAATAATTAAATATATTAAAGTGTTAAATTGTGCTTATTATCTCAAGTGTTTTCTAGGCTTATGTGTTTTTTTTTTTACAGAATACAGATATTGTAAATTATTTTCCCAAACACAAGAAAAAAGTCGATACCAATTTATTAAAATCATTCATTACAAATATTCTGGCCTGGTCATGGTCTACTGTTTGTCTCCAGTCCAGTAGAGGGCGCCGGATCAATCGAGCGTTTTAAATTTTGTGTGCGTGAATGCTTTGCGCTTTGGTTGCCGCTGGGAAATATTAATGGCGGAATTATAAAAAAAAACAAAAAACACTCAGGGTTCATATAGCCGGTTGCGCTTATATATTTGCTTATTCTCTGGATAGCTAGTTGTAAAATAAACGCTTGGTTATTTATCTTGCTACTGTAGTAGGAAAGTAGTTTTCACTGCGGATTTATTAGCAAACTGACCTACCTAGTTAGCTGGGTATCTTAAATTAGTACCAAGGACAGGTAACGTTACGTAGCTAGCTAATGATAGCTGGCTAACTTCATTCGTAATTTTGACAGAAATGGCAGACAACAATACAGGTTAGGACCAATTAATTTTAACACTGCACTGTGGGAAGTCATGAATAGTTAGTATAGCTGCGATCAGCAAGTTTGGCTAACCAGCTGAGTTGTGTACGTTATCGTTTAATTTACTTGCTAACTTAGCTCATCATCTCATTTGTATGTATTGGCAGATTGTTAAAATGTTAGTTATCCAACGTTAGCAACTGTTAATCCAAGTTAACTTGCTTGTTACTGTAACGTTACAATAAACCTATGGCAGCTGGGTTAACGTTTCCATATAGCCTAACGTAAGACATATAGCTAGGAATATAGACGGCTTACTTTAAACCATTTAACGTTAATCTCAGAGAAAAATGTAGCTACCGTAACTTTAACATTAAGACGTTGAGGTATCACGCTGTTTTTCAAGCAATGTAGCTTCTGCTTGTTGGTAAACAATTAACGTTAGCCCCTAGCGTACTAACGTTATGTTGTCTAGTCTTATATTAGCAAGATGGGTCATCTTACCTTTCAATGAAGTGTAACGTTACGAGTATCTCAGTTTTACGTCCTTATCACTATTGGGATGTTCAATTAATATATGTATAAAATGCATTGGTACTGCAATTCAGTGCACCAGATTAAGCAGCTATTTCTGGGTAGCCTATCACACCGTTAACTATTTATTGTTCTGCAATTTAAAACGCAGTTACAAACTTGTGTAATGTATTATTTTAACAGAACAAACATCCGAAATGAAGCAGGATAATCATACGTCTACTGGGAGCACAGACCAAGAGAAAGAGCTGGCAGTTAACGCGGTTGATGCTTTTTCGGTGGGTAACATAACTGCTGATTTTATACGTTTGACAAGGGTCTTGTAGGGTGTAGGGAAGCAACCGAACTAGATAAAAAGTTAGAACTTTCTTTTACAAAAAATATTTCCATCTCATATAACAAAGCCAGCCCTTTCTGTGGCGTTGAGGGCACTTAAAATAAAGTATTTTCTCTCTGTTCACAGTCTGGAAACTACGACGACTCACTGAAGCATCTCGAAACCTTACAAGACTTAAACAAGGAAGATTATAAAATAGCAATGAACAAGGCCATAGCAGAATTTTACAAAAGTGGCCAAACTACCACGGACACCTTAAAACAGACACTGCTAACAATGAAAAACCAGGTGATACAATATCTGAAAATAAATTATTACTTTGCACAAAAAGGATATCACAAATGAAATGGGTGGCAGTGTGGCATGATGGTTAGGGAACTGGACTTGCAACTCAGAGGTTTGTAGGATCTATTCTAGGTGGGGCACTGTCGTTGTATTCTTGAGCAAGGTACTAAACCTCAATTGCTTCAGTAAATAGCCAGCTGTATGAATGAGTTGTATGTGTGTATGAAGAAGGTACACTGGATAAAAGCATTGCCAAATGCCTAAGATGTAAAAGAACACTAATAATTTGCAAACGTATGTGGCAGCGGAGTTGCTGTAGAGTACTTTCAAGGGATGCAGCACCATGATGTGGTAAGAGAGTACTCACATTTACTGTTTTTTCCCTATAAGGTCCATAAAACTGTTGAAGACATTGATGGTTTGGATGATGTTGAAAATAGCATCCTTTACTACAATCAAGCGATCATACACTACCACCTGAGGCAGTACTCCGAGGCAATTGTGATTGGGGAAAAGCT
Source organism: Ilyophis sp. 1 JC-2022 (assembly GCA_022702515.1). NCBI lineage: Eukaryota > Metazoa > Chordata > Actinopteri > Anguilliformes > Synaphobranchidae > Ilyophis > Ilyophis sp. 1 JC-2022. The sequence goes on from CM040406.1 coordinate 98,364,291, forward strand.
CTACCAGTTCTTGGAACCTTTTGGTATGTTTTGTAAGCATATGAAGTTAAATGCAAATGCTAGGTGCTCGTTGATTGAATGTAGATTAAAAAGGGAAATTAGATGTCAAAAAGATGATCATTCACCTTCATTGTATAACAGTAGATATCAATGAAGGGAGAGTGTTTGAACTCAGGTTAGTAGTTTTGGTCATGCCTGAAAAAGGGTTTAATTCTTGCACTGAGTGACTGATGATGGCGTTTGAAGTACAGCGGGTGAAGCAGGGCGACAGTGTGGCATGGCTTGATGGTGTCATTTGTCCTAGAAGAGAGGTTTGCTCAGGCAGTGTGCCTCCTGCTCGTGGATCTGTATCTGCTCACCTTCCAGCCGGAAAAGGCTCTCCATCTACTGGCTTTGCTGGAGAAACTCACTGTGCAGGGGAACAACAAGAATGGCAAGGTAGAGGTGAGGGGTCTCCAGCTCCGCTTTCTTTCGTCTTGTCTGCACTCCTGTTCTATTTCCTGTGGTCCTTTCTGCCCTTTCTATTCTAGGTTGTGTTCCCAAATTTTGATATTGCATACTATGTACACATGCTCATGGCAGTATGTACTACTGTCATGTGTTACTAGCGAGTGCATACCGCCAAGTAGCCATGTGTCTTAATGTATGTCACAGCATACCCTTGCCATGAAACTTGACCTGTATGTATATTAAGTGCATTTTAATAAAATTCCTAAAGTATTCTCGAAAGAGATCAGCAATATCACTCATAATATCCCTTGTCCTGGATGTTGAGAAAACAAAATAGTTGACTAAGAAGAATACACATTTAATACAGACATTCCTCATTCACTGCTTCCTTTATCAGTATTTGAGCTGTTTGTCCCAGTATTATTTGGAGTAAAGTGCCAGCTCTACATTTAACCTAGCTGTGGAATCAGCAGATAGGATTCAGGACAGGAACTTGGAACTAACTGGGAATCTGAATCCGGGTTTCTGACAGTGCTAATACTGGATACTACTGTCCATAAAGACATGTTCTAGGCGAAGTCCACACATTAAGTCTGTATGTGATAGAAATTTTTCTCACACGCTCCAGTGAGTGTTATTTACAAGGAAACAGACTACTTATTCATGTGTCCAGATGGTAGGGTTTTTGATTAATGTTCTGCAATAAAATAATGGTAATGATTTAGTCCAAAAACGATGTTAGCTGTGAGTTAGCTGTGGACTTTGCAGCTAACTCACAGGAGACAGTGGACAGCATTTAGTACATAAGAGAAAACATGGTCGCCTTTCTTTGATCTATTTGAATTGTTTTAATTTATCCACAAATAGGAAATGGAGGTCTGGGACATTTGTGCTGTGTACGAGTTTCAGTAATTGTACTGGCGCGTTTGTCCAAACAGGCTATAAACAGTACTATTCTTGCGCTTTCATCCAAACAGGCTATGAGCAGTACTATACTTGCGCTTTCATCCAAACAGGCTATGAGCAGTACTATACTTGCGGTTTCATCCAAACAGGCTATGAACAGTACTATACTTGCACTGTCATCCAAACAGGCTATGAACAGTACTATACTTGCGCTTTCATCCAAACAGGCTACGAACAGTACTAATCTAGCGGTTTCATCCAAACAGGCTAAGAACAGTACTATACTTGCACTTTCATCCAAACAGGCTATGAACAGTACTATACTTGCACTTTCATTCAAGCAGGCTATTAACAGTACTATACTTGCGCTTTCATCCAAACAGGCTACGAACAGTACTATACTTGCACTTTCATCCAAACAGGCTATGAACAGTACTATACTTGCACTTTCATTCAAGCAGGCTACGAACAGTACTATACTTGCACTTTCATCCAAACAGGCTACAAACAGTTCTAATAAAGATGGTGCCAACCAGAAGGCAGACTGTACAGCTGTGATTGAAGCTGCAAAGTCAAAAATACACCAGGTAAGTCACCGGAAAAACCGGAAGCAATGAATCATTTACTTTATTACATTATTACAGAACTGAAGTAAAACCAGATTTTACCAGCTGTGAGATGGAAGTTTGCTGACCTGTGATTTATTTTGTTGTCTCTGCAGTATAAAGTTCGAGCCTACATTCAGATGAGGTCTCTGAAGGCGTGTAAGAGGGAGATCAAGTCTGTGATGAACACGGCAGGAACTGTGAGTCTGTTCAGCCTTGCTGTTCTTATGTGTGCCACATGCTGTTAGCTTCTGTAAATGCAAAAAGAGGCATGTTTGTAAAGATAGCGTTCCTGGTTCTTATGTATATCATAAACACATTGTAAAACCTACAAGTCTGAATGCGAGTGTAGGTAACTACAGAGTGTTGGTGTTCCTCAGAAACCTGTTTCGTTAATAGTTTCAACTGAATTAAAATTTAATGTAAATTCTTCTAGATCAAGAAATTATATTAGCTAATGCATAAGGAGTCATTTGTTTTCTCAATCAGTGTACAATGTCTGCACCCATCATAGCCCATGTGATGTCACATGTTTTTATATTATAAAATGTTTGCAGTAATAAATTATTCACAATGATGTGCTAGGTGTGTGCTCACACACGTGCGAACTGCATTTGAAGTCAAGTTCACAAACTGATGGAAATGTTTCATCTATCAAATTTTCACCAGTGCATCAAGTCACATTAATATTTGCCTTTTCACCTGCCAAAGAACAAAGTTTTACTACCTTAAAAACTGCATTCCCATCTGAAGGCAGTGAGTAAATCTGATTATTTGTGTCATCCTCCCTAGTCTGCCCCATCCCTCTTCCTGAAGAGTAACTTTGAGTATCTGAGAGGAAACTACAGGAAAGCGGTGAAATTGTTGAACAGCTCCAACATCGCAGAGCACCCCGGAGCACTGAAGACAGGTAACTATGCGCTCCTCTTACTTAGCCTTGTGTCCAATTCTAGCCCAATGTCCCCATCATACCCTTGTGTCTAACACTGGACCATGGTTCTCCTCATAGCCCTGAGTCTAATGCAGTTCCTCTTGACCCTGTGTCTGGCACTTAATGCCCACAAGCAATCAAATGAGATTCTATTCAGCTCTTCAACAGAATGAGATCTACAGCATACATGATTTAGTTTTTATGAAATGTTTTTATTTTGTCTTTATTGTAACGTAAGGTCTTTCTTTTGTTTCTAGGTGAATGTGTCCGTTGTATGTTTTGGAATAACCTGGGTTGTATACACTTTGCGATGGGGAAGCACAACCTGGGCATTTTCTACTTCAAGAAGGCTCTGCAGGAAAACGACCACACATGCGCACAGATTGGGCCCGGCGGCAACAGCCAGAGTAAGTGTCGCCACCTTGTGTGTACTGTACATTTGGTGTAATGATACCGTCCAGTCTTAGTATTTGAGAGACCGGGGTTTGATCCCCGACTGGTAGCCTGCTAAGTGTCATTTCATTTTGGACTCAGTGTGCACATGTTCTGGTTTTCTCATACAACTATTTTTATTTTATTGCAAAGACATGTTCACAATATTAACTGTTAGTTAATGTAGCCTGTTAGTGAAGCAATTCAGTCACTGATTTCGGCCAATCATGACACGGTGTTCATGAAAATGTATCCCCCCAGAACCAACCTCGTTATCACCGTCTCGTCCAGCCTAATATCCATCTCACGATACCCAAAAAATGCAACGTTTTACTAGTTACTAGTACTAGTCTGCTGATAACTCCATTTTTCTTGAACAAACATTCAGCGTTCACTTCTTCTTTGTTCGAGATTTAATAGCGTCTGCTTCGTTCTTTGTTTCGCTGGGGAATGTAAACAGATCTGCGCCGCTTTACCGGAACTTCCTGTACTTCCGTTTAGACACTTTAGGAGATGTATGTTGTCCAGCCTAGTGTTGAATAGCCTAACGTTAAATGTATTTCTATAGAACACTAATAGGCCTATTTTAAAACGGTATTTCCTTATTTTACTTAGGCAAACTATTTAGGCTGTGTCTTTGCGTCTAGCCTATTGTGAATGCCTGTCTCCATGTAGACTTGGTTCATTAATCTACATGCTTCTTCATGATCCATAGCTCAGGTTGTGCTGTTCATTGTATTTCATTACACCTTAACAACCGTATGGTTTCTCAAATGTCTGTATGCATTTCTTTGGAATGCATGTATTCTGTATGCATGTCTCTCTCCATGTCATTACCTACCTAAAATAAGTGATATCTGATAAAATACGTAGCCTACAGAGCGCTGTCTATAAGTCCTTAATACCAACTTGCAAAAACTAGGCCTGCTTTTAAAAGTATTGATATCAAAATGTGGCCAAGTTACAACTAACAATATTGCCTATCGTAGCTCACACTAAATAAAGTAGCTCTATTCCAAAGCAATGCTATCCAAACTTTCATAAATGATTTAATGCAACTTGGCCCTGTGTTTCTTCATCTTACCATCTCAAGAGAATGTGGTCAATGAAATCGGTTATGTGCCACATCAAACTGCAAAATTTTAATAATTTCTAGTGGAAATACGCTGATTCAGATGTGTTGCATTTAGAAATTAAACGGAAAGATTACTACACTATATGGCATGTTTTAAGAATTGTCTGCATCCACTGCTTTGGGTCTATGAAAAGCACAGAATGAATAAAATGTATTATTATTATGTATTTATTGTTTTGTTTATTTGGATTTCTATCAAAACCTGTGTGGTTCTATAGATATTCTTGTGTTCACAAAATTCTGTTCACAAATTATAACTACTATTATGGTAAGAAAATTGGTACTATTACTTATTTGCCATCATCTGACCCACAAACATGTCTGGATACATTTGTAAAAATGCTATATGTACGCTATGTTCTAAAAATATTACTATTTTTTATCTGCATTTATCCCCCTTTCTCTATTGTACATGATGTTTCTTGATATAAATGTTTCTTTGTGAATTGTAAAGAAATCTGTAGCAGCAGTTAACATTTTAAAACCTATACATTTTCTAAAGTAAACTTGCCAACAAAGTATAACCATATCCTTTCTGGAGTGTAATTATTCATCAACTGTTAAAAACATTAATTGAAATCAATAGTTGTTCCATGAGACATAATCTCTTCACATGCTAAGATGAACAAACACAGGGCCAAGTTGCATTAAATAATTTAGGAAAGTTCGGATAGCATTGCTTTGGAATAGAGCTACTTTATTTAGTGTGAGCTACGATAGGCAATATTGTTAGTTGTAACTTGGCCACATTTTGATATCAATACTTTTAAAGGCAGGCCTAGTTTTTGCAAGTTGGTATTAAGGACTTATAGACAGCGCTCTGTAGGCTATGCATGAGTAACTTGGATTTTTTTAACAGATAATTATATACCGTTTACAGCTTTTAAAAAAATATTATTAACTTATAAAATGGTTGCTCTACAAAATGTTTTAAAAAGTAAGGCCATAGTAATGCAAATAACAATTTTAATAAGTGATTCAGATTATAATTGGTCTAATTAGTTTTTGAAAGTTACGAACATTTCAGAATTCTGAAAAAGCCCCCGTTCCCAAAGGGTTTGTATCTCTGAGGTCCTACTGTACGTTTGTGATTCTCAGTGTGGCAGTTAATTCTCCACTTTTTGTGTCTTTGCAGCAAAGTCATTCTCTGGCGTGCCCATGTGTGCCCTCTTGGCTAATAAGCGCTATGAGCTGCTCTATAACTGCGGGATCCAGCTGCTACATCTAGGGCGCCCCCTGGCGGCATTCGAGTGCCTAATGGAGGCTGTGCAGGTGTACCACTCAAACGCGCGCCTTTGGCTCAGGCTGGCAGAGTGCTGCATCTCTGCCAATAGGGGGGTAGGTGAACATACGGAGCGTGTGCACACACTGTGGTATTAAGTCATTACTGTGGATCCACAGGTAATCATGTTCCACACTGTATGGAATGAGGAAATAAGTGGCCAGTAGTCCATGGTCGTGACCAAATATGATCCCTTCACCCCTTTTAGGGCGCATATTTGAGTTAACTTCCTCAAAAAGTTTTTTCGACTTTTTCTCACAAATGGGGGCACTTAAAATCCATGAATGAAATCCTTATTTCCCGGGGTTTTGTTGAGGGGATTCAGGAGCACACTCATCCACAAAACTGTGCACTCATCCGACAATTCCGGGAAGTAAATCCGAAGTAAAAACTACAACTTGTAGTACAAGACCAGTACATATTACTACTCTCCTTTTATTTTTGTTAATTCTATCATCATTCATAATCTACACTTTGTCACCATTGTCATATGTAAACTGATTGATATTCTCAATAAAAAAAAATAAACAAATATTACAAACTACTTCCTCACTAGTTTGGAAAGGGTTTTACAGGATTTCTTTCGCACACTGCTTCCAAAGTGAGGGGAGAGGGCGCATAGTAAACGGGGCAGGGAACAGGGATCATATTCGGTCGCGGCTCCTGTGTAGTAGTGCACTGAATAAGATTCAGTAGTATGCTCTCAAATCCGAGAGAAATAAAAAGGCTAAACTGAATATTTTGTACCTGCAATTCCAGTCGCCCTGATGATTCAGTTCTTGTATTAAATGTAATGCTTCTGGATTTCAATATATACATGAATTATACATTTTGTGATAGTGTTATCAATAATAAAGGGAGTAAGATATATTTCTGTTTCTTGGGCTCTTATCATCTTGTCATCCTCTCCTCACGCTTGTTCCCTTCCTCCATTCTTTCCTTCTCCCTCCCTCCTCCCTGTCACCCCCCTCCTTTCCCTCACGTTTTCCCCTCCCCCCTGTCGGTGGTCTGTTCAGGGCTCGGAGCAGGAGAGCAAAGGTCTGCCCAGTAAAAAGGGCATAGTCCAGTCCATCGTGGGTCAAGGCTACCATCGCAAGATTGTTCTGGCCTCTCAGTCCACACAGAACACGGTGTACAGGTCAGAGACACAGCCCCTCTCTCTGCTCTGCCTGACCATTGTAGCCCAGTGTTACATCAAGAGTGGCTTTCAGGCTTTTTGTAAACCCAGCCTGAATGTATTGGTCTTTCTTCTGACCAGCAGGTGGTGCTATATTACTGCATGTATGGCAATATTCTGAAATTAATGATTTTGTCAGTTGGCAAGTTTAGATCTGGATTAAAGTGAACCACTGTTTTCAGTCCAGCGTCTCATGGTGAGTGCTGTCAGTTGAAGGGTCAGTTTGTGGATGGATAGAGTGGGTTCAGCCTCTTTGACCGCCTGGAGTTGGTAACGGATGTTGGTTCTGCACTGCAGTGAATAGGGTCACTGCAGTGAGTTTTACAATTGAAAGATAAGTGAAATGCCACTATTCTAACTGATGTAATTTCTGCTAACTGTGTGTGATTGGTGGGGTCCTTGCTGTAGTGACGGGCAATCTGCAGCCATTCCTGTGGCCAGTATGGAGTTTGCTGCCATCTGCCTGCGGAATGCGCTGCTCCTCTTGCCGGAGTTGCAGCAGGAGGTAAAGAGTGACTCCGGCTCCAAGAGCTCCAGTCTGTCGGGCAGCACAGAGAGTGGCAGCGAGAACAGCGAGGCCTGCAGGTCAGCGACACAAACTACACAGATGTACATACTGTACATACAGTGCTGCTCGAAAGTTTGTGAACCCTTTAGAATTTTCTGTATATCTGCATAAATTCGATCTAAAATGCGATCACATCTTCATCTAAGTCCTAAAACTTGATAAAGTGAACCCAGCTCAACAAAAAACTTTATTCTTTTATAATTTATTTATTGAGCAAGATTATCCAACATTAAATGATTTGTTGGCAAAAGTATGTGAACCCTTGGATCATGCATATTTTTAAAGTATCATATTTAATATTTGGCCGCATATCCTTTGCATGCTGTTACTTCCTGATAATCTTGCTCAATAAATAAATTATAAAAGAATAATGTTTTTTGTTGAGCTGAGTTCACTTTATCAAGTTTTAGGACTTAGAGGAAGATGTGATCGCATTTTAGATCGAATTTATGCAGATATACAGAAAATTCTTTAGGGTTCACAACCTTTCGAGCAGCACTGTACATATATATGCACACACTGTACTCGCATACATACAATCATGCATGCATACATGCATGCATGCATACATACATACATACATACAGAGAAACGTATACCTACACCCACACTGTACGCGTATACTTAAATAAATACATGAATACAAACATACATACATCATTCTGCTTTATTTGAATGTTAAAGGGATTGCCAACTGTGCTTAAAACGTGGTTTTCTTTATTTGACATTACTCCTTGTTATTAAATTAATCACCAAGATTTCAGCCTTTAAAAACATCTACAGCTGAAAAGCTGAAAGCTATAATATTCAGAGCCTCTAGGCAAGTTACGCGTTGACTCGGAAATGCAAACACCATTTAGCAAAACAAATGATAGCTAAATAAAAAAGAAAGCGTGTGGTGCAACCGTACCATATGTTTGAGCCACCGAACTAAAGAAGATCCGTTCACATAATAATACTAACGTTAATCTCAAAGACCCGCGTCTTTCAAATAGTAACGTTACCAGTACAGCGTAGCATGCATATTGCGTATCAACTTAATGGGATTGACTGAGACACAACAATATAATCCCTGTATAAATAAATTAAAAAAGACAAACAATGAAAGATATTTTTTGTAATGTATGTAACTAAAATGTCAACCGATTCTATTACATCACTACCCAGCATAGAGCGGGCAACATACAATGTTAAATTTGACTTTATCTGGCTTGAACTTGACTTGATCTGAATTATTCCCCAAAAGTGGGGTGTAGCATTAACAGAAACGCTTCAGTGACGTCTGACTGTGGTTCTCTATTGGCTGAGAGGACCTAATGACGTTTAAAGGGGCGTGATAAGGGGCTGAGCTCCAGGTATGAAACCACGCCCCAGCAATTATTTTCCACTAGTAGCCAAAAGCTAATTTGTACTCTGGGCAGCACTCACAGTGGATTCTCTCTCTTTCTTCTCTTTATCGTTTTCTCTCTATCTCTTTCTCTCTCACAAAACACGCTTGCTCAAGCTGCTGCCAAGCCCCTGTTTGAGCTTATAATGATGCGAGCAGCACACAGAAAATCACACGCTGTCCAAATAGCTACCCACGCCATGTAGACTACTCATTTTACCCTTAACTGGTTTTAGCCGTCAGTGTGTACAGGATCGGTTGTCGAAACCTTCCTTTAGAATCATTTTGCTTGCGTCATAAATAATGTAGCCGACAGTTCCATTGGTGGTCATCGTGAATTCTATGGGAATTTCAAACATCTTCACAAAGTTAATTTGACAGTTGAACATTTGTATTTATTTTATGATTGTTATTTTATCTTGATATTATGACTGCCGATTGTGGTTCAATTTGGAAGGACCATTTACACCACTTGTTTATTTCGTCGATATGGATACCAAGGAACGCAAAATATCAAATCGGTTGTCAAGAAAACTGTGTAGCCTACTTTGTGTACTGCAGGTCAAGGTAGCGAAAACCTCAAAACTAAAACTTTTCAGAAATGTTTCGAAACTAAAACCCCAGTGTGTACCAGGCTCAAGAGAGAATGTCTGTTGTAGGGACATACGTTTCAAAGGTAAACGTGTAGCATAGGCTATAGGCTACTACAACTCCTGGCTCAACTATTTGACCCAAATCCCCCCTTTCTGCAGGAAATACCACATATAGCAATAATATACCCTAAAACTAAATATTCTACATAAACAGGCCAGCAAGGGCACAGTGTGAACAAAGTAAACAATCGATACTTTACTTACCTCGTCAGTAAAATAAAAATTAAAAAAGGAAGGCATATCTCAATTTAGGCATATCACTTAGGACTGACATTTGGGTTATGTTTATTCCACCCCAGGATGACAATAATTAACCATTAAGAAGCTGAATCATCGATTTGAGTTGGCAGTCCCTTTAAAGAGAACCAAAATCACTGGTAACATTGACTAAAGTACCCACTGCACTTGGAGCCTGGGTGGGTACTTACCTATATCAAGCTATGAGTACACACACACACACAAATTGTCATGTTTTTGACGTGGTCTTGATTGTGTGTAACTGTGTGTGTGACAGTGGGAAAGGCTCTGACGGGGACAAGCTTATTCCTGCCGCTCCTTCCTCCCCCCTCAGGAAGCAGGAAGTGGACAATATGAGGTGAGAGGACAGCCAGGCCACATGCTCCCTGTCCTTCTATCCTTCTGTCTGTAAAGCCACCTGCAGGGAAAACATATTTCTGGTTCCCTGAGGGTTCTGCTGCTGTGAGCTAGTAAAAGCAGATTTTAAAAAAAAAAATTTGTTTTAAAAGCAGCGGGGAAACATTATTATCTGCTGTGAGGAGAAACGGGAAAGCCAAACTTTGTGACTGACTACTCTGTACTGTAACTCTAGGTATGTGTCTCTTCTGCAGCAACTGTAGGTTTGTGACTCTGACTCTTCTGCTGTAGGTGCTCTATCCTGGCCTGTAGTGCTTACGTAGCCCTGGCACTGGGAGACAACCTGATGGCCCTCAACCACGCAGAGAAACTTCTTCACCAAAGCAAACTGTCCGGCTCCCTTAAGTATGATCCCTTTTTCTGTCTTCCTGTCTGTGTGTCAGATTATATATTTATTAAATATTCTGGTTTTACACAGGCTCTTTTTACACAAGGCCTCTCTCTTACACAAGGCCTCTCTCTTACACAAGGCCTCTCTCTTACACAGGGCCTCTCTCTTACACAGGGCCTCTCTCTTACACAGGGCCTCTCTCTTACACAGGGCCTCTCTCTTACACAGGGCCTCTCTCTTACACAGGGCCTCTCTCTTACACAGGGCCTCTCTCTTACACAGGGCCTCTCTCTTACACAGGGCCTCACATAACCGCAGCGTGCACAGCCGACACAGACTAGCGTAGCAGTGTAGTCATGCCTCTGACCCTGTCGGTCTGCGTGCGCAAGTTTGGCCGCGTTCGCACCTGTAAACCGTGACCGCCTGTCTTTGCCACCGCAGGTTCCTGGGTCACCTGTACGCCGCAGAGGCGCTGATCTCTCTGGACCGGATCTCAGATGCCATCGCACATCTGAACCCTGAGAACGTGACCGATGTATCCCTGGGGGTGTCATCCAGCGAGCTGGACCAAGGTTTTAATCTGTCTACCTTCTGTATCAACCATATCTGCTTGCTCTACTGTTCGCTCTGTCCAAACCCCGTCTCTCCCTTTCCTTCCCTCTTCCCTGCAAATAATTGTTGAAATGTTAAGTTCGATGTTTGGATTATTTACTAACTGTATTAACAGTTAAAATGCAGAATTTGCATATATGGAATTTATTTATTTTTAATTATGGAGGGGGGCTCTGTTAATCCCCTTGGTAAAATAGTGTGCAGCTGTGATCATACCTTGTTTCCTCACAGGGTCTGAAAAAGGGGATCTGGAGCCAGCGGAGTCCTGTGAGTCATTGCCCTTAAGCAGCTGTGGGTATGCATGTGTTTTTGCCTGTGCTAGCTTTTGTGCGTGCGTGCGTGCGTGCGTGCGTGCTGTAAAATATGTCGTTTTTGTATGATGTGTATGTGTGTTAACTTAGCGCGTATGCTTTTTTTGTGCGATGTGTGAGTGTTTGTTTTTGGTTTTGCTCGATTGTGTAACATACGAGTACGTTTGTGTGACGTGTGCTTTTTTGTGTGATGCATGTGTGTGTGTGTGTGTGTGTGTTCCTGCAGCGGGGAAGCCGACCCCTTTGTGTTACCCCAGCACTGTGAGCTCCGCCCGCGCCATGATGCTGTTTAACCTGGGCAGTGCTTACTGTCTGAGGAGCGAGTACGAGAAGGCCCGCAAGTGTTTGCACCAGGTACACACGCACACAGGCGGAATCAGGGAGAGTTCTGCTCAAATCCTAATGCTGTTCATGCAATTTCAAGGCCATCCCAGAGAATGTAGTCACAGTACAGATCACTGCACTGCTAATTAATAACAAGCCTTTTGCTGTTGGGTGTGACATTTTACGTAATTGTGTGGTTGTGTTCCGGCTGTAACGCTTGACTTTATTGGTCCAGGCTGCATCCATGGTTCAGACGAAGGAAATCCCCCCTGAGGCCATATTGCTGGGTGTCTACCTGGAGCTGCAGAACGGTGAGGCCGCCTGCCTGTGTGCATCTATTAGGGGTGTGCCCGAAGCCGAAGCCAAAATCCGGAAGTGCGCGGATAGTGGGTTGGAAACGGATATTTTCATATCCGAAGTTGCCAGTTCATATTCGGATGCGGGAAATAATTAAATTGCAGCAGGGAAATTTTTGATTCAGTGCCCACCTGTCTGTATGACTCTTCTGAACTTTACAGAATTAAGCATTGCATTGTTTATTTGGTTATTATAAACATTAAAGTAGATAATTAGGGATGGAGCCGTTAGATATCGCCCATGTGACTCGATCGGCAGTCCCTGAAATTACGGATAGCCTCCTCAACCTATATCTATAATGGACGTGCCCGTTATAATCAAACGGTGTGCCTTGTTTATATCGGCCTACTTCAATCTTGTGAGAGCTAAAGAAAAATAAACTACATTTAAAATGAAAAATCTCAACATCTTCTCAAACGTGATACTATGCCTTTAATGCTGCTCGCTCTCATTTAGCTGCGCCTAATCTCACCACTTTTTCAGAACGTAAAAACACATTTTAAAAGAACGCAAAGGAACGGCTAGAATCATTGTAGCCTATGTCCCGTTTTGAAATGTCACTGACTGGCTATCAAAATCATTATTGTATTTATGCTAGTTGTGTTGCTTGTATTTTTAAACTGTCTAGATAGACCGTCTGTTCTGCCTCCGTATTGCTGAATAATCAATTCTGTCAATCTCGCCATTCCATGAGCCCAAACTTGCACACGCAAGTGTAATAAACAAAATAAAATTACACTGCAGGAATGTTTTTTTTTTATTTGTTTTTTTTAACTAGACTTGTGTGATCGGTTTAACCAATGGCATACTAAAAGCATATTAAAATCTGTTGAAATGCAGCCACATCCAGACTTTTAAGATTTTCTTGATTTAAAAGCTTTTCAGGTGTTCTAGAACCTTGTTGTTACTGCTAGCTCAGAAATGCATCCTGTTGGACTGTTCATTTAGCTTTTTTCATTTGAGGTTTTCTCAATAAATCATTAGGCTATAATCCTTAAGTCTTATCCTTGCATTTAATAAAGCATAATATAATAGTAATAATAGTAATGATAATAATATTGCTATACATAATAATAATGATCATGATAAAATGTATTTATAATAAAAGAAATTGGGATCGGTATCGGCCGATCTTTAAAAAGAAAATCCAAGTTCATATAGTAAAATAAAAAACGAACAACAAAAGTATAATATGAAATCACAACAGCCAGAGAGGGCTGTTATTGTGGAAACAGTTTCCATTCAAATGTATAATGGAATGGTTTGATGTTTTTATAAAACTGCTTTTTCATTCTGAGTCGATTATATATTGTACCTCAGATTTTTATCCAAAATTATTGTTCAGTGTCCCCCAGTTAGGGGGTGGGGGGTTCAAATAGGTTAACAAAAACAACCTTTAACTAAACAATAGATAAATAAGTATAAAGTACAGAATATAGTTCTTATAAAACGTTTTGAAAAGAAAAAAAAGACAAGGAGGGGGTGAATACTCAATAACAATACATTTTAGACTAGAAAATATGACATTTCCTATATATAACAACGTCTGGATGAAGCCCCGCCCACTTCCGGTTTCTAATCCGAATAGAGATACAGATACAGATAATGTTGATAGTCGAACAGATACAGATAGTGGCATCGCTGTGCACCCCTAGTATCTATATATACACACATATACTTGTACAAATATATTTTGTGCATTTTGTATATGTTTGAGAAGGTGATCCAATCTTCAGTATGTCTGACCACCTTGTTAACAAATTTGTCCCCTCTCTCTCTCTCTCTCTCTCTCTCTCTCTCTCTCTCTGTCTCTGTCTCTGTCTCTGTCTCTCTCTGTCTCTTTCTCTCTTTTTGGCCAACCCTCAGGAAACACACCCTTAGCCCTGCAGATCATAAAGAGGAATCAGCTCCTACCCTGGGGAAAGTCGTCATCTCCTGACGTGCGTAAGAAACCAGCCACCTTCCAACCTGTGCAGCCCATTCAGATGCCCTCATCCTTCACACAGGTTCAGCGGAAATGATCCAGGACCAGCTCACCCAACTACCAGTCCAGACCTCAGACAGGACGAGTTAAAGGTGGACACTGATTCAGGATCAGTGCTCCAAGGAAACATTTGATCTACTCCATCAGTGTCCAGTGGCGCCTATTCCTCACACTGTCATTTAGCACCTATCCCACTAAAAACAACACTGAGGTTTTTCCATAGGCTTCAGCTGCATGGCAGAGGATTGTGGGGTTTTTCTGCTTCTTTGTATGAAATCCATAAAATTCCAGGTGGAGCAGGAATTCACCCACAGTGTAGTGCTCCCCTCTCCCTGAGCTAAAGTTCTGTCTGGTGGCGCAATGAGAAATTGAAAATAAAACTTTATTTACACATAACATGCTTGTGTATCGCTGGTTTTTAATATTTAATTCTATATATCTGGATTAGAAAGTGTGTTTGCAAATGAAAAATTATGAGAAGCTACCTGAGAGATGGAGATGATCATTGTGGGCCATAAGTGTTCTTCCCTGATCTCTCTCATTGCAATATAGTTCTGTATAATAGTTGTCTGCATGAATACAATTTTCTGTGCTCAGCCTGGGGTTACTGGAGCTTGTGAGTCCCTAGGTGATGTCCCCTGCTGCGAGGGTGAGACGGCCTCCCCCACCCTACCATCTCGCAGTGGGAAGCTCCATCACCTGAGCAGCATCAACGGCATTTCCACAAGCGGAGGAATTTAAAACCAAAGCGCACGCTGGTTCATCCGGCATCCAGGAAGTCGGGGGGTTTGAATAGCGAGGGCCCCTGGGACGCCCAGTCGGCTCTGAAATGACCGTCTCAATTACAGGGAGCAGAGCCACACTGCAAGAGACGGGGTCGGGGATTACGGTAAACGAGTCCAAAACTAGTGCTGGGCCCTTAATGGAAATCCGATCAAAGCCATGAAGCGTTGTGCTATGGAAACATGAGTAGCAGGAGACTGGTCTTACTGGTTCCACACAGACACATTCTTTCACGTCTCCTCAAAAATACATCTTTCTATAGCAAGCCGTCTTTCCTCGCAGATGCTGTGATTTCAGGTTACTGCAGCTGATTTCTTTCAACCTATACACTATTCTTAGTTAGGACTGAATCGATATTTTGGTAAAGTTGAGGCTTCATGTGCATCTTGATGAGTGCTGCTGTAAGGTGCTAATGCTCATTTTGGAGGCTTCCCCATCACTATTCAAGACCAGCTTATACATCCTGGTATCAGATTTTTCAGTGCTGACGCCTTCAATTCAGTCACCAGCCTCGATGTTGGATACGTGTATTACCTCAAAACAACACCACAAAACAGACTACCAGTAAAAATCAACAGGCCCTTGCTGGAGGGTATCTACATCGATTCATTAACATTTATTGGGTTAGCAGCTTAGCCTGTATTCAGGGCAAGCACATTTAGACGAAGAGTCACCCTGGAACCTCAGTGTTTCATGCCACCCTTATTCACTTTACTTACTAGCTGTACTTAAATATCAAAAGCAATTCACTTTTTATCTACAAATGTTCTTTGCGGAAATAGGCTAGTGCAGGGCTGCCCAACCCTCTTCTTGGAGATCTACCGTCCTGTAGGTTTTTACTCCAACCCTAACAAAGCACACCTCATTCAACAGCTTGTTGAGCTGCTCATTAGTAGAATAAGGTGTGCCAAATTAGGGTTGATATGAAAACTGACAGGACAGTAGATCTCCAGGAACAGGGTTGGGCAGCCCCGGGCTAGCGAATCATAATCATAATAATAATAAATGGTTTCTCTTGTAAAATGTACAGGTTTGTCTGGAGTAAAATACTATAGCCATTCTATTTTTTGGAAGACTGAGGCAGAAAATAGGGAAATAAGATCAATTGATTACATTTCATGTTACCTACGACTAGTGAAAATACTGTGACGATTAGAGCTGTAAAATTGTCACATCCAGAGAGGCCTATGTCCTCATTTCTGATAAACTGCTGTGATTTTACCCCTTAGACCTAGGAGGAATGTCAGACAGTGGATTAGGACCGTGTGTGTACGTGCGTTTGTGAAGTGTGCATATGTGTGGGTCAGGGGGATTTAGCATAAGAAAAGAGTGTCCTGGGAAAGGTGACTGACCACTCCGCTGAGAGGCAGTTGGACCACACAGGAACAAAGGCTGACCAGAGACTCCGCAGACCCCTGCCCCGCCCCTCTCAGGGCCGGACAGATTGAAGCTGACGCCACAGCTCCTGGCTCAGCTGCATTCCTGAGAGACCAGGCTGGAGCCACAGGCTGTGTCTACATGTTTTATGTACATTCAGAGTGCGACTGAACTTTGCAGGAACCCACATACCAGCCACGGTGAAAGATAAATATTAGCAGACACGTAAATGTATTTAAAATGTTATATTTATGCAGCCCTTTATACCAGTCCCCATTAGGCCTGCTGACATGCTGCTATGTTTTCTTTAAATGAGCTTAAGTGATTAGGCCTTATTGAGCTGTCAATTGAAGACTTGTCTGCAGTTGACATATTTTGGAAGTCCTTAGCAAAACAAAATTGTAATGTGTAAATTGCACCTTTTTTTAACTTTACCTATAGTACACAAAGATTTCTCATTTTTACATAGTTACAAGGCCTAAAATTATTAATAAGTAATTGTCTTATAAAAAGCTCAATGGAATGTTTGAAAACCTAAATTGTTTACACCCTAAACTAATTATGCATTAAGAAAAATATATCAAATTGGAGGCACAAATTAAACATTACATTGTCTATTTTTATTAGCACAAATAACTCTAACCACACATATATTTAAGTAATTCTTGCAGCTACGATGACATCACAGAATACATTTCAGCACTCAATACACAATGGAGTGTAAAAGAAGTGTAAAAGATGTTTCAACCCAGCAAGTGCTGAGGGTCCCTAGAAAGGGAAGCCCACAAATAAATGTGAATGTAATTAAACAACATTCCATGGGTTGCATGCACACCAGCCACCATAGCATTTTGTAGGATAGTGAGTCACATCTTTGAAATGCATAGTCAGAATGTCCACTCTGAACCATGTTTTCTCCTTTAATCTCAAGCAGTGACCTGTTGACCTTCTCATATGACCTTTTGCCCTTCGGACCAGTGGTATGCCTGGACAATGGTGTGTATTATTCCAGTTTGGTGAGACAGGGCACTCCCCTGCAGGATGTCAGAGGTGGGGGGGTTGGGTTGTTGCTGCTGAAACTGGGACACATTTTCAGTGTCAACAACCTTGTGGGGACATGTTTTCACTCCACATTTATGGTGAAAAACTATTAAGGAATGCCATTTGACAGTGTTTTTAGATGCATGCTTCTTCAGTGAAAATATTTTCTCCAAACAAAAAAATTTCTAAACACAAATTACATTTCTTATGGACAGCAATTCAGTAATTCTACTAATAAAGTGTGTACATTAATTTGTGTGTGTGTGTGTGAGAGAGAGAGAGATCATAAAAAAACTCAAAGCACTCCTACAGGATCCAAGAAATACAACTTTATTTAGGTGTAAACAAAGAAAATAAAAACTGCATAGGAAATGTTTAAAGTCCACAAAGACAATAGAAGAATGCTGTAGGCAACCAAAATACATTATTCTCCTTCACCTGATTCAGACAGAGCATGTGAGACCTTCACTTCCAGCAGTCAGCCCTGAGAGGAAGCTGGGAGGGGGCTTGAGGGGACTGTGCTCTCTGAGAACACTTCCAGCACCCTCCCCCCCATAAACATATCTAACCTCCCAGCCTGGGTGCAGACCTCCTGGGAGGCAAGGACACAGTCATCTAAACACAGGCGGTCACACAGGACAGCCTCTTTGTGGACTGCCATGAGGATACATTCAGTGGATTTCCGTTTACCTGAAACACACCACAGACAGCCGATAGGACAGAGGTGGATTCTGGGAAATTTCCAGATTACTATTGGCTGGGAAGGGGCAGTACCGAATAGCTACCAGACTTGAAGCCTACCTTTAAGGATAATTCAGTCTAATAAAGGAGAAAGATCTTATCAAATCTTGAGTTATGCTTTAGTCTTTAAACCTTTAACCCCCTCCCCTCCTGATAGCAGGTTTGTCTGCATCTATCTTTGGATGGACAGCCACATGAGGACTATTTTTGTCACCATAATGCAATCAAAAAACCTCCTACCCAGATCATCTGCCTGTGGCTGTCTGTTGGTATGACAAAAAAAGAGGACAAATTAACCCTGGTTCAAAAACAATACAGCTATCACTGGTGTCACATAAGATCTATAGCTGTTTGTCAGGTCATTTTGTGTATTCATTGACTGAACAGAGGTAATCAGGGGAAAGTAATTGAGACTGAATGGAATTTTACAAAACAATAATATTTTGTTAGATCAAGAGGTATATATGCACAAAGAAATAACAGAAGAATTACTATTTTACTACAGGACACAAACATTTAACTGATCGAGCTTCCGTAAATCAAAGCTCTGGAAAGCTACCTGAGTTTTTTTTAGTTTTTTAATATACATTTTTTAAGATGACACAATCATTATAAAGGGTCTAAGACCATGCATGTATGAGCTGGTATACTTTCCTCATCTTTTTATCCAGAAGGGGCAAAAGAACAAGGGGGTGGGGATTAAACCCATATGACAGGAAAACAAAAAATAACCAATCAGAATGACAAACAGCTCTGCAGGCCAGGTCACCTGCACACACATACTAAATTACGTATTCAGAGTCATATTCAGTTTGACCAATGTATGCAAGCTGACTGTATACCAAGCTGACTGTTCTAAGGTCAATGATGAGTTATCTCTTCATAGAGTACACATTTGCTTATCAAGAAGGAGAAAAAGCAGCAGCAAATTCCTAAGTTCTCCTGGTTTCCTCTTATACTAGTTAACATGAGATCAGATCAACGCTATATACTTGCAAAAATGACAATGGCAGCTACACATTCAACACTGATAAGACACCAAGCAGCTACAACTGCTCAAATGCCCTGTTGTGGGTTTTGAGGGGTGACCACTGATGTGATTAAGGATGAGATTAAGAGGGTCAGGCTTATTTGGTCTTTGGTCCAGGTGATTTTTAAAACTTTTCCAGCTGAAGTTACAAGAATGTACCTGAATACCCCCCTCCCCCAACAGCTAAGACTAAATTCTTGCGAGCCGCACTATATTCAGTGTTGAGTAAAGTCACCAGCATCTAGCTGCAGCAGTGTTAAGGCACATGCTACATGCAGCCTGAGCGGCGCAAAGCTATCTATAATGTTCAGAGCCACGCACAGCATACTTGTTTTTTTTTCAACTCTTTTTACAGCAATATTTTTCTACAAATGCTGTATTGAGAAACTTTTTTCAAATTTTTTTTTACCTCTTATAGAGCGAAGACCTAATGATCTCAAACTTCACAAGATGAAAGTAAAACTAACATTTAAATCAATACTGAAACACAAGAAAGATCAATGGTTCTAAACACTCATCCCGAAGAGCCACAGGGTCTGGTGGCTTTTCTTTTCACCTTAAAATCAACAACAAATTCAGACTCAGTAAACCATGTGAGGTGAATTAACTGTAATAAACGGCTTTAACTGATACATTGAGTGATGAATAATAACTAAAACCAGCAGACCCTGCCCCCCACCAGAACCCTTGTTTTAGATGCTCTTCAAAAATAAGTTTCAAACATGCTTATATTCTATTCAAAAACTTCCAAAATGTCTTATGTTCTCCTTGCATCAATGCGAGATCCACATTTATACATTCATTCCAATGAGATAAAATGCCACTGTGACAAAGCTGAGGTACTGTCAATGAGGCAGACAAAGATGCTGAGATACTTTACTGTTCCATGAGATTTTACTCAAGCCTAATATGAGAGACCACCAAGATGGTTCTGAAAGACATGTAGTAATCATGAACCGATCCTCTCATAACTAGCTTCTCTAACTCTAACAGTGCCTGGTCTCAGTGACCATTTCCACTATGATGAGTACTTTTTGGAAAATCTTTACCCATCACCCTTTTCCCCCAATAAAAGGCACAACAATGAGCACAGATTTCTGAATCCACCCGTAAATTACTGTAGTCATTTCAAAGACGGTTCCTCTAATAACACAAGTGTTTGCAGAACAATAAGTCACTGTGCTCCACGCTGCATGCCTGGCATGGCCAGGTGAGTACGAACTCCTACTTTCCTGCTGCTCCCAGAATCAGGCATTTGCGCATTGGTTCAGACATGGAGAACGGTACATCCCGCACAGCTACTTTCAGATTAAACTAATCCAGGCTTTCCCCTATATTCTCCCATTTGGATGACTAGACAACTTTACAACTGGCTTGTGCCACTGCTCCACAACCCAAACCTGAGGAGGGAGCAGTCCGTTGGAGCGCGGGCATTTTTGCGATACACTCGCCCGAAAGCCTGCCCACCCTGTCGCAGGGGGGTGAAGCCAATTACAGTTCCACCTCGGCAGACTTCTGCTCATAGTCAGCAGAGGAAGGGGGAGTAAATTCAAAGCCACATTAGTAAACCTTTACAAGAAATATTTATGGAAAGAGACCATAACTGTTTGAGACCTGTGTGACAGGGCAAAGTCAGTTAAAACGCTTCCAGAAGATGCTTTGCCCATACAATTGAAGATGGGATTTCAGTATATTACAATTAAAAAGCAAAATGATGAAGGGGAAAACTCTTCCTTCTTTCCTTCACTCAGCTCATACCTAATAAACCTTAACCCAGGGTCTTACTTAAAGCGCTGTGGTGCGGAAGCAGCCAGTGAAATTGTAATTATTTAGTGCCGTCAGTGTCAGTGTTTAACATGTTCAACCACCTGAAATAAATCATTTACAGTGCACAAATTGAACCCTTCTGGAAGTGAAAATTGAACAAAAAATATATTTAATATAACAAAGATAATGACTTAAGTCTTGTTCCTGCTTACATGAGGTATCATCAGTAAACACAAACCTGAATCTGCCAGATAGGACAACATTTCTGACAGAAGCGGGAAAGGCACACAGATCAATGCAGGACTGAGAGATGCTTGCAAAGTCCATGTTAGTGCCAAGAATTTATGCTATGTTTGTCATTTTCGCTGGACTAACCATATCCAAATTCCAACTGACTAAGAAACAATGAATGTCTTGTTTCAAAATGACACTTATACTTTTATACTTCCAATGACTAAAACATTGGCAAACCATTTATGTCTCTGCTCAACTGATCAAAAGTACTTCTCTGGTGGGTGTGGGGATTACCAGACTGCCAACAATTATTTAAAAAAGACAAAAGTTAAAAAGTTAATCAGCCAGCCTTATGTCGTAGTTTGTGCTGCTATTCTAACTTTGGTATTTTCCTTGAGCCAGACTACCATTAGAGGCCTGGTCTTTCCAGACTTCAAAGGAAATCAATAAATAGAAACGTACTCCCCAGTGCTACAAGGTTTGGATTAAATCCAAAAATCTCCCACAGCCCATTACATGCTGAAGTCTGCTGGCCGTGCTTTTATGCAGAACTACACATTGGCAAATGCACCCTTGTGCTCTAGGTACTTGCTCATTCAGGCAAGCTGAAGAAATCTTCATACAACAATAATCATCTTCACCAAATAAAACATTTATGGCAGGTTTCCAGAAAGACAGTTAAAAGAAACATCCGTTTCTTTATCAAAGTCGCTAATTCTCTCCTGTAACGTGTGCCCCGTAAACAGGGAGAGAAGGCGTATTCTTTGGGGTTTACACTATTTGTACTACTTTATCTGGGACATCGGTGATGCCAATTATATTCTTTACAGGCTTTTCTCTACATGAGGGATTTTTCTCGAAAAGATTGGTCATACTCAAGAGATGAATAAGATTAAAACATTGTACTTGACAAAATAGTTTTTCAGCCGTGTGAAGATGAGTTAACAGTTTCTCCTGCCCATTAATCACCTAATGTCTACTGCAAAAAAAGAACACCACTACACTTATGTGAAAGAGAGAAAATGGCAAATCAGACAAAAACCCTTCTCATCTTTCCTACTCAATACTGTCTAAGAACCAGTACCAGTAGTAACAGTACCAGTACCAATACCAGTAGTAACAGTACCAGTACCAATACCAGTAGTAACAGTAACAGTACCAATACCAGTAGTAACAGTACTACGTAGTACTGTTGTGTGTTGAACAGAGCTGCAGCTTCCAGTAAATAATATGTGTATACAAAATTCTGAGAGTTCTGTCAAGTTATAAAGTTACGGAGGCCTATTTATAATAAAATATCTACGAACAACACACAACAAAATAGTAGATTAATCAAAATGTCTGCACTCCTTCTGTCCTAAATGTAGCCTTGTGTCTGAACATTGTCAGCAATATTCAGGTTTTTAAATTGCTTCATGTGCACAGTAACAATGTAGAAAAGTTGTGCGAGCTCGAGCTGTGCAAATATAAACCAAACATTGTTTTATTTTCTTTTTTATCTCTTAAATAAAAAAAGAATTGAGGTAGACATTTTATTTTCTTCTTTATACAATTTTACGGACTAAATCTCTGCACAACAAACACAAAGTACATTCATATGAGTTAGATGAGGTAGATGCAGAGTAAAATCTTTCAAGAATGCAAAATATTCCCTGAGACGATTCAGCAAAAAAGATTTTAAGGTACACATGATGGACACTGACAGACTTTTGTCTGGCAGGATACTGATGGATACTCAGAACTTTATTTGATCCACAGCCTGTAGAAATCCAGAAATATAATGCATAAATGAGCTAGAAGAAATCAATACGAGGAAAGAATAATAAAAAAAGACTCCGAAACATTGGCCACTCTCACCTGAATTCTCCACTGTGTACCTTAAAATCCCCTTTTCCTGTTGTAATGTTTTTTTCCCTCCTCCAGATTTATTTTTCCAAACAGAAAAGGTGGTGTTGTGGGTTCAGAACACAAGGATCCGGTTGTTGCCAAAGTCGACAGCGATGATCATTCCGTCCGGAGTAATGGCAATCCCTGACGGACGGTCCATCTGTCCGAATCCATTTCCCTGGGTCCCAAATTTGCATAAAAAGTTTCCATTGGGCTCAAACACTTGAATACGGTGGTTGCGGGAGTCAGCGACGATGATGCGGTCCTCCTGATCCACGGCGACCCCTTGTGGACGAAGGAACTGGCCATTCCCTGTGCCCTCTGAACCCAGAAAACGGGCCGACTGGCAGTCCGGCCGGATGACTAATAGCCGGTGGTTATTGAAGTCTGTCACCACCAGGTGGCCCTCTTGATTGAAGGCCACGCCCCTGGGGGAGTCGAAATGCTTCCAGAGCGCCCCCTCGAATCCATACTTGTTCAGGAATGTGCCATCTGGGCCGAAGAGCTGGACACGGTGGTTACGGGTGTCTGAGACCAGGATCTTGCCCTCCGAGTTCACGGCCACGTCCCAGGGGTAGTTAAACTGCCCGTTCTTGGAGCCCTTTTCTCCAAACTTCAGCAGGAACTGGCCCTCAAAGGTGAACACTTGTACACGATGATTGTCCTTGTCGGCCACAATGATCCTCCTCTGACTGTCGCAGGCCACACCCGCCGGCCGGTCGAACTGGCCGGGGCGAGACCCCAGGGTGCCAAACTTGTGGTGGAAAGTTCCACAGGGCTTGAAGATCTGAACGCGGTTGTTGCTGCGATCCGCCACCAACACGTATCCCTCCCGGTCCACACAGATACCCCAGGGCCGGCACAGCTGGCCATCTCTGTCACCCTCTCCCCCAAAAGAAGCCATGGGCAGACCCACGCTCCCGTAACTGCGGCCCGACTTCACCAGCACTTTGAAGGGGCTGCCCTCAATTTGCTGGCTGCAGAGGAGCACGGAGACCAGGTGCTCTCCCTCCATTTTGGGCAGGTAGCTCACGCTGTATGTGCCGTTCTGGTGGTCCGACACGTCGGCAGCAGACAGGGTCCCGTCTGGGCTCATCACCACGGCAGAGATCCCGTCACCGCCCGAGAGCCGGGGCTCCCCATCATGGTCGTAGCCCA
Source organism: Ilyophis sp. 1 JC-2022 (assembly GCA_022702515.1). NCBI lineage: Eukaryota > Metazoa > Chordata > Actinopteri > Anguilliformes > Synaphobranchidae > Ilyophis > Ilyophis sp. 1 JC-2022. The sequence goes on from CM040406.1 coordinate 98,388,408, forward strand.
CCACGGTGAAGGAGGCCACCTTGCCCTGCAGTGCCCTCTTCAGGCCGTCGCCGGTAGCCTTGGTGATGGGGGCGAAGGCGCCGCTGCTGATGAGGCCCATGGAGTTGATGGCAATGAGGAGGGCTTGGTCCGGGGGGGTGAACATGAAGCGGTCGTCATCCTGGGGCTGCAGAACACCCCGCAGGGCCTTGAGGTCCTGGATCTGGGTGAGCATGCGCTCGCGGGCCAGCAGGATCTCCATGCTGCGGCCGTCCTCCAGAGCCTGCTGCACCGTGGCGATGGTGCTGTCCAACTTGGTCAGGTTCTGGTGTAGCTTCTCCACCTGCTGGTACAGGGCCTTGGCCTTCACCTGCCGAATCTTCTCCACCTGATGAGGGAATGAAAGAGGCATAAAAAATGTGTGGCCCTGAAAACACATGCTTACATCTGCACATCATGTGCACAAAATCACCAACACCTGCAGAACAAGCACACAAACTCATCAGCACCTGGCTATACCTGCACAAGAAGCACACAATCTCAATGCAACTTCAAATAAAGTCTTCACAACAGAAACAGAAGATGTGGCAGTGTTTATACATGTAACTGCTGCACAACATATTTCAGAAGAAAAAAGCCCTGCTTTCCACTTTAGAAAGCTATATGAAACCGGAATGAACAAAAACACTACCTGCAAAGGAATTCTATAAATACTTAATTATACCTGCACAGAAGCCCATTACACTCCATAATGGAGCTGCATTTTAATCGTGTTCATGGCGGCGTACCCATCTGAAACCCTACAATGTATATAACTAATTACAGAAGAAACCTGCTCTGCCTGTATGTTGCCAATTCAAGTGCTAGCCAATCACAATCCTGCTTGGGTTGAGTCACTAGCCAGGAGTAGTTACAGGGTGGCATGCTAACAGCAATGAACTGCCTGGGGTTGAGACAGTCATCTCACTGTAACACCATTGGAATGACTGCACTCACTTTGAGGTTTCAGCAAGATGGAGGGTGACCATTTGTCCTTTGCCATTCCCTTCCGACCTTCATTAAGTAGTGCATGAAAGAAAGTATTGTTCAAATTCCAGTAACAGAAATATCACCTTAATTCAGCGCTTAACATAGGAGGGTCCACGGAAATGGATATACCCAAAGGATTATATTCCACTTGCCAGGATACAGATCCTATACATTTTAATGTTTATGTTTCCTAATCTATTTCCTATTAAAGTTTTTTACTGATCTAATCCCTGTGCAAAGAGAAAATTAATCATTTTAAAGATATCCTGAGACAGACCATCCCTCACCCCCTTTGCTAATCAAAGGAACCCCACTATGTACATTTTTAAATTATGACGCCATTAAAGACCTGCATACACTGTTACTTTAGATTCAGAGACACCCCTGAAGTTTTCTTTTTTTATTCCGAGGTATGCAGCATATAAACTGTGAGTGTATGTGTGAGTGTATAGTGGCTGAGACCTTTTTCATGGTCTCTAATGTTGTAGTATTGTAGCAATTCTGAGTACTTTCCAAATTTCTTTTTTTATTTTTCCATAGAAAATAGGAAAATGAGTCAGGAGAAACAATCATTAAAATGATCCATCCATATCTACTGTATATCTGGTTGCAAGAGTGATGGTTTGAGGCTTGTTTGATACCTCAGACCCTTGATGATTTAAAGCCATTTAAACAAACGTGTCTTCCATACTGTAGTCCCATCCCCCTATTCCCATAGAGATCCATTCAAATGCAGAGACGTTATAGTATCGCTTGTAAAAGTACCTGAAAATAAGATATCAAGAGTATTTTGATGTTGTTGGGTCACAGACTTCAGGAAGTCATGCAAAGGATATGCAAGCAAATATTAAATGTGATGACTTTATTTAAGTTTGTGTTCATTTGTCCAATTATTTTGGTGCCCTAAAATGGGGGGACTATGTGCAATTGCTACACGGTTCACCTGATATGGATGTAAAAACCCTCTAATTAAAGCTGAAAGTCAGCACTTTAACCTCATAGCCACTGTTCCATTTCAAATTCAATGTGCTGGAGTACAGAACCAAAACAACAAAATATGTATCTAACACTTTTGGAGTACACTGTATATAATTGAAAACAATTGACAGCTCTTTATACTTCAGGAATTTCAATTAAAGTAGTAAAAAAAATAAAAAATACATGGGGGTTATTCAACAGTTAAAAACCCCTGAAATAATATGCAAGTCAAGTGTATGTGCTTGAAGGAGCACATCTATCTTTGATGCTATGCCAAGAGAATACATGTAGACATACTCAAATTCACAGACAGACAGCAAACACACACACACACACACACACACACACACACACACACACACACAGAAACATGGAAACATAGGAAAATGGAAAAGTGTTTCCTTGGGGACAGGTATTAGGGTGACACATTTCATCCTTGTTTAGTTCTCACCTTCCATAGTAGTTCACACTCACGCTCCTCCAGGGCCTTCTTATGTCGCAGTGTGATAGTTTTCACCTCTGACTGCGCAACCTTAGCTTTTATCTCCACTTGTTCAGCAATGGCCTGGGCCTTCTCAATGCTCAGCTGAAACAGCAAAGGGAAATATTCCATTCACATGCAGCACAGAAGTCTGCATTATGTAATCCTCTGACACTATTACTACAGTGTAAAGAGATGGGATTGGCTAGAAATGCCAATTCCTGGAACTTTAAAAGCACTTATTTTCGGGGGCCATCGACAGATCTGATCCCTCCTGTCAAGTAAGAACAAGACAGACCAGTATGTCTCACACAGAGGCTGCAGTGATAACAGGTATTATTCACTGAATTCAACACCCACATCACATTTATACCTAGTGTGAAAAGCTCATTTTAATTAATGAGATATTATTTGTAATCAGTTTTAATCTTAGAAATACTGTCTATATTCAAAGGCTAATTTACATTTTCTAATATGATATGAACATAATTATGTGTATTATGTGTGGCTATATATTATTTTTGCATTATGGAGCCCCAAAAATGAGTCTCCATCCATCAGAGCAGCCAAACTGGGGTCAGTCTAATGCTGAAGGAATTAAACATGAGGCTGGCTGGGATGATTTGGGTGTCGTGACTGCGGGAGCTCAACTGGCGTATTACAGAGCACAAGTGAAGCATTAGCCAACATGAAGGATGTGGGTGTTAGTAAGCACCCTAAAGAACTGAATGATTATGGGGAAAAACTGGGAGAAGAAGGGATTACAAAATGAAAATTTCAGTAAATTATCCTGTTGACATAAAACATGTGCCAGAAAATAATTTTTAAATTTACAGAGAAACGGCAGCATCTGTGTGGGTAACACAAAAAAGGGTAATAAATTCTAAGTGGGGAGGGGACAGGGGCTCTGTCCGAATCAGCGCACTTGCCTACTATTGAGTATGCCAGTTGAATATACTTTTTTTTTAAAAGCTGTTAAGTACATGACAATTCAGAAAATTGAGTGTTCTTAATATCCCCGGATTATATACTTATTTCCGGGTTTTCGCTGAAAATGTCACTAAACAGTATGCAGTATGCTAGTACAAAGCACACAGGACGCAGTAGATAGGGCTCTGATTCGGACACAGCCAGGGCGTCTGCTTGGTCTACCACACTGACAGGGTGCACATTCAGGGTCAGAGGTCACAGCAGATAATACTTGTGGCAGTTGGTGGAAATGTAAACAACCTTGATTTGTTTACATGCTTGGCTGTTTACTCTTAAGGAGACAAGACTGAGCGAGTTAGGATATGTTACAGTGAACACCATTGGTGGAGATAGAATTGATAAGAATCTGCTATGGATTTAGCAGAGTGTTGGAGTCATAGTAGCACCCTGCTACCATTTAAAAACCCTGCTCAAAATACATTATGGGAAATTGATTAAATGACCAAAAGGCTGAGCAAACCGTCTTAAGATCAGAAGCCTTAAAGGTATAGTTCACCCATTTTGAAAAATGTTATGTTGTTTTACTTACCCCCGAAATAGTATGTAAGGAAGTAGTGATTCTGTCCTGGGGTTCATCCAATCGCTTATTTTCACTCCTTGCACCCTTTCCTCGCATCCTTCCCTTGCTCCTTAGCTCCGCCCAACAGAGGATGCAAGGAAATGATGCAAGGATCAGATATGAGGTGTAAAGATGTCCATAACTTAAATCTAAACAGAGCTAGGCTGAAACGACATAATCATTTACAGTAATTTGAGTGAAAATATCATCCTTGTGCACTCGGTAATCATATGTGCATTTTAGTTTCCAACAACGGCACTTGTAAAGTTGTTGTTAAACCTTATTTGAGTGCATTTAGGCGGTTATTTAAACAATATTTAGCAGGGTTGCAATTAAATCCAATGGCAAGATGCTAATCGTTAGCATTGTTCCAATTCAGGTTTAGCCAATTTTAGCTACAACGGTGAGACCAGGACAGAATCACTACAGCCTTACATACTATTTCAGGGGTAAATAGCCTAAAACAATATAACATTTTTCTAAATGGGTGAACTATACCTTTAACAGAGGCCTGTTGTCGTCCATTATGTACATACTGTATAAATGCTTAAAAATATTTTACCCAAAGTTATAATAAACATCTGAAATGTGTATATCTCTACAGCAAACACAGTCTTTCTGTGGTACACTTCCTGGAACATGTCCTTCTCAGATAGGTGGAACAGATAAAATTGTATCACAAAAGAAGGGAGCTGAATTCTTGTAAATGAGATTTGGTGGGATAATGTGGTTTTGGCAGTCTAGGTAATAATGGTTTTATATTGTCAAAGCCGTGTGCTTTGTTTAACTCCAGCATATGCTTGAACGTCCATAAGCACAAGGCTGTTTAATAACAGGATTACAGAGAAGCAGCATGAGTCTAAATTCGGTACCCATACAACACAGTTCCGTACGCTTACACATGACCCCCACCCGTAACACTTTATTATTTAATATTAAAGACAAACTCTTATTAAACTAAACTCATGATGATTTGATGAGTGGTTGTGCATTTTTGTGTGGGGATGTGTCTTGGTGTGTGTGTGTGTGTGTCTGTGTGTTTGGAGTGTGGCAGTGTGGTTGAAGGGGGTTGGGTGCGACACATGACAGGTGGACCTATTCCTAAAATTATTTTCAATCGACCCCCCTGCCAGCGCACAGCTGGATTCCTCTTATCTCCTTGACACCAGGCTGATGTGAAGGCTATTCTCCAGGGCATTATCCCCCCCACCATGGCCCCTCCTGTCTCTCCCAGCCTCTGAAAGAGGGCGACAGAAACATTTCCTCTGTCCTTCACTAATGACCCATCTCTGCCCATCACCCCCCACAATACAAACTGTCAGCTAGCCCAGCGTCCACCCCCACCCTTCTTAATTTAACCCCCTCAGGAGAGGGAGAGAGGGAGGGAGGGGGCTGTGTGCCAACTGCCACCATCTCATCAGTTCCTTTCAAACTTCACATTCAGGTTTACAAAAGCTGCGCGCACAATAAAGCCTCTCGCTTCTCTTTCCTCCTCATTTCTCCTTTTGAAGAAGAAAAAAAAGAGGGGAAAGATCTGGAAGCTTACACCACTATGTGTAGAGAATGCAAGTCTCCTTCCTGTCATATCCCTCTCACACAGCTATACTTAATGTTGTGTACACATGAAGATTCCAACCGCACACATGCAGACACACACACGCACGCACGCAAATACACACTGGTTTCAATTTTCTATTTGCGCTTTGAGGTGCACCTTTACCACTCCAATAAACCAAAACAAACAAACAAAAAAAAGATTCACCAAAACAGACAAATTGAAATTGTCTTGCAGAAACTCTATTCAAAGAAACATTGTGAGGTAAACATTTGACAGCAGTAATGTGCTGTCTGATAGCAAAACACAGAGAGCCGAGCTATCCAGCTGCTTTTTCAAAGCTCTATAGACGGATTGTACATTATATTATTCATTAATACATAACCCACAATATTATACTTTCCACTAGCCAGTACATTGTACCTGGGCAATAATACTTTTGATGAGCAGGCTGCACAGAACACTCCACGCAACATAAGGTAATTTACACGCAGCCAGTCTTTTATTACTATCTTTGCTCCCTAGCTTGATGTATGGGAAACATGGGGACTAAATTTATTGTGTAATAATTGCTTCTCAGTATGCATGTGGGAGTATGTTTGCATGTGCACGTATGTGTATTTGTGCGTGGCTGTGTGTAGGCCCGTACTGAGCGTCTGTGTGTGCGTGCATGCACATGCATGTTTGCGTGTGTCCATGTGTGTACGTGTGCGCACACGAGTATGTGCATGCGTGTGTGGGCCCACCTGTATGGCTTGCCGGCCCTGCTGTGCATCAGACAGCAGCTGGATGGTGATGGCGCGAGAGTCCTGCACAGCATCCTGGAGGTAGATGAAGCTGTGGCCCATGTGGTGTCCCACACTGCACTCCCGGCAGATGGGCACAGAGCATGTGTCACAGAAGAAGCGGAACACCTGGGACAGAAGAAGAAGAAGCACTTTAAAATGAGCTAGGACAGAGGCTAGGACAGGGGCTAGGACAGGGGCTAGGACAGGGGCTAGGACAGGGGCTAGGACAGGGGCTAGGACAGGGGCTAGGACAGGGGCTAGGACAGGGGCTAGGACAGGGGCTAGGACAGGGGCTAGGACAGGGGCTAGGACAGGGGCTAGGACAGGGGCTAGGACAGAGGCTAGGACAGAGGCTAGGACAGAGGCTAGGACAGAGGCTAGGACAGAGGCTAGGACAGAGGCTAGGACAGAGGCTAGGACAGAGGCTAGGACAGAGGCTAGGAAAGAGGCTAGGACAGTGGCTAGGACAGTGGCTAGGACAGTGGCTAGGACAGTGGCTAGGACAGTGGCTAGGACAGTGGCTAGGACAGTGGCTAAGATAGAGGGTAGGACAGAAAAGTAGGACAGGGGCTAGAACAGAGGCTAGAACACTGTCAGGGCCAATCAAAAACATACACTAAACCTGAAGTCATATTTTAAAAACCTGGACAGTGAACAATCACTTCAAACCCAAAAAAGTCATAAGGAATCGACAGACCCTTTAGTCAAATGCTTGGGAATTGTGGAAAACTGTATTCATTGTACACAGGTTCAGGTTGGTTCAGCCCCTCAGCCAATGGAATGCGAGTTATACAGGAATCTCCCCCAGTACTTACTGAGCCCCATGCTACAAAACCTCCAAGCAGACTGTGACTGAAACCTTATAGCTTCACAGTTTTTATGTATTTGTACAGATATGCTTATTTTTGCTATATATGCTAGTTGATATAGCTGACTGGATCAAGCATTAAGGTTTGTGTAAAATACAGTACAACACATGACCATACAATATTTACATAAATGGCAAGGACATGCACACATGCAGGCAGGCACGTACTCGATGAAGAAAAAAAATTTGAAGAATTTAAATCCAATTCAAGAGAGGATATATTCAGCCTCTCCAGGCTCTATAGGAATGAATCAGAAAGCCTAGCACAGCATGACAGCTAGTCACAAGTTCTCACAACTGGCCAAATGCCAAGAATAAAAAGCCTTACATTAGAAATATTTCTATATACAGTTATCTTACAAGTGTTAAACAGCATTACTGCTATGGTGACAGATGACTGATGGGTGTGGTGCGTATGCACAACAGAAAGTAAAGTATGTCAACATTTCCATAGTAACAGTCAAAACACTGAGCCAAATACTGCTTAGCCCTGGTGTGTAGACACAGCAGAGGAGGTGAAATTAATGTATATATCTTTGGTGCGGAAATCTGGTATGGTCACGTTTTCATATTCTGTTCCTCTGCAAGAGAGCTGGTCTGAGACGTTTTGTTCCTCCACACAGCATTGCATTTAATTTCTGAGCCAATGTCCAAGACCATAGACCTTCCTACCGCTGTGAAGGATTACAGACAAAACCACCACACGCCTTTCATGAAAGGGTCTATGCTGTAAATAAATTTGTCTTTTGAGTTTCAGGCCTAAGTCGATTAAACCCTAGGGGATATGCTGTGTTGATTTTCTTTTCTGTCAAAATGTTTTTAAATGGAGCAGCTGACTATGGTCAGGTTAAAATGACACAGTAGAGTCAGCCCTAGCCTCTCTTGTGATAAGTTAACTGCAGTGCCAGCACAGTCAGAGGCCCTGAGGTATCTCACACAGGCCTGGTGCTCCGCTCCCATTGCATAACACTTCCCTCCTCCTACAGTAGCATTCATGTACTTACTTCATGCAAACTCCTGTCTCCTGTTGCTAAAGAGATTGATTACCATTTTTGCAATTCAATCACACTGTTTTCAAGCACATTAAAGCCATAGGCATGTCAAGAAATACATAGAACAGTTTCATTAGAATGAGGCATGTTTCCATGCTGAACTGCTGAAGTAAAACATATTACTAAAAAATTATTTCGAGTCTAAATCTACTCGGCTCACAGCACAAAACAGTCAAAAACAGACAGTGACAACTTGGAGTAAACATACGTACACCTTTTCTATCTTTTTAAAATAAAATAAATAAATAAAATGTTCTCCCAATTTAGTAGCCAGTTGAACCCCTATTCTAATTAAATTCCCCCCGTATAGCAACCGCTAGAGAACCACCGCTATACAACCCTGTCAGCCGGTAGTAGGAAGGAGGGCATCACATCCTCTACAGGGCGCGACTCCTCAAGCTCCTGACCGTGACCGCCAACTTCCAACTTTGCACAAGCACAAGTACAGTACTTTTCTGAAGAAAAACAACCACCACAAAAACAGCTTGTGTGCGTGTTTGTGTGACACACACTTTATGTACATTTGAGGGCATGTGCACCAAACCCTTGTTATGGCTAGTTTCCCCTGCGACAGTGTAATTTTAGAGTTTACACTCTGACATCAATTTGATTGTTACAAGTTTTACATTATGATAATTTCTAATGCACAAACCGCAATATCATGCTGCATCTGCACACAATGGCTAATCTTTTATGCTGAAAATGAAAATATATATTTTTTCTCTATCCTACGCTTTTTCATCACAGCATCAGGGTTATTCCTACATGTGATGAGGGTTGCACTGTAATAATTTCAATGCAAGTAAATCATCAGCCAAGATAAACTCCTAATATTACAACAACCATCTCCAGCTCCAGTATTTCCTTTTCTTCTATAAATAGTTTCTTGCTCCCTGCCCTCTTTTTAAACTACATGAAGAACACAGAAAAAATGCAAGTTTCACTTCAGCTTCTGAAATAGCTGAACACACACACTCAACATGGGGTAACAAAACATGTTGTGTGTTGGTCACATCTTAAATAGGCTGTCTTCTTCAGTAGTGCGGAAATGACTGAAATGTACCAGAACCAGATTGGTTCAGGCAGAAGAGTGAAATCACAAATTAGAGTAATAAAATGGGGCTGTGTTGTGAATACAACTGTGACCCTTCCACGTAACAGTCTTACCGACGGCCGGATCAGATGCCAATTAGATCAAGGACAGTGCAATGTAAGGAACAGCTGCATGTAAGCGTAGAGTCCCGATTTAACTCCAGCTACCCACTTTTAAAAGAAGCATTCTCCAACGACTGCTCACAGCTTTGAATAGTAGCAGTCTGTACAGAGGTCATGACTGCGTTAAGACTAAAGGGAGGGGGTGAGAAGGCATCCTGTTGACAAACAGCAGCAGCATCTCCCCCACAAACTCCCAATCCCCCCCCCCCCCCCGAAGTAGAAGGGAACACAGTGCCATTCACTCACCTAATACAAATTATTCACTGATTCAATGCCACAGATGCTACGTAAAATATCAAATATCAAATTTTGTTCAAAGTAACTTATCTGTTCACATGTTTCCTTGAAGGTGGCTTCATAGCTGCAGAAACCGACACGGAAACAGATTCAGCGAGATAAATTCACAGACTGAGGCAGGCAAGGTGGAGATCAGAGCACATGAAACAAGTGCGTGTTCTTCAACATGGCTGCTAAAATAAAGGTTCTTTCTGCTGACAAGAAATATTGCCTGAGATATTCATATGACAGGCTTACAATAGACTGAAGAAAAGCTGCAAATGCTCAGAACATCCTCCAGTCTACACTTTCAAAACTTCTCAAAAACAGGGACAAAATTATGCTAAATCAGGGAGAGGAATGCAAACTGACAATTCTGGTCTCAGTGCATTATAAATGAAGGGACCGTTTTTAACACTGGACAGGGCATAAAAAAGTAACGTTGCCATGTGCTCACAAACTGATATGAGTGAAATGGTTCCCTTTGTTTATTTAACCTTTATCTATGGGGGAACAAAGCTTGTGCCTTAATCAAGTCCATGTAAAATAGAGGTCCTCAAGTGCTTAAGTACAAAATGGATGAGGTCAATTATTCATGAAAGCACTGGATTTACATACCTCTTATTGTCATTAGAAACAAATTAGGTTTTTTTATGTTTTATTTGAAAAATGTTACAGTCACAGCTGTCTGAAGTGAAGATTGGAGGTCACAGCTGAGACAGGACCCCCTTACGTGAGCATACACACGTACACAAACAAAGCATACGCACGCCGTTAGCCACGCACACACATACATACACGCAGGAACACGCTTAGTGGGTACCTTACAAATCACTCTACAGGACAGTTGTTTATCTACTGATAACGGCTACACAGTGCACGGTAAGTACACGTCAAACTTTAAACAGACAGATGTTATCCTGGCCTCTCCCTGACCTCTGAAAAAAAGCACCACCCAGAGCCCGTCTCCCGATCTCTCTCCTGTGAGGGTCTCTCCTGTCTGATTCAGCGGTGTGGTTTCTATTGTCTGTTAAATCTCCTATCATTGGGTGCGTTTACATGCACGCTAATACTCCGATCTTACCCCGATTATGGCAATACTCCGATCATTGAAATTCTCAACACCTTTATCTGATTATCTTTATCAGCACAAGGTCATAATCAGCGTATTCAAAACTCGATTAAGACACTTGGATTTTTGCCCAATCTTTCTTTTTTGTATTTCTTTTTTTATAAATGTAGACGTCTTACTCCGATTTCTTTCGGCTTTTTGAAAGTGCGTGTCAGATGGAAGTCAAAGATCCTCGATGAAAACAGGAATGCACCATTTCTGTTAAGCATACACCGATTATGGAAAGAATCATGTAAACAATGAATATTGGAGTAATCGCATTACTTACAGGTGCAGCTCAAAAAATTTGAATATCGTGAAAAAGTTCAATATTTTTTGTCACTCATTTCAGAAAGTGAAACTCATATATTAGATTCATTACACATAGAGTGCAATATTTCAAGCCTTTATTTCTTGTAATTTTGATGATTATGGCTTACAGCTAATTAAAACCCAAATTCAGTGTCTCAGAAAATTAGAATATTGTGAAAAAGTTCAATATTGGAAACTCATGGTGTCACACTCTAATCAGCTAATTAACTAAAAACACATGCAAAGGTTTCCTGAGCCTTTAAATGGTCTCTCAGTCTGGTTCAGTAGGCTACACAATCATGGGGAAGACTGCTGACTTGACAGATGTCCAGAAGACAGTCATTGACACCCTCCACAAGGAGGGTAAGCCACAAAAGGTCATTGCTAAAGAAGCTGGTTGTTCACAGAGTGCTGTATCCAAGCATATTCATATAAAGTTGAGTGGAAGGAAAAAGTGTGGTAGGAAAAGGTGCACAAGCAACAGGGATAACCGCAGCCTTGAGAGGATTGTCAAGCAAAATCCATTCAATAATTTGGGGGAGCTTCACAAGGAGTGGACTGAGGCTGGAGTCAGTGCATCAAGAGCCACCACGCACAGACGAATCCAGGACATAGGCTACAAATGTCGCATTCCTCGTGTCAAGCCACTCCTGAACCAGAGACAACGTCAGAAGCTTCTTACCTGGGCTAAGGAGAAAAAGAACTGGACTGTTGCTCAGTGGTCCAAAGTCCTCTTTTCAGATGAAAGTTAATTTTGCATTTCATTTGGAAATCAAGGTCCCAGAGTCTGGAGGAAGAGTGGAGAGGCACAGAATCCACATTGCTTGAAGTCCAGTGTGAAGTTTCCACAGTCAGTGATGATTTGGAGTGCCATGACCACTGTGTATTCTGAAGTCCACAGTCAATGCAGCCATCTACCAGGATATTTTAGAGCACTTCATGCTTCCTTCTGCTGACAAGCTTTATGGAGATGCTGATTTCATTTTCCAGCAGGACTTGGCACCTGCCCACACTGCCAAAAGTACCAAAAGCTGGTTCAATGACCATGGTATTACTGTGCTTGATTGGCCAGCAAACTCACCTGACCTGAACCCCATAGAGAATCTATGGGGTATTGTCAAGAGGAAGATGAGACACCAGACCCAACAATGCAGACGACCTGAAGGCCGCTATCAAAGCAACCTGGGCTTCCATTACACCTCAGCAGTGCCACAGGCTGATCGCCTCCATGCCACACCGCATTGATGCAGTAATTCATGCAAAAGGAGCCCCAACTAAGTATTGAGTGCATAGAAATTAACATACTTTTCAGAAGGCTGACATTTCTGTTTAAAATATCCTTTTTTATTGATCTTATGTAATATTCTAATTTTCTGAGACACTGAATTGTTATTATTTTTTTTTACTGTAGTACTATATAAAAATATTTGCCCCCTCACCATTTTTAACTACCCCCTCAGTCACTTCATCCTGGCGCCGGGCCTGGTTCTTGGTGCACACGCATAATTGCAACCGAACCAAATAACAAATATACAAAACTCCTGAACAGCAGTAACTTAGCAGTAACATTAGGCTAGCTACTAGCGTTACTAGCAGTCTGCGGACGTTCATCTACGAAACAATACATTACAATATTTGCATTTGACACACAGTTTTGAGCAATTTGGTCAAGTATAACTTGTTTGCTGTCTCGCTGTTGAGAATAAGACAGACGTCATTTCATTTTCACTTACCTGATTGCGACGAGGTGCTGGCTGTTGGCTCAGGGTTGACTGAGGAGGACGAGGCAGAGGGAGACTGGCACAACACGTCAAATACGGTAGCTACACTCGTTGATTTGTACACCATGCAGGCAAAGGTGTTTAATCATGTTAGTAGTGCATCCTCCCTTGCACGATATAAGTTTGGCACAGGTGTTGCACTGTGCCGACCCGTCATTTTTCATAACAAAATAAAGCCACACTTTTGAGCGCCGCTTGCTGTGGTCCATGATGACGCACAGTTCTACCCATTAAAATTGTGCAGGCGGAAACTACTTCTTCTAACTACTTCGTTCTTCTGGCACACTGCAAACCAAAGGCAAAGGTGCATGCTGCCACCACGGAAACTGAAACTAGCGCGAGTTAAATTTGTGTTTAGGAACCGATAAGCAGAATAGAAATTAAAATTTCTTAACGATTCCTTTGGAATTGGAATTTTGGAACCGGTTCTCGATGCCCAACTCTAACCTCCTTTAGCTTTGATTACAGCGCGCATTGGTTGTGGCATTGTTTCGACAACCTAATGCAACGTCACAACATTTATTTTTGTCCAGAGTTGCATTCATTTTTGGCCGAGATCTTGTATTCACGATGGGAGTCAACCACTACATCCCAAATACTTTCAATGGTGTTAAGGTCAGGACTCTGGTGGCCAATTCATGTGTGAAAATAATTACTCATGCTCCCTGAACCACTCTTTCACAATTTGAACCCGATGAATCTTGGCATTGTCGTCCTGGAATATGCCCATTGATGGAATAACCTGGTCATTCAGTTCATTAAAGTACTCAGCTGACGTTGCTGAGCCTGGACCTGACCAATTGAAGCAACCCCAGATCATAACACTGCCTCCAGAGGCTTGTACAGTGGGCACTATGCATGACGGGTGCAACGGCGACTTTATTTTTGGCCAGGCAGTGTATAAGCTTACTTACACATTCACAGACACACATGCCCTCCCACTCCTCTCTCTGTTCTTACTGTTTTTGAAACAGGATCATATACTTCATATGCCTGTCAATGTCTTAGTCCCTCAGCCATCATTAATTTCATATCATGTATTATTATTTTATGAAATGCAACACAGCAAGCTTTAGTTCTCACTTGACTGTGGACAAGAAACTCCAGAAATTGTATAGTTTAACACTAAAAAGGTGTTGTATAGAATTCATGCCAGTGCTGACTGTGACATTGCCCATGGACGGAAAGTTCTAGTTGGAGGTAATGGCCTCTCAATGCACAAGAGTGACTCCTCTGGTCAGCCTAGTACTTGCAGTTTGCCTTCACCAACAGTGTACGAAGTGTACCGACTACTGTAATGGCAGCACTGCGGAATTAAGTGGTGGTTGGGATACATATACAAGAATGTACTTCACATTTATAATTGTTCTTAAATTACCATTATCATTTTATTTTACCAAAATCAATTTTAGACATTCTGAAACTCTCCGATAGTGTCTTCGTTCACTTTTTTGCTCAGTGTAAAGGATTAGTTATCTATCTAGTGTTGATTTATATTTTGATAAACTTGTATTGAAGTGTATATATTCACCTTGAACATAAAAGTAAATGGACTCATGCTTGCATTAAACTTTAAACTATTGTGGGATACCTACATTCAGAAAAGATCCACACTCAACATAAGATAAAATTCCAATGTTTTTGTATTTCTCTTTCATCAGTATTCATTATCCCCTTCGCGCAGATGCCAAATTTGGTCAATTCTCGCCTATTTGGGGGATGTTCTTATATATAACTTTATAACTACAGGGGCCACATGTATAAAACTCTGAGTAAAAAAATGCATAAAAGAACGCTCAGGGTGAAAGTCGGAAATCTTCTTAAAAAACCTTTTGCATTTTCTACCTCTGCCTTTCTGTCACGGTGTCACCACATCACACCGATTCCAAACATTGCATACGTACGGTGTCCAGCGTGTGCAGAAGTATGCAGATTTTCACAGCACGTGTTATTTTATACATCTGAATTTCTGTGTGGAAACTCGCTTACGTGGCTTTCTGAGGGCATCTTTCTGCTCAGCACTGTTTATACAGGTGTGAGCATCACAGAAACTTGAAAAATGGCTTAAATGAAGCAAGACAGTTGTACTATTGAACCTCAATAAAATATGGTATTTCTGAATGTCTTCTGAAAATTGTTACTGAATTCCTTAGCTCTACATACCTTTTAACAAAAGGGACTGCTATGGAATAAACATAAAAATAGAAAGCTATTTGTTATGGCACAGTAAGAAAATCCTTTGTGAACAATACATTTTTAATAAATCACCCAAATATCATTTGAAAGGGAGATGTTGGCCTGATAAATTCATTTGGAGCATTGCTTGTTAGTGTAAGTCTTGTCAACAAATAAAAAAAGTATGTTCTCATGAAGATCAGCGTGGGATTAAATGTGTGACAAAACATACCTGACACCACATTTCTATGAAAACTAAATTCAATACCAAATAGGACTAAAGAGTCATCCAGCTAATGACAGAATCTGTCACCTAGATATACAGTCAAGCCGGAAAGTCTGCACACCCCTTTCACCTTCTCCACGTTTTATTACGTTACAGACATATTCTACAATAGATTGAGTTCATTTTTTGTCTCAGAATTCGACAAAAAATAGCCCATAATGACAAAGTGAAAACAGGTTTTTAGACATTTGTGCTAATTTATTAAAGATCTAAATGTTAAATATCATATGTACACAAGTGTGCACACCCTTTGATATGACACCCAAAAGTGAGCTGAGGTGCATTTTGTTTCCACTGATACTGCTTGAGATGTTTCTACAACTTAATTGGAGTCCACCTGTGATAAATTCAATTGATTGGACATGATTGGGGATTGCCAACACCTGCCTATATAAGGTCCCACAGTTGACAGTGCATGTCAGAGCAAACTCCAATCCATGGGGTCAAAGGAATTATCTGCAGACCTCAGAAATAGGATTGTGTCAAGGCATAGATCTGGAGAAGCGTACGGAAAAATCTCTGCAGCTTTACAGGTCCCAAAGAGCACAATGGCCACCATCATTTGTAAATGGAAGAAGTTTGTAACCACCAAGAATCTTCCTAGACTTGGCCGCCCGGCCAAACTGAGCAATCGGGGAAGACGGGCCTTGGCCAGGGAGGTGAGCAGGAACCAGAGGGTCACTCTGACAGAGCTCCAGCGTATCCTTGTGGAGATGGGAGAACCTTTCAGAAGATCAACCATCCAGACAGCACTCCACCAATCAGGCCTTTATGGTAGAGTGGTCAGACAGAAGCCCCTCCTTAGTAAAAGGCACATCACAGCCCGCTTGGAGTTTGCTAAAAGGCACCTAGAGGACTCTCAAACCAGGAGAAACAATCTCAGCCAAGAGAGTGGCTTCGGAGAAAGTCTGTGCATGTCCTTGAGTGGCCCAGCCAGAGCCCAGACCTGAATCCAATTGAACATCTGTGGAAAGAGCTGAAAATGGCTGTGTACCGACGCTCCCCATCCAACCTGACGGAGCTTGCAAGAATATGCCAAGAGGAATGGGCAAATATGTCCAGAAACAAGTGTGCAAAGCTCGTAGCTTCTTTCCCAAGACGCCTTGAAGCTGTAATCGCTGCCAAAGGTGCAGCAACCAAGTATTAGGCTAAGGGTGTGTACAGATATGTAACCCCTAAATAACCTATTTTTGTCAGTAAAATAAAATTGCATATTTTCTAAAAACCAGTTTTCACTTTGTCATTATTGGCTATTGTGTGTAGATGTTTGAGGCAAAAAATGAACTCAATCTACTGTAGTATAAGTCTGTAACGTAATAAAACGTGGAGAAGGTGAAAGGGGTGTGCAGACTTTCCGGCTTGACTGTACATTCACCCCCATGTTCTGGTTCCACAGATCTCAACAAATACCTGAGAATGCCACTTTGTAATATACTTTCCAAGAATATTGGCCTTGAGGTTCCCAGTACTAAATACATACACACACACGCACATGCACATACACACACTGCATACAGTAGGCATGATGGATCTTAAATCTCAAAGGCCAGTGCGCGGGGGTGGGTCTGCCTGCCAGGCTTCCTGATTGGCTGCTTTCAAGTAGCAAAACAATATCAGCTGGGCCCCAGTGCAGCGTGGGGAAAGAATCATGACTGAACACGTGTGGTAAAGCGAAGGGGTGAGCGAGGGGGCGGGAAGGCACTGTTTGCGTGTGCGTATGTGCGTATAGGCCCAAATAAATATGTATTACTTCTGTTTTAGTCCATTTCTGCAGATGGTATTTGTGAGGCAAGCTTAAAAACAAATAATTTATTATGTAATTCCATAAGATTATTACAGGTAGAGGACAACAATCAGGACAAAGCATTGATTAAGAAATCATTCTGTGGGAAACCAAATCGAAGAAAAGACCGTAAAGCCATAACTGCACCACATATACAAAATATTTCAACCAAACCTCTCAGCAGCCAACAGAAATCAAGAATAATTACCCTGATGGGGCTCTGGAGGGGGTTATTGAACTTGATAAATTAACTAAATTAACTCAGCTGCTGACCAGACAGCTGGAACATTCCCCTATGTCTGTGAGTCAGACAGTTGAGTCAGCACCTACACCAGACTAGGCCTAAAGCTTGGGCCCAGTACAGGCCCTCAGAAACGTATTCCAGATGGACCACCACCTCCCTGTGCAACTGATACTCACTTTCCCACAGTAACTAGATGTCTCATAAGTGAAACCCTTTTTCTTTGCAACATCAGTTTGATTCTTCATGCTGTCCTCGATTACAGAATTAAACAGCCAGACATGCACTGCATGTTCAATTAGTGGCAGCACTACATCATTTAAGGGAGCAGAATTACTCACTCAAGAACATCAAAGAAGTAACAAGTTTGGCTTAATGTTACATCAGCCATATCCTTGTAATAAAAGCCAGTAAAATATACACCCAAGTATCAATGTAAGGTGTTAAAACAGCCTATTCATCTCAAAGACAGGGCAGAAGCCAAATAACTTCTAAACCATCAGCCTTATATCCAATGGCCATGAAGACATTCTAGCTTATCCTACCAGTTCCTTTGATAAACTGGATACTAGAAGTAAACGGTGTGCCTCCAGGGTAACTCTACTCCCCCATCAGGCCAGCGTGTTTCCACACCATTACAGATGGCATAAAGGCAGATTGGCATTGAGACCACAGGTTGGCATTGAGACCACTCATCTGATCAAGATGCTGTAGGAAGTGGAGTCCCACAAGGATCGGTGTTGGGACCTCTGCTTTTCCTTATTTGCATAAATCATATGGATAGGAATATTAGTAGCAATTTGTTAATTTTGCAGATGATACAAAAGTTTTGAACCAACAAAATGAATTTAGGAAGATGAACAAAATTAGGCATAATTGTGCAAATAGCATTCCGTAATAAAGTTAAATTTAAATTTTGCATGAGGAAAATACATTCCAGGGTACTTTGTAGGAGGAACAATGTTAATATGTTAAATGAACTAAGAATAGGATCTAAGCGGGAAGCATTGTCCTGTAGTCGTAAAAAAGCTAAACGGGGTGCTGGGATATATAGCATAATGAATATATAAAATATTGTGGAGGTTATAGTGATGCTATACAATGCCTTTTTCAGACAACACTTAAGCACTGTCAGCAGTTCTGTACCACACAACAGAACAGATATAAACAATTGAAAAAGTACAAAAAAGTGTCACCCAATTGGTTCCTGGTATAAAAGGTCAAGGTTCCAAGGAGACTTGAGAGCCTACCTTCTCTCCTCTCTTCAGGTTTAGCAAAAGGAGACTGGGGGGGAGATTGAGGTTTTCTAAATTCATAAAAGGTCTAACAGAGTCACCTAAAAATATTTTTCTGGTTGAGTTCTGTCAGTACATAAAGGAGGCATTGGTGGAAATTAATGAAAGGTAAATTAGATATTAATTAGATATATTTATTTATACACTGTTTTGTCCATGTGCAGAAGAATGTGCCAGGAAAAGCTTTACATGAAGGGGTTTCACAGCAAAGGGTCAGGGACTAGCTGTCACCTGCTCAACAGCTGAATGAATACATGCTCAGTCAGAGGTTATAAAGCAAATAAAATACACAGGGACTAACCCAAGTACCACTGGACTACACTCATCAACATCAATCTCTATATTTTGTAACATGTGTCGTGTAACATATCTTATTTTCTGGTAGTCTTACAAGCGATACTATAATGTCTCTGCATTTGAATGGATCTGTAAGGGCGTTGTAGTGGTACAACGATGAGCCAAACGCGATGAAAGAAAAGAAAGAATGAAAAAAACCTCCCAGCCGTAGCCAAAACCAAAAACACCCTTGTAAAACCGGGATAGCCACGTAAACACGGGCGACACTAATACCGATAGCCAGAAGAACAGCAAAAACAAAGGCACCCTCGGAACGTGACTATAACGGCCGATAACTGGTGAAACAAATGAAAATAAAATAATGCTCACGCCCTCTAACAACAAAGAGAGCGGGAGTGGAAACGGAGAAGTGAGAAGAGGGAAAAACCTAAACTATATTCCCTGAGCTTCTAGTAGTTATCTGGGTATAGCTCTACTACGCGAATAAAGAATAACAATCTTTTAAGTGCGAGCAGAGGAAACAAACAACAACCATACATACGTGAAGGATGAAATGATAAAGAAGCGCCAGGAAGCGGAACTCAGGGGTTTAAATACCTCCTGACGCGGGCGACAGGTGAACCAGATAATCACCTGGGCGAAAGGAAAATCCCGCAAGGGAATGCGGAGAAAAATCTGATAGACCGAAAAAAGACGAGGCGTGTAATTTAGAGGAAAGGAAGGGAAAACCATGACAGGATCTCTATGGGAATTGGAGGGTGGGACTAGATTTAGCTGTAAATTATATTGGAACAGTATGGAACACATGGTTGGCTAAATGGCTCTAAGTCATCAAGGGTCTGACGTATCAAACAAGCCTTAAACCATCACTCTGCTGCCAGAAATACAGTAGATATGGATGGATAACTTGAAGGGTATCTTCTCCTGACTTATTTTTCCATATAGTTCAATAGTACATTTTTTCAGGAGAAACAACCCTTAAAGTGATCCATAAATGAATAAAGAATCCTCACATCCTTCCTCACGCCCAGATGGGAGTGATATTTTATTTTGTTGTTCACTCAAGTTGACCCATCAGAGCACGAAAAGTGTCAGAGCTTACACCATGTAAAAATTTACAGCTTGCTGTAGTCATGTGTAGAATGATAGCTTGCCTACACCACACACCCCATTCATTCAGCAAGATTAAGTCTTAAATTGCAGAGAAAGGGCCACAAAATGTCTTCTCGATTTCTAAAAACAACTACAACCAAGCCTGTTAAAACAAAACTAGATTAAATTTTTTCCCAAACAGGAATATAAAGTGGATTGATAAAATACTGAGAGTATGACAGGCTGGTCATTACAATGATTTGTAAACAGGGCTTTGAGGTTGATGTTTATGTCGTTTGCCTGGCCCACAATGCAGCAGCTCGGGATTCGCTCTGGCCTGACCCAGTGACCTCTGACCTCCAGCCTGAGGGGAGAAAAGACAGCAGCCAGAGTTTCAGAGGTGGGGCTTTTCCCATGAAGCTTGCCCCCTCTGAAGGAGTTACCATGGAGATGGCACATTCCCACAATTCAATCCACAGCCAAGCGCATCCACTGGATTAGCAGAACCAATGCTCCTAGCCTCTCCACCAGGGCACATGCTCTCTGCAAGCTCTACAAGCTTTCACCATTACTGGCAAACTGCCATCAGATAAAGGAGACTTATCTTCGACATTATCTTAAAGATAACTTTTAAATAAATTACTTTACACTTACACATATCATATCTTGCAGCAATCAGCATCGTGAACGATTAGTGCGCAAAGTAAATTTTGTTGGAAAACCTCCCGATGTAACCGACCATGGTCGGCTAGCAACCACGCATCCCATACTCAACCAATCACATGCACACACCTCTAATGGAGCGCCCTTTTTCAACCAAGAATTAGTTCTCTCTGTACTGCTTGAATGCTGATGCGCTGCTCTTTGTTTGCTTACGGCTTGTGTTAAAATAAATTTGCTGTCACCCTCCACCACCCCAGCTTCCACCGGTTGTTTGGATCTGCTTTAGTATGGGGGGTTTCTGGTCATCTCCTGTTTAGTGGGGGGAAATGCCCGTGCTCCGGAGCAATACTAAAGCAGATCCATTCACTGCCAAACCAAAATAATTATGCAGCACATTCATTCATTAAACATGTCATTTAATACGTGAGTTGTCCTGACAGAATTACCATTATGTAATTGGTTAAGTTCTGTGAAGAGATAACACCAATAACACCCAGGCAGAGAGCAGGATCGTTTTAATATATTTAAGGTTCATGCAATGCTCTTAAATGAGAGCATTACAGCAGGCAGCAGTCATAAAACTCTAAACTACCTTCAGAACATTAAAGCTCTAAACTACCTTCAGAACATTAAAGCTCTAAACTACCTTCAGAACATTAAAGCTCTAAACCATATCCAACTCAACTGTGTGGTTTTCGACCATAAACAGTAAAAGCAGTTTACTTATTAAAGCTATTTACAAACTACTGAAGTATCCAAAATAACTTAAAGCGAGTGAGTAAAAGCGAAGTCTATTCCTGAATCAGCCAGCTAGTAAACACTTACTGTATGTGGAAAACATCAGAAGCGAGATGGAGCACAATGAATGTGCTGTGAGAGGGAGCCTTTTGATTTCCAGGATTCTCAGGAATCAATTTCCAGCAGCTCCCCTACTGTGGACCCGGGAAAGCTCCATGAATAATTCCATTTAAAAATGGTATATAAAATGCACCTCACAAAAAAATGCACACTCCTGATTTTAATTAATTTATGTAATTAAATTATAGCTTAGTGGCAACAGTTCAAGTTTGGAAAATTTGCAATGAAAATCAATCCAATTAAATCATTCCAGGTCCTCTGGAGGGATTCCAATTATGCATTTAATTCATGAGTCAGCTGAAAACACGTTCACATGTCTGTACGTATGAAAGCACTCATGAACGAGAATGTACGTGCACACAGTTCCATGCTCCGCATTCTTTGATTTTTAAAACTTTAAATTTATCAAGTGGTCAGTTCAGATTCTTAAATCATGACTGTATGAATACAGTGATGAAGAAACAACAGTGCTGCCATAAACATACCCTATACCAGGGTGTGAAATGTACACCCGCCACCAGCTGGTAAAATTTGGATTGTGGCTACTCTAGCAGCCACTTTGGCAGGGTAACCAGCCAGGTTGTGTTATACTGTAAAAGATAATGTGGCTGGTAAAATGTTGAAAATGGCTCAAGATTTTTAGAATCCAAAAGTCACTCTGGCCAGCGGGTGAAAAGGTTAATTTCATGCCCAGCCTTATACCCACAGAGAATGTCAGAGAATGGATTCTCAAGAAAACTAACATCATCTTAAAAGTAACTTTTTACTCATCTATGGGGCCTTCAGACTACCATAGGAAGACTATGATACAGGTGGCCCGGGTAAAATGACATAATTTGTCATGTCAAAATAAACCAAAAGAAACAATGAACAGTGGGAGTGGACCCTGAAGTGGCTGGAACATTATGCATTTAACATAGGACAGGTCTTATTCCACCCCTTAAATTCTCTGTGAGAACATAAATGAAAGAATGAATTTTAAAAAATAACACTTCTGCAATTTGGGCTTGAAAATAAGTTAATATGTAACTGCTTTAGTTATGTAACCACTTTAGTTATTTAATGATCAGGCCCTCAATGGTCCATTGACTTGTTTTTTTTCCATTTGAAAAGGATTTATTTTCCTGCGGTCAGCATTTTCAGCTCTGTAGTTACCCTAAAGCCCGTATCCTCTGAGACTAAAAAGGGCTGTGTTCATACCTTTGCGTACCAGTAAAAGGTTAATAGGACATATCTAATTAAAATCGCAATAAAAGGGAGTGCGAGCACTCAAAGACTGCAGCAGGGAACAGAGTGGCGTTTATGATGGTGAGTGTTAATCGGGTTTAATCGCTGCGTTTTATGAGCGACCCATTGTGGAGATCGAAGGCTCTACCTGCAGTCAGAGATGCCCATTAAGACTTCACCAGACTGACTCCAGCCCCCCGACCTCCTGGCTGCCGACACTATTGTTTGACCTTTCACATTCAGGATTTCCTCCCCCCCCTCCCACATGCCCCCCCACTGAGCAGGAATGTTCAGTTACCGAGTACCGTCATGCAGCAGAACTTCTCCTGCAGATGTCCGAGCTGAACAGGTCGGCAAACGCCTGGATCGCGCAACCACACAGCTCCACTACCCCACCCACCCACTCCCGTCCCGCCCCCTGACCACATTCCTCCTTTTACTGCCCTACTTTTAACACCCTCTCCAATTCCAGGAGGGGTTTGCTGCTCAAAGAGGCATACACACAGAGAGACAGAACATTAACACTGTAGGAGACTCATCACCCCCCACACCAATTCACTTGCACATGCATGGGGGCACACACACATGGTAACGCAAGCAAACACACACACAAGCACACGCATGCGCGCACACACACACATGCCCCCACCCCCCTTCAACCCTGGGCCACCCCCACCACCCCCAGGCCACCCTTGCCCCCCCTGCACAACATGCTGGCCAAGAGCTGCAGCAACTGCATTCCAGGAGCCTCCTTCCTTTGCAAGGACTTCCAGAATGTTCTCTCCCAAGTGCTCAGCCTCTAGTGCATTGGGCCAAAGGAGTGGACAGTAGTTTAACCGAACCCATGCTCACATTTTACTACAGCTTTCCTCTGTTCATTCTCTCTGAATGGCAATGCGACAATAGAGTGATCCTGCTCTACTGGGGTCAACCAGCTTTAGCTGTAGCTTGTGCTAACTTTGTTCCTCTTCTAGCTACATTGAAAAGAGATACTATTTTTTTTGTAGTTTCTCTTAGTGGAAGCCTTCAGAGGTATGCCAGTAGCATAGGGTTCAACTGGACATGCCTGAATTTGCAATAGGTAACCACTTCCGCTTCTGAAGGCTTGGGGCCTTTTACATCTTTCCCATTCTTCTGACTGATCTTGGTTACTGAAGGGAAAGGTGCTGCTAACATTTTTACAGCAAGCTTTGTGCAATCATCTCAAAGAGAGCAGCAATCAGGACATTTTGGTCTGGTCATACACACAGTGGACTATTGTCACATGAATAAATTGTATTCCCCCCTATATGCATCACATTTGGAATCATATAGTATACTACAGGGAGCTACAAGAGAGCTATAATCAGAGTGAGACACATTACTCTGTTGATGACAAATGGTAACTTCAGGCACCTGGTGAGTAGCTAAGGTGCAATGGTACAGTGGAAAAGAAGAACCCTGGCTGAGAAGCCCACCCAAATACTTTTTGTCCCGTTTTATTAAATACAAAGAACCAGACGACATGGAATTCAGCACCAATGTCTAAAGAAATCCCTTCACTGGAGAAGAAACCCAGAAGAAACTATTAACAGTTTAGATCTACATTTTAAGGCTACATATAAATTCTA